>CAMXCT020000046.1:48706-193706 GCA_947184155.2 Cladocopium goreaui | reverse complement strand
TGGTAAATGTCCTAATTGAACATCACCCAACTATTGGGGATATGTCCAACAGATACTTGAAAGTGATATTCAAAATCCGCAAAACAGGACATTTACCAACTCCCGTGACTAGACGATGGTTGGTGTGGGTAAGGATTCCGCCGCTCATGTCTGATTTGGGAGCAACATTTGCCTAGAGTAGTTCTGATGCGGAAACGGTTAAAGCCAAGAAAGCAGCCAACCAAATCATGGTTAAAACGTAGGTTCTCGGCTACATGTCTCATTCATTTCCATCATATCCCCTATGTAAATCCTTTACACCTTTGTTAGTTTGGCCCAGTGTTTTGGTTATACATACGTATGCTATATATACAATGTATGATGTGATATTGCACTATATTGCATTCAAATCCGAAGGGAAGGATTTTTTACGCTGAAATGTCAGGTGTATCTTGCAGCCACAAGGGACTATTGGCATCTATGAATAGTTCCTGAAGCACTGATGCTTTCTCAGAAGTATCATCTATCTGCACAATAATAAATGAGGTTGTTATATGCGTTGGCATGCTTTGACCATAAGTATTGCACTCCTTTCCACAGCCATTTAAGCGCATTTTTTTCATCCGTCGATCATCGCTTGTTTTTCCGTGATCCCACAATGGCATCTGCATCAAGTCCGAGCCACAGAAACCGAGTCAGTGTGTGCTTATGATTTGTTATGCTTTATGCTAGATGCTCTTAGAATTGGGATGGTGTCACTGTGCCTACTCCGAGATGAAACCTTATGTGTGTATATATATATACACATATGTTGCATATCATGCTATCACATTTGATGTCTTATGTTATTTGGTGAGAGTCAAATCCAAGTGAAGTTCTGGCATGCTTCTGAAGCAGGAAAGTGCGCACCACCGCGGATGCGCCCATGCCTCCAGATGAGGCCCTGAAGCTCTTAAAGGAGGGCAACACACGCTTCATCAAGGGAGAGCCTACGGCAACTCGAACCAACGAGAAGATGCGCCAGGAGCTTGTTGACATGGGATAGGCACCACACACTGCCATCATTGGCTGTGCGGATTCCCGGGCACCTTTGGAGACCATCTTTGATGCCCTGCCGGGTGACATCTTTGTGCTGCGCAATGCTGGCAACACCTGCACCCATGCCGAGGGCAGCATGGTTGGCAGCTTGGAATTCTGCACCGGCAAGCTGGGTGCCCGCATGATTTTGGTGCTTGGCCACACCAAGTGCGGTGCTGTCTATGGTGCCACGAACGCCTACCTGGCGGCAAAGAAGTCTGAGACCGCCAGTGTTGAGTCTGCCCTGGAGGGTCTGCTGTTGGACTTGGCCCCAGTGGCAGAGAAGGCCGTGGCCGACATGGGTTCCCACACTGATGCAGATGAGGTCGCAGCCCACGCTGTGCGCGTGAACGTCTTCCACACTATCGACTTCTTGCTGAAGTACAGCGCCCAATTGCGGGAGAAGGTCAAGAGTGGACAGGTTGAGATCCAGGGTGGCATCTATCACCTGGACTCTGGAAAGGTGGAGTTCATGGGACGTTCTCCACAGCAGTCCACCCTTTTGAGCACCAACCTTGGGCTTCCTCCATCCATGACTCGTGAGGGTGGCCGCACCTCTGGCTATGGCCCTTCCGCACGAGGTGAGCATGGAGTGCGCACCACAGTGGACAGTGCAGTTCCAGCCGAGGAAGCTTTGAAGATGCTGAAAGCTGGCAATGAGCGCTTTGCCGTGGGTGCTCCTTTGGCCAAGCACGCCACTCTCAAGATGCGTGAAGCTTTGGTGAGCCATGGGCAGGCACCCCACACAGCCATCCTGGGCTGCGCAGATTCCCGTGTGCCGGTTGACACTGTTTTTGATGCCATGCCAGGTGACTTGTTTGTCTTGAGGAATGCAGGCAACACTTGCACCCATGCGGAAGGCAGCATGGTTGGCAGCTTGGAGTTCTGCTGTGGCAAGTTGGGCTCCAAGTTGATTTTGGTGATGGGCCACACCAAGTGCGGAGCCATTGCTGGAGCTACTGCGACTTACCTTGCCAGCAAGGAAGGCAAGGCCTCCAAGAGTGCAGGCAGTGCACTTGAGGGTCTGTTGGTGGGTTTGTCTGGCGTCGCAAAGCAGGCCGAAGAGGAGCTTGGTGTTGGCGCCGATCAGGACCAGTTGGTGTCCCACTCAGTGCGCGTGAATGTCTTTAGCTCCATCGAGTTCTTGTTGAAGTACAGCCCATCCCTCAGGGAGCTTGTGAAGAGCGGCAACGTGGAAATCCAGGGAAGTATCTACCATCTGGAGACTGGTCGAGTTGAGTTCCTTGGCCGCTCCCCCAGGCAAGCTGAATTGCTCCGCTCTGACCCAAGCTTGCCACCATCCCTGCAAGCATTGCCCATCCGCACAACAACTGATGGCCCCTTGCCATCCCAAGAGGCATTGAAGCTGCTGAAGGAGGGCAATGCTCGCTTCACCTCTGGTGCTGCCGTTTCAGGAAAGATCACTCCAGAAATGAGGAAGGCCCTGGTCAAAGAGGGTCAGGCACCCCACACTGCCATCATTGGCTGTGCGGATTCCCGTGCTCCTTTGGAGACTGTGTTTGATGCAATGCCTGGTGACATCTTCGTACTGCGCAATGCTGGCAACACCTGCACCCACGCCGAAGGCAGCGTACTTGGCAGCTTGGAGTTCTGCGTTGCCGCCCTGCAGTCCAAGATGGTCTTGGTGCTCGGACACACAGCCTGCGGAGCCATCAAGGGTGCCACAGCAACATACCTGCAGTCCAAGACCGGCAACAAGCCTCAGGCGGGAATAGTTCAACTGTCCCTAGTATATCTAATAATAGTATATTATGCTATAAATGTGTATGTATATGTATATATATATATATATATGTGAGCTACAGCCAAAATTTACCATCATGGAAAGTAGTATTCGAGACATCTTTATTTTTTGGAAATTGAGCTGGGGCTTGGAAAACGATAATACACTCTTCAAAAAACGATAACATTTGCTATATTCCCCAAACCTGAAAAACAATAAGACACTTTTCAAAAATTGATGACTTGGAGCTATGTACTAAATATTGACCGTGGCCCATATCCATATATATATATATATATACATTATGTTATAACATATTATTATACATGAACATATATTGTGCATGATTATAGATGTAGTACTATCTCATAGTATACCTCAGCTTTGAAGCAAAATGTGCGGTCCATTTTGGCCATGAATGTTTGATATTTGTCCATGCAATCTGCTTTGTTCTATCCAACAGTTGATACCGGCAATGATGTCCTCGCTTGACAGTCAACTGAACCAAAACATGTAAAGGGCAAAGAAAATCAAAGAGATGGAGAAGCTGGAGAAATCTAAACAAGATAGAAGATGCTAAGTGTCTTCCGTGGAATCCTAGGCACGACCTTTGCATCCTTTGCATGTCGCCAGGTCACCAAAGCCTTGGATGCCTTGCTGGTTGGCCTCAGCGACGTGGCAAAGAAAGCGTCCGAGGAGCTGGGCGAAGGCGCAACGGAGGCGCAGATCGTGGACAGGACCATCAAGCTGTTTCTTGGCAGTGAAGGCAGCCGAAAGCTTGGGATACAGTGGTACATCTGACACATACTACACATTACTACACTGTCTACATCAGTTTAATGTCAAGACATGTCGTCTTTGGGAAGAAAGATCTATCCAGCTTGTCCACAGAATCAGCCATTTTGATTATCTTTCGAGGACCCAGGACTCAGGACCCTCTGCATCAACTCTGTAAGGAACGTCTTCCACACCATTGACTTCCTTTTGCAGTACAGCCCACTCGTCAGAGAGAAGGCGGGCTGAGGGACGGTGCTCACAGACTGCTCCTGCTTTGCTGACTCAGAAGCACTCTGAATATTTGGTTTGTTGACACCTAGTGAATTGGTATGCATTCGGTACCTTCGGTTTTAGTAGTGTCACTGTCTTCGGATTCATAACCTTCCGTGACATTCGGCCTGCTGCAAGGTTGCCGCAGGTGAGGTTGAGATCCAGGGTGGCATCTACGACCTGGAGACCGGTCATGTGGAGTTCTTGGGCCAGAGCCCAGCTCAAGCCACCTTGGTGAAATCTGCTTCCACTTTGCCCCCATCTTTGGCATGATCAGAACCCCTTCACTAAGTGTGGGGTTCGCTCGCGCACAGGCAGCGTGCAATGGCCAATGGGTCAATGCGCGGAATCATCAGATGTAGATGGATGTTTTTTTTTCACCAGTCTATGCCTTTTTCAGGCTGTGCTACTAGCACAGCCTCTGCGATGCAGACGACAGGAGTCTTTTTTTTACTTGCTGTGTCTGTATCGTCTTGCTGCAGAATCTGCAGCTCCAGGTTCTTGTTGCAATGCAGCAGGGTAAACCCGTACCTCTGCGGAAATTGAATGCACAAAAGTCTCCTGGTTTGCTTGATTTTGCCCCAAAGTGGTGAGCAGTGCCGTAGAATCGTCAGAGCACTTCAGCAATCGATCACGAGGGCCATGATATTCCCATTGTATCTACATTCTCCATGAAATCCCCACGTGTTACAGTCTGATTTCCATGTTTTCCATTGTCAGCCAGAACCCTGAACCCCCTTTGCATACCATCATACATATAATATTATATATATACATATATATATATATCCCTATTTTCCCTGATCCATCTTCCCCTTGTGACTGCACATTGTCCATGTCCTACTAATATTTATATATATATATATTCCCATCATACATTAGCATTATGTATATCCATAATCCTCCAGCAAATCCAACATAGCCCGCTGATATGCATATTCCTATTTACATCCTATACTGTAGAAAAGTTTATGATATGATAGGATATATGATAAGAATATACCAACATCTTCAGACCTGTTCCCACAGGAAAGTCACCATTAAAAGCCATGGTGAAAACCCATCGGTCCCCCGAGGTTTGACTCCACTGCACAGCAGTGGAGTCAAGGCCCAGCTCTCGACACTGAAGATGCTGCTGGCTCTGAAGGCCGATCCCCAGGCGTGACAGACATGGGGCGGAGACTTAAAATGGTGATGGGCGGAGACAAATGGGGGAATCATAGACCTATTAATGGCTGTTTTTTTTGGCATTATTTCAGTGAAATCTCTGTGATTTTTCAAGATTTTTTTAGCTAGGATTGATGACAATTGTGGTCATTATATGTTATTATTTGATTATATGATATTATGTAGTTTCGGCGGGTCTGTCATGTTGTCAGGGATTGGAAGGTACGGTTAACCACCCAAATCATGCTCCAAACTCACCCTCAAAAGGTGCTTGGATCCATAGGGATATGAAATGATTTGTGAAAATTGATTATGTTTAGATGTAACTTGTGGATACATAATCTTTGTACATATCATATATATATACCCATATTTGATATGTACCCTGTACCCTAATTGATATATCTCCAGGATATGGGATGATTACGTTTTGACTATGTATGATATTCTGGAACTGTACTTGGTGGTCAATGAGATTATATTATGTTTAATCATGTTTATATACTTTTGGGAGGGGGTAGAATCTAAAAATCTGAGGTTTAGATGATTCTCGAAAAACCTAATGTTGTTTTTAGCACAAAACCGCATTCACTCTGATAATCCGTAATTTGGACGTAATTTATCCAGTATTCCTGCTAATTGTTATAGTTTTCGCACGACGGATTTTGAATTATTTTTTGGTTTGTTTAGTTCCCTCATTGCTTTTGCATATCGTGCGCAAGGTGATTGCTAGACCTGAGATACTTCTTAACCTCACCTGGTGAAAATGTGGACTAAAGATTTAGACCCCTGGTCTAAAAATCCACGGTTTTTTCCGTGGCTTTTCACCATACAGGCAGCCCATAAAGGAAAAACCAGTGACCACCGCAGCAGGAACAATTGGAAGATCCACCGGTCTCCAAAAGCCTTGTTGGAAAAAGGATGGTTTTCAAAAGAACCATGTTTTTTTCACCAACCCATATAAGGTGGTATAATAAAGTATAATACAATACAGATATTATAATACAATTTCATCATTATAATACAATTTCATCTACCCAAAAAAATAAGTGATGAGGTGATATAATTGTACAAATACAGACACCTACTGCCATCTCATGTGGGAAGACGAAGTTTTGCCGGGAAATCAACAAAAGGACGGTCACCGTTGTTTTGGGCAATGAAAGATGGCAATTGGAGAACCACATCATTTATAGATTATAGATGATTATAGATGATTGTAGATGAGTATTGATGATTGTAGACGATTGTAGATGAGTGTAGATGATTGTAGACTATTGTAGATGATTATAGATGATTGTAGATGATTGTAGATGATTGTAGATGATTATAGATGATTGTAGACGATTGTAGATGAGTGTAGATGATTGTAGACGATTGTAGATGAGTGTAGATGATTGTAGACGATTGTAGATGAGTGTAGATGATTATAGATGATTATAGGTGATTGTAGATGATTGTAGATGATTGTAGATGATTATAGATGATTGTAGATGAGTATTGATGATTGTAGACGATTGTAGATGAGTGTAGATGATTGTAGACTATTGTAGTTGAGTGTAGATGATTATAGATGATTGTAGATGATTGTAGATGATTGTAGATGATTGTAGACGATTGTAGATGAGTGTAGATGATCTTCCCATTTATACAATTTTATAAATGCCTATGTATGTTTTTTTCGGGATTCCCCAGCCATGTTTTTCCAGTGCATAAAAGGAGACCGAGACGCCGATGCCACGGAACATCTTTCATATGCTGCTGGTTGGGGGATCTTAGCTCATGGACCTTGATGGATTTGAGATTATTTGAGGAAGTGTGAATATCAGTGGTGAGGAAAAGTATATAGATGAAGAGAGGGGATGATTACAATTGTGTCATATCATAAAATGACTATACAATCATATACACCATCATTACATACTATCAATATGACTAGTTTTCATGGTCTTCTTGCGAAGAACATTGAGGGAATAAACACGCAAAGCTCTGGTGTTGTTTGCTTTGAGGCTGATGATCGCGAGCCCACGCAGTGCATCCAGTGGCTGTTGAATTTCCTTTTCTCGGAGGAGCATGGCGAGAGGGGATGCAAGTTGAAGTGCTTTCTCCAACATCAATTTGGATCCGTGTTTGGATTTATTTTTAATCTTGGGTGGAGAATGGTTGAGACCTAAAATTCATAGAGACTAAAGGTTTGAATATATAATATACCTAAATCGTCTTAAAGTCCTAGATTTCAGGTTGAACATGGGGAAATGAACAGGGACCCAGTAGTTATCCGGAATCAAAATCTCTCAACAGTGGCCCCGCTCGGAAATCCTGATGTGGGTTGGTTCCATCTGTGCATGTGTCAAATCCCCGTTGTTGGTCGGGTCCCGGCCGTTTTTTTCCCACGGAAATCATCCTGGAATTTGGATCCAAAGGAAGCGGGAGCTGAAAAGCTCTGCAAGTTATTGGACCACGAGGATCGTGTTGGGAGCTCTGCTGCAGATCCCAGGGCCTGGAATGTGTCTGGAATGTGTCTGGAAAATTCATGGGACATGGGTCCAACGGCGCAGCTTGCCATGTGAGTGCTGACCGCATCTGAGGCAAAAGGCCTGCAACGCCCTGCGGATTTGGTGAGGCGTCGGATGCAAGGGGTGTGTGGTGTCAGAATCCGCCTGTGTCGATACAATCCTATGGATGCAATCACTGCTAGCAGCCATAGTTGCCCAATGTTGCAGTGATCATGGGCATTAGACTTTCCAAAATTAGGGTTTCCAGGTTTTTGCTAGGCATTTCCAACCAGAATCAGAGTTTTCTCAGGTTGTCTTTGTTTCTGGCAGGGTCCTCCCAAAAATGCGGCAACCAGCACAATGGCTGGCAGGGGAAGATTGCGACAAGCCTCAGCCTCAGAGCTCTTCAGGTCCGATGGTAAGGATCATCCGATGGTAAGTGAACCATTCAAGATACCCTTGTTGATTGCTTATGAACTACTCTGAGTCGTTAAAGTTGAACGATTTCAATGAAATGAGCGTCCCAGCTGCGCGCACGCAACTTCTAAAGTTGACCAATGTTGCGTCCAGCTTGTGTCTAGCAAGTTAGTTTTTTTCAGTTTTTGACTTTTTCGTGGGTTTTGCATTGCCAGCGACTTTGTATGACTTCGTATTTAGGTTGTGTCTATACCATGTTTTCATGATCGCATGAAAGGACAATGAAAGGAAATGAGAGGAAATGAAAGGAGAATGAAAGGAACATGAAAGCAAATGAATCCAAAGGTCTGGGTTTTGATACCCTTTGACGTCGTTCGATACGTCGTTCGGACGTCGTTCGGGCGTCGTTCGAAACAGCTACCCTCTGGTAAACTAACATAGCTATTGAAAATGGCCATTTATCGTGGATTTACCCATTAAAAATGGTGATTTTCCATAGTTACGTTATATAGTTTACCAGAGGGTAACCGTGTCCCTACAGAATCCAACAGGTAAAAGCAGCTTTTCTTGTGATCACTTGCAATCTACATGTGGTGAATCACTGGCGTCCCAATATGTCATGATTGTTTTTTGTTGTATTTAATACCACTTTGAAGATGTTTTGGGAGTTGCGTCCACAAGGTGTTTCCTCATCTTTCACACAGCAAAACTTGCCAAAACAGAGTTTGTCGTACATCGGCGTCCCATTGGGGTTGACCTTGCTTTTGGTCAACTTATTTGACTTCCTGATCCAACGGCGTCCCAATGAGATTTGACACAATTCTGTTAAATTGGTCGACTTTAACGGTTCGGAGTAAGGATTTCTACTACCTGGTTATTGGGTTGTTTGACCCATATGAGTGAAACCTATCAACCAACTAGTATAATGAGATGGGAAAACACCGTATGTTGCTCAAGTGATGAAGAACCCTGATTCGTAAAGTCTCCCGTGTCATCAAGCATGGCTAGTTTGAAATCCCCTGCAATGATCGAACCAAATGGGGCATCGTTCATTGCCATGTTTGGTTACTGAAGGGTACAGCTTCTGAGGAAAATGTAGAAAAATGAGACGCCAAATTCTGCGTTTTGAATCAAAATCATGCCTACCATTCAGAATATGTAATATATATATATATAACGTGTATGTCAGGTCGCTTCGCAAAAAAATGTACCGCAAAAATTCGATGGTTTATCATCGATTGTCCGTTAAGCTTGCCATTCTAGATATGTTTAAAGTATACAGTTCATTTTCGGACACAACTAAATGTAGTCCGGCCAAATTGAACATGACAGATTTTAACCATGAAAAATCCTATTGCAGTATATTCCCACAATATTCCCATTGCTAACCCATTATTCCACCTGGTGCAATCCTTTGTGATCCATCAGCGGCTTCGCTCTGTTTCTACGACCTGGTTAAGGTCTTGGTCCAAGCCCTGCGTAAAGCGCGTCAAAGAAGTGATGAAGATCTGTTTTCAGGTGCGCAAGCTGCCAGTAATGAATCAGTGGATCTTTGATGTCTACGACGATGTTTGGGATTCTACGGGATTGTCGTAATGGCAGCATATATATATATACATATATATGATAATTCTTACAATTGGATTATAGTTGGATTATAATAATATATATATATGACATTGTCTTGGGATTGCATTGTGATTGCATAAGATTATATGGGAATATCTGGGATATTATGGAATGATAATGATACTTGAAGGGGAAACAAAGCAATATTGAGGATTCAATGGATCTGTGTGAAAATCTCGAACCCCAGAGTATTTCCTGCAGATTTTCCCTAGGAGTCATCCTCAACGTCAATTGATGGAAAGGGAACAGATGGATGGAACATATGCGTGTATCTGAAAATGATGATTTGGCCCACAATTCTAATTGTAACAGGGAACATGGATGAACATGGTATCTGAAAATTGTGGATTTAGAATGATTTAGATGGATATTTTTATTTTTTTGTATGTAGCCCAAAGTTCTAGTTTTAATAGTGAAAAGAATGTTAAACTAGTGGTTTTTGGTGGTACCCTAGTTTCAGACAGACCCAAAGGAGCGAAAAATCAAGTGCAGGGTTCTTGCCGCCAATAAACCAAGGGATCTTCGTAATGTGTTCCCATCAAATTATGGACATTTGAGGTATCTGGAGAAAACGTGGTGAATTCACCCACGGAAACCTGGGTTAACCTGGGATGCAACCTCCAAGTATTTTGTGCCAAACTAAAGACTGCAAGATACTGTAAAATACTGCAAGTACCATCGCGGCTATGAGTTTGAGTAGTTTGAAAAGAGCAGGTGTTCACCAGTTGGGTTCACGGTCGAGTTTGGGGGCTCGAAACAGCTCTGATTCCGGGGTTTCCTAAGTCATGGGGCCTAAATCATCCAAGGCATGGATGACCATTTTAGTATTGAAACCTATGGTGACTTTGGGATCCCCCACTTTAAGAACCCACCATATATATAACAGCAATGAACAGCAGCTATTTATGTAGAAAAGCATGGGGGGATCTACCTGCGACTCAAGGCCCATCTTCAAAGACAAGATCGCCCTGAGCTGTGCGCTTCAAGGACGGCTTGTCCATGGCTGTGCAGATCTGGTGGTGTCAGATTTTCAGGTGTACAATTAGAGTATTTATACGGCTATCTAATGGGGGAACAATGGGATAGCTGGTGGGTCTTTTGGATGATGATCCCCAATGATGCAGTGATTTTCTTCTACGATTGGTGTGTGTTTTTTTTGGCGACGGGCATGAACCTCAGGATTTTACACTGGCCATCCGAAACTTTGAGGGGAACATGTCCAGTGGATCTGTGAGTAGCTTCCTAACTGGCAAATCTGATTGGTCAAAAGAAGCCTTCTGACTGGCAGGAATCTAAAACAGGTGATGTCCGCAAGGACTGTGCTTTTGCTTTCACGTGCTTTCTATGTTCAACCGTTTTCCGGGATTTTTGGATCATTCCTGAGTCTGGCAGGAAGACGTCCCGACGCCCTTGACTGATATGGAATGCGATGCTTCCGATAGTTTTTTGCTCCCAATGTTTTCTGTTGGGAACAACATTGGGATGAATTCGATCAGAATTTGACTCCAAATTAATTTTCCAATGCAGAACTGGACCATGTTCAATATACAGAAGTGACCACCCAGCAGCTTGAGATGGTAATCTTGAAAGACAAGACAAGATATGGATTTGGTGCCTGAAAATGGCCCCCCTAGCTTTATTAAAATGGCAATGTTCATGGTGAAAGTGATGATACACATACAAACCATCGATTTTTTGAGGTGCTGACCCCATTTTAAGGAAAAACCAGGTGATTCCCAGCGCCCATCGACAGCCACCGCCCGGACAAAGTGAGCCACTGCACAAAAGCGATTGCCCATTGCAAGAGACTGGATGAGCGATGCTTTCGTGAATTCGGGATGTCAGAGATTTCGTGCTTCCCAAATAGTGAAGCCTCAAAACTCATGGGGTTTCTGAAAGTTTCTGAAACATCAGCCATCATCAGCCTAGAATGGCATCCTGTCCTGATGTCCAAATGCTGTTGGAGCTAATGACTTCCTGGCATACTTCCACTGGTCGTCCCCCCTCGCAGGGTTGGGGAGCCTTGCACACCAAGCTCTGTACAACAGCGATGGAGCGGTTCCAGGTGCCATGACGATGGTAAATTGGGAAACCCAATGATAAACCATCCCTGAATTCGCCAGAAATCGGCGTCAGCTCTCCCAATTTTGCTTATCATTCGGTTTACCTGTTTACCTTAAGTGATTTCTCTTTAGAATCAGGCCTGTCAAATGTAGAGGAACACTTCTGATGTGACATGACTGATGCTTTGTATTTACCTTGTGATGCCAATGATTTGCCAAATCGCATCTTTCAGGAATCATATCCCATGAATATCATGAATTGATGGTAGTGTGGTGAAACAACAATGCCATAAACCATGCCATAAACCACCAAAATGACTGGGAATGCTAACCATACATTTCTATACCACCTACAAAATTCCGGTGAAATGGCTATGGATCAATACCTATTAATACCATTTTTAGTGGGATGAACATCCATTTACCAGCTATTTTGGGGTTCACTAGCTGCCAGGGTTTTGACACACTGCCAAATTGGGGATGGTAAAAATGGCATTGTTTTACCCACATCGAATCCCACTGGAAGTTGCCACCAGGTTGAGCTCCAGAAGACGCTGCGTGCCACATCACCGGCTCGATGTCAAGTGGTGATGAATGCAACAGCCAGGTGCGCAAGCTGCAACTCACTGGGCTTCGTTTCGGCTTCGTTTCAGCAGTTACCCTCTGGTAATTTAACATAGCTATTGAAAATGACCATTTATACAGTAGTGAGTTTCCCACTATAAATGGTCATTTTCAATAGCTACGTTAAATTACCAGAGGGTATACAGCCTCATTAACATTATCTAACATTCATTATAACTGCTGAAACGATTGTAATATCTTTTGAAAGTGTGATCACTGGTTAACATTTCTATTATTACGGGTTGGTAACACCAGGAATCGTGGATTTATGATGATTTATTTACTAACATTTACTAACATTATCTAACATTCATTAAGTACGTACTAACTCTGATGAATGCGGATGATCCTTCGAGTAGTGGCATTTAGTGACATCCTCAGTTGATGTAGGACGGCGGGATCTGCTCGGATTTTGAGTCAGGCTTGACTCATAAGGGCTTCAAGGGGAATATAATAAAATATAATAAATATAGATATATAAACAGCATTTTTTCCTCAGGTATGATAGCATATATAGCATCGAAGCATATCAAGCATCGAGTTACACATAGTTTGCCCATTCAAAATGTGGATTTGCCCAGCGGCTCAGCGGCTCAGCGGCTCAGCGGCAGGCTGATCGATAGTAGCACCGATTCAGAAGAGGTGCTGAGACTGTTGGGTGGAGACCTGAGAAAAACCCACTGGGAACAATGGCCCATTTGAATGCTGGTTGGTGGTTTCAAACATGTTTTATTTTCCATAATATATGGGATAATCCTTCCCATTGACTAATATTTTTAAAGATGGTTGAAACCACCAACCAGAATGTCAATGATTTGCGAAAAATCTGGTGGGTTCCAGAAATGGGGGTACCCCAATAGCTGGATGGTTTTTGTGAGGGAAAATCCTATTAAAAATTGATGATTTAGGGGTACCCCCATTTCAGGAAACCCCCATATTTAGAAATGATGATTTTTCGTACCAGACTGCTAAATTACGAGAGGGTATGACTGGTTGATGTTCGTTTGTGTACTTTCGTTTACTGTCCACCTTATCTTACTCCAAGAATGAGTCTCAAGGTCACATCAACTGTTTTTGATCCCTGGGAAGCTGATCTCAATTTGCCTTGGCATGAGAGGCTGCTTTTTTTTTGCAGCATAAGATGTGTATCATGCCCTGCCATCTGCAGAACCATCGGGGACAAAAGATGATCCCAGTTGATGTATTCAGCTACTGTACCCTCTGGTAATGACTAACATAGCCATGGTATAGATGACCCGTTCAAAAAAAGGTAGACTATCTATTTCTATGGCCATTTTCCTGCTTAAGTTCAATTTCCAGAGTGTTTTTAGAGTTTTACGTATGTTGAAAAATTGAGCCAAACATTGGGCAGCAAGTTTTTGGCATGCGGGTCATCATTTGGTGGTCAGACGTGGAAGAAGTGCAATCCTATATGGGAAATAGGATGTGAGGCTCAAATAACCATAAATTAATATTCACTATTATCATCACCATCATCATCAGAAGAATATTAGCATGAATCATTGACTCAGATGTTTCGTCCCTTTGTTTGCTGTTGAAATCCCTATGTTTGACTGGCTAAATCGGCATCGTATTGTTAGATGTAATGAGCATGTGTTTGCTAATCGTAATCATATGGCTACTTTGGAACGATAGTAATAGGAATAGTTTGTAATAGTGATAGCATAAATTATCTTCGCCGTCATCGTCATCGTCATCGTCATCGTCATCGTCATCATCGTCGTCATCATCATCATCACCACCGTCACCACCATCGTCATCGTCACCGTCGTCATCATCATCATCATCACCATCATCATCATCATCACCATCATCGCTAGTTCTATTATTGATATTTATAGATATTTATAGATTACTTTTCCCATCATTATGATCAACATCAGCAGAAGCAGCAGTGCCATCTTCCAAGGCCAGCAGCTGGTGCGGCCAGTTCGATGGAAGGTCAGCGCAGCAGCGGGGCGCAGCAATGTTGGAGATACCATCTGGTTATTTAACATAGCCATGGAAAATGGCCCATTTATAGATGGCTTACCTATTTAAAATGGTGATTTTCCATGGCTATGTTAAATAACCAGATGGTACTTAGTGGGATATTTCCATAATTGTATGATATATGATATATGTATATAACATTATATAACCAAATACAACCAACTTGATATAAGACGTCCACGCGTCTTGGATATGCTCTGGGCATTGGTCCTATCATCAGTCCAGAATTTTGCGAAACCCCCAGCTTCAAGAGATAGGGAGTACCAATTTTAGTATTCAGTTAGACAACTATTCCGGGGTGTAACCCCCCGAATTCATAGCCACGGCTTGTGAATTGCCAGTTGACATTGGGTGCACAACATCTGCAAACCCTGTTGTATACGGTACCCTCCCTCCAAAAATTAATGTAGACTCCGAAAAAGAAAAAAACAGTGGAAACTAAGATATAACTAGTCTTCCAAGTCTCTATTTGGCAGGGTCTATGTCAATTTACTTTTACTGGAGGTTACATTCTAGATGGCATCGCGTTGCACCCAGGAGTCCATGGAATGCTTGGGGAAGCTGCAGCTAGACGAGATCTATGAGTGTGGACCAAAGAAACAGCTGAAGGCCGGAGAACTTTGCCAAAATTTGGGACCCAAAATTTGGCACCCAAAACGTCGCAAAAAGCCCCCAACTTGGTGGTTCATCCCACTTAGTAAGTGGATTATAACCCCAGTTATAAGTGGATTAACCCTACTTATCCCATTTATAACTGGGGTTATAACCCACTTACTAAGTGGGATGGGCCACCAAGAAGACATCAAAAAAAACCTCTGGAGAAGATCATTTTGCCGAGTATTTCATGGCCATGTTGACCACGAACCAAGGTAGGGGAATCGGCTGCTACACCGCCAATCCCTTTAGAGCTGCATTGAAATATACAGATGTAAGCAGGCAACTCTGGATGTTGTGGGTGTACTGCAACATGTTTATGTAGCTGCGCCTATACATGTTTAACTCCTAAAGAGATCCAGAAAAGGATCCCTCTACCAATATACAGATATGTATTAGAATCAGATTTTACCAACTTCATTTTTCTTAAGCAACTTCTATCTTGGGGGGTTGCTTTATCGTAATATAGCTGCCGATTTTGTTGGTTTTGTTTCGCCACATGACAGGAACTAGTCCGAGATATCTACCATTGACCATAGTTAACCCAGTGATTTGATGTTATTTGCACCAACTTAGCTATCATGAAATGAATTATAATTTAAGATTCCCCGATTTTTTGTAACCCAAATCCCGATTTTTGGCTGGTGAAATCCCTGTTTTTTTGTTGGCTGAACCTATCGTGACACCGGGGGGGTGCTACCTTGCCTTGGCTCCTTTTTCCAGGCGTTAATGAAGCGGATCGACAACGATACCTGGTGGCGCACGGGCAACGTGGAGGTGCCAATGGCTTTAAAATGGTTTGAAGCAATAGAATTGTCGGTTTTTCTAGTCACCAACATGGAAATCCAGGATGGGGTATCATGATATGTATAATATGTGACTATGTGTGTATCAGATGTATTCATTTGTATGATATGTATATATCTATACTACATACTGTATATCCAATAGCTTGATGGGGATACAAAAGTCGTGGCTTTGTGTCGTTCAAGAAATATTGCCCCGTGTCGTGAGATGATCGCTCCAGGTCTAGGAGAATGCGAGGTCAAAAAAGGATCACTGCGGCACCAAAAAAGGTGCTTGGGGCCCATGGCCAAGGCAAGTTGCGTATACGTAAGATGAACTAGGATTTATGTTGATATAGATTATAGGTTATATATGATTATTAATGATTATATATCATTATATATCTATAGACTATAGATATCATTAGATGTCTATGGATATTTAAAGCAACAAACTTAACTATTGGCCCCAGCTCGTAAAGATGCGACTCTTGAAGATGGTGCCTCCGCTGGTCGATGTTCATAGCTGTGCTGTGTGAGACACGGCCAACCACAACTCCACAACTCATTCCGTGCTTTCACGATTTTGACGCACGCAAAGTTTCTCATCTTCTCAGATCTGATCCAAGATTTCCATGATTTTCCATGTGTTTTTTGGCCGAGTTATTTCATCATCGCTGCAGCACATGTCAGCATCATGATTTGTACTCCTGACGTGAGTTGCGCGTGGGGTCAGAACGAGACCGGGGCCGGGCCCGGGGTTGGTGACAGGAGGCGCCAGACCACTGTATTGTGGAGGATGAGGAGGATGTCCGGAACAGATAAATGTCGTGACCACTCAAGTTTGTTGAGGACTATGTCTTTAATCTATGCGGAATCATGCGGAATCCTCTTCCCCTTGTCTATAGTTGTGCTTTGATCAAGGTTAGTCAGAAGGGTTGCATGTTTGCCCCGACAAAATCAAGCAAACTGCTGGTTTTTATTATGCGTTGACTAAGGTACAAGCGCACGCCCGCTTGAAATAAAACAACAAACAAGAACCAGACCAAACGGTTTCTGGGGTCGTGTTCACTTTTGAAGAGGGTCACATCCACGAGCGTCTAAGTTACTTCAGTGGCCAATGAATCAACGCTGTTGGGTGTCATCAGCCAGGTCGGCCCTAGATTTCCCCAAGTTTGAAGATGGTGCTTAACCCACCCCAAAAGGTGACTGGAACACAAAAAAGAAGTTTCAGTGGCTTCTAGCCATGATGGGCGCCTACCACTTATATATATATATACATATATATTATATAACTTCTATAGCTTGATGATAATCTCAATAAACTCAGAGTGGCAAAAGCCGCACCCTGCCCGGCCCTTCACACCCGTGGAAGCCACGCTGGCAGGTCTCAGGTTTACCAGGAGTTCCTCAGGCGATGATCGCTGGCTGGCACCTCAATATTCTTGGGATGAAACCATCAAAGCACCACGACCTTCTGACGACCACATTGCTCTAGGAATGAGTGGAATCAGTTCATCGACTCCGCAAGGCTGCAGAGTATCCTGCCTCCTGAAGCAATTTTAGGATCAAGTTAACCTATGTGTTATCACCAAACATGGGCAGTGCCTCAAGCCGCCCGCCCCCAAAGTGCAAGAAAGATGGCTGCGAGAAAATGGCCCACCGCACTCAAGGCCATGGGTACTGCTGCTACGGGTGCAGCAAGGGATGGAAGTGCGGACCCCTTTGCACCAGCGTGCATACCACGAAATGTTGGCGATGCCAAAAAAAGAAGCACCCCACGCAAGGCCACGGATACTGTTGCTGGGGGTGCAAGAACGGCACAGGTTGTCGACCCCCTTGTAATTCGCTCCAACCAAAGTGTACAGATTCTCAAAAACCAAAGTGCAAGAGAGATTGCTGCGAGAAGATAGCCCACCCTACCCAGGGCCACGGGTACTGCTGCTACGGGTGCAGCAAGGGATGGAACTGCGGACCCCTTTGCACCAGCGTGCATACCACGAACTGTTGGCGACCAGATTGCAAAAAAAGGAAGCACCCCACAGAAGGACACGGATACTGTTGCTGGGGGTGCAAGAACGGCACGGGTTGTGGACCTCATTGTACAGGTCCGCGGAAGGATGAACCCAAAGATGAAACCAAAGATGAACCCAAGAAGGAGACCGTTGAGAACAATGAGAACAATCAAGGGTCCTTTGAGCAGATTGGCGGATTTATAGCCACAGCTCCCACATGGGCTGAGATCTGTGAGCCTCATGAGTGCTTGGCATGGGCAGTTGTCTATGAGGAGAATCCAGACTACCAATCAGCTCCTAGATCTCCTGGGGCTCCCGCAGGTCAGGTCTTCCAGATCATCCAAGTTGCATAGTCGCCTCAGCAGGTCACATAGGATCACTTTTTGCGCCAATGCTTGCGCTATTTACATGGTGCGTTTGGAGATGTTCAAAAATGGCAGCTCCCCAACGATACTCCTCCAAGATTTTGTTGGAATATCTACCTGAGATATGGGGTGATCGACAGCACCGATTCAGAAGAGGTGCTGAGACTTTTGGGCACCTGAGATATGGGTTGATTTTCAGTGGTTTAAAATGTGAATTTCTTTACTTTCCAACTTCCTAAAGAGATCTAAGAGGATGGTCATAACTCTCAACATTGTCTTTTCATGGGGATGGATGAAACTCCAGCAGAACTCTGACCTTCGCCTTGGATGCTCAACAATCAGTTGCCGGGCCAACAAGGTACAAGTTGGACTCATCCAGATAAAGGAGAACTGGTGAGTTGTATGCCCCGGAAAAAGGACCAAAAAAATCGCAGACTTATCAGACTTATGGTTGAAAGATATGTTCTGAGGTACCTGTGCGCACAGGCGCACGGCCGCATGGAATATTTGACCATGAGCTGTGGGTCATCCCTACGCCCCGTCCCAGGTCTATTCCGGTTTTTGCAGGGAGACATATGGTGCGACCTCAAGAGGTGATATTGAACCACCAAAAAATCTTCCAATGATGAGTGCCTACCACTTCTATAACTCATAAAACTCATATAACTTATAGAACTGATATGTAACTTATATAACTTATAGAACGTATAGAACTTATAAACCTTGATGATAATCTCAATATATCTCAACGCACTCAGATTGGCAAAAGCCCCAGCCTGCCCTTCACAGTCCTGGAAACCAGGGGTCCAGCTCTCAGGCTCTGCAGCAGTTTCCTCCGCCTCTGGGCTTAGAGCAGCAGCTGCGGCCAGTTGGTGAAATTCGTGGGGTGTTAACTTTAGTGTCCCCCAATAGACAAAGGGATGTTCGGTCATTTTAGGAGGATTTATATCCTTTGGTGTGGAGTTTGCAATATTCTCCGTCCCACCTGCGATTTTTACTAATCAACTGATCGACAATCTATATATAATATATACGTAACATTTTTGGGATGTGTTAAAGCAATGAACCAGCATATGCTGTCGCATTGCTCTAGGAAGAGGGGAAGAGCCCATGAGCTTTCACAGCATCCTACCTGAAGCAATTTGAGGATCAAGAGTCATCAAACATCATCAAACATGGGCTGTGCCCCAAGCCGCCCGCCCCCAAAGTGCAAGAAAGATGGCTGCCAGAGAAATGCCCACCCCACCCAAGGCCACGGGTACTGCTGCTATGGATGCAGCCGGGGATGGCAGTGCGGACCCCTTTGCACCGGCGTGCATACCACGATTTGCTGGCGAGCGGAATGCCCAAAAAGGAAGCACCCCAGAGAAGGACACGGATACTGCTGTTGGGGTTGCAAGAACGGCACGGGTTGTGGACCTAATTGTACCGACCCGCCAAAACCAAAGTGCGAGAAATGTGACTGCGAGAAGATCAAACCTCATTGTACAGATCCACCGAAAGATGAACCCAAGGATGAACCCAAGGGTAAACCCAAGGATGAACCCAAGGGTGAACCCGATGAACCCAAGGATGAACCCAAGAAGGAGACCATTGAGAACAATGAGGGCAACGAGAACAATGAGAACATTGAGAGCGGTGCATTGTTCTGAGAGCCATCAAGAGTAAGATCCGCAATTTTTTTACGCCATTGCTTGACAAGTCTGCGAAGCAGTAAGTGTCAGGCCGGATGACGCGGGTTCTAGAGTGGGTCAAGCTCAGACAGGGTGGCTAGAATCTAGATTAATCTAGCATCTATATGATTCTATATGCATCTATATTTATATTGTGCGTTCTTGTGCCAATGAAGCATGTACCAGTGAAACTTCGTACGCAACGGGCGCTTCTCAAGGGAGGGCTAGCTCGTAGTGCACCACCCTCGAAGGTGAGCACATACCCTCTTGCGCGTCATCTAAGCGCTTCTGATCATGTGTCAGGATTGTAGCTTGGACCGGGCGGGCAAAAGATGCTTTTGCTTTCGATGCTGCCAAGGGTACAATAGGCATTTTTGCACGTTGCATTCTCTCACTGACATCAGTTTGATCCAGAAGACACATGAAAACATCGCAATTCTGTGGCTGAAGGCTTCCGAAGTTCGTGAATAAACTTTTGCTGGTTTAGATCATGTTTAGACCATGTTTGGTAAGTCATTGGGGACCCAGTTTTTGACTCTGCTTTTGTCACCAAAGTTACTGAGTCTTTTTTTTCAGTGGAGATAGCGGACTGACATTCAGTGACTCATGGGGCACAAAGTGGGTAGGTTGGAATCAGCATTTTTCATTCGATAGCCGTGCCTCCACTTGACACAACTGCTTTTTTTGGCCACATTCTGGTGGATCTTTTTGGGAGGTTGCCTCGATCACCAGTGGTTGAACACGGTCAACAGCCGGAATCGCCCATTCCGGGGTGATCATCTTGATATTTCTTGGTAGTTTTTTCACATGTTTCTAAGATGTCTCTCACAAGGTTTCAACATGTTTGGTTCTCAAAGAAAAGCGTGACAGCCCGCCCAAGGTCAGGCTGCTGCTTCGAAGTGACAGCCCTTTTGGTCAGCAGCTCTGTTTTCACCGAGACCGTTGAATGACGTCTAATTCATACCATCAGCACAAACTACTACGAGGACAGCCGAGGCAACGAGGTAGACAAGTCAACAATAGCGAGGTAAGCGACGAGATGAACAACCAAGATTTAAGGTATGTAACGAGGCGAGGTGCTAAATCCAAAGTTCACATTTAAGCCACGAGGCAGACGAGGCAAGAAATGTTCAGTAGTTTTCCCAGTACCATTGTGGTTTGGGGGTAGACCGGAAGGCCGGATGGGTACTCGTAGTAGTTGAATTCATACGTCATCATGGTTCAATATGTTAAGCTTTGTTGGTCGATTTCCCGGATCTCCCCAGGTTTTTGCAGGTGATGGTGCTGAAAAAATTGCGACCTCCCCAGAGTTGATGTTGATCAAAGAAACGCCGGGAACCTAACGACTTCAACACCAACGACAATTTCTTCCAGCAATGATGCCCGCCTACTACAGTCATCTTTTAACAATAGTCATGATCATTATTCAACCAGCGTAAATCCCCGTGATGTCCAAGGATTCCATGATATCCCATCATGCTATCTCATTGCCGGTTAACCGAATACTTCGATTGTATGTCTCAATCATGTGGCCTATTTCATTATGTCCCTACATTTCTGGATATACCATGTGGTGTGTTATATTTCCCACATTATCCTACTATGTTGGAGCATGCTGGACCCACGTGTCTAGATTCATGAAGTTGCACGTGGTCTCGGTAGTGCCCTAGGCATGATAGCAGGAGGGTCCAGTACAGCCAGGTCTAGGTTACGATGGTCGTCACGGGAGGAGAAAAAGGGACGAGGAGTCAAAGCATCATGGGCCGGTGGTTCCAAGCATGTCTGATTATCTTGTCCCTAGTTGGTATCATGACTTCAAGGTTTTATGAATATATTACTGGTTGGTGGTTTGGAACATGTTTTATTTTTCCATTCAGTAGGGAATAATCATCCCAACTGACGAACTCCATCATTTTTAGGGGTAGGTCAACCACCAAGCAGATTATGTTGGATGCGTTGAAGCCTCGGATCAAGGGGTTTCTCAAAATCGTGGATCCCCAAAGCATCCAGCATTGTTACTTTAATGTGAAAGCTAATGGGGGTGACCCTGTTGGGTGATGTTCAGATAGGATGCCTCACCAGCTGCGGTTTCTCTTGCTCCTTGGTTCAGCCTCAAAGTAAGGTGAAAGTCATGTCAAAACAGAGAGAAAACCAAAGTGCACTGCTACTCAGCGTCTCCCATAGGGAGATATCCAAAGTTTGTTTGACAGCCAAACCGATTCTCTAACCGCAGGTTTGACAAAGCATGATCAGTTTTTCCTGTTTGGACAAGAAGACAATTTCTCTTAGTCGCTACAAATACACCAGGCTGCAACTCTCTGAGCATTTCTGCATGGCGACCCCTGCTGACAACATCAGCTACGTAGGGGATCTACCAGAACCAGGACGGACAGCGGCCCCAGATCATGATGTGGGAAAACTTTATATAGTTGATTCGCGTTTTCAGACCCAACAGCATGCCAATCAATTTCTTGAAATTATTTCAGATTACTTGAGACACATAAAAATGTTGTGATCACTTAACTGGTCACCCAACTTGTGGGGCACAATGTCTTGGAATCATGTGGAATAATTGTCCCACAAAGTCGCGATGCCTGTAGTTGCGCATCAAGAACCGCCACAAACAAACACGCACCTCAATAGTATC
Source organism: Cladocopium goreaui (assembly GCA_947184155.2). Taxonomy (NCBI): domain Eukaryota; class Dinophyceae; order Suessiales; family Symbiodiniaceae; genus Cladocopium; species Cladocopium goreaui. The sequence goes on along the minus strand of CAMXCT020000046.1, from coordinate 171,312 downwards.
TATTGATATCTAGTGGTTGTTTGTGTTGCCATTGGAATCAGAGTGATTGGATAGTTTTGAGGTCAAGTCAGGTTTGTCTGCAAAGAGGGTCATCTTTTATTTTTCCGCTTCAAATAGCCATGAGGTTTGCCCAAAGCAAGTACCGACTGGAAAGCCATGCTGAGGTATGATACCCTTCCCCCGCCTAGGGAAGAGCCTTTTGCAGACCCTGGATGTGGTGGAGCTCACAAGCGTTACCAGCTTTCTGGATGCCCGAGGTCCTCAAAGGGGAGTTTCATGGACGCTGGTTTACTTGCTTACGTTCTTGGGTACATGCTTACGTGTTTACATGTGTTGACATGTGCTTACGTACTTTGCATGTTTACATTTTTTGCATGTTTTCTTACATACTTCCCTTGATACGTGCTTATTTTAGTTGGATTACATGCATACATGCATCCATGCACACTTGCATACAATCATACATGCGTGCTTGCATGCATGTTTATTTGCACATGGTTTTCTTATTTACACATTTACATTGCATGCTTTATTTTGCCTACATGCTCATTGTTTATTTTTATGTGATTTCGTGTTTATGTATTGATGTGTTTTATATTGATTTCAATGTTTGCATGCATACAATGATATGTATTTATGTTCTGACCAGTTTGATGTTTGTGTACTCCAAAAAGATGAAATAGATTTGTTGGTGTGTATGTTGTGTTTTCAATTATATGGATTATGTTTGACCTGTTTGACTATTTTTATTTTGATATGTGTGCGTATGTTGGTATGTGTGTTTAATTGTGGTTTGACTGTAGGTTTTTGCTCGGCCTTTATATTTGCGGTGGTTTTCATTTGTAAGAATATGTATATGTGTTTTATTTATAGTATCTCTCGAAATGGTCCGATCGGTCCCAAGACAAACATGGATAAACAAAGTTCCCCACATCAAAATTTGGTACGTGACTGATTTTGATGTGGGAACTTGTCTTTTTTGTAAGACCGGGTACGAGTCGAAGACTATACCGGGTCCAAGCAAAGGCTAAAGAAATGGGAAACCCCCATCAGTGAAGTTTTGGATCCAGGTAGGAAGTGCTCACAACCACTACCATATGGAGAGTCACAAGAGAATGTTATCCCTCCAAAAAAACGTAAAAAAAGTGTTCCAAAAGATTGGGTGTGATTCAAAAACATTGACCATTTTGGGACGGTGAAATGTGTTGAAATACCAAGAACGACCAGCCATGTGTGGATCCAATTCACGGCACCCCAATTTTGGGTCGCCACGCGGCCAGGTTTGTGTCGATTGGAGGTCTGCAGTAGTTCCCTGCAGCAAGGTTTCTTCAACTCCTCTGCCAACCCAGGCCGCTGGGAACCATTTTTGTGCCATCTTTGGATCAAGTTGCCTGATCTTTGCAGTGAAATTGAATAGTTTCAGATAAATGGTTTTATCTTTTTTGGGGATGATACTCTCAATTAGCACATCACAAGTAAACCTTGGATGGGTAGTGTGTATTTCATGTGTTTGCCATAAATGCATACCGACCAGCCAAAAGAATGATTTGTTGCAGGGTATCTACAATACAGATCCAGCTGGATCTTTTGTAGAGGGGATGGTGAGACCTTTGCTAGATCTTTGGTGGTAACCAATGGTATAATAGGCCCATGGGTTTTGAAGACAATTTTTCTGATGGAAAAGTCTAATTTTCATTCATTTTCCATAAGTTTGAACAATTCCAAGTCCTTCTGACGCTTCCCAACCTTTCCCAGCCACGGCAGAACGGGCTCCCTGGCGTGTGGCTGCCATCCAGCGCGGCCTTTGCATCCTGGAAACTGCTGCAGGTGAAAGAAAGGGAGGCTGGACGGGAGAGGTGCACCAGAGGCTGAAACGCTTCTATGGGAAGCTTCATTCTGTGACTTGGAATGAAGCACAAGTTGTTGGTCGAAAAAATGGGCTATAAAACTTACCATCACCAGATGTAATGGGATATCATTATAAAATTGGCTAGAAAAATTGGCTATAATTGTTTTCTGGGTAATATTTCACGAGATTTAATGGGATACGATTTGTCTCACCAACAATATGGTGGATATGTACCAGTTAATAATGACGTGACAAGGGGTTTAGATGGAGGATATGATATAATCCGTTAATTCTGTGACTGGGATGAAAACATAGAGGTCCCAATGTTTGCTGCTTGGAAAAAAGAGAGGTGTTACAGTATGTACCCGAATGTTTCACAGCCAATAGATTCAATAGGCACATGACCAACCAGTTTGTGGGGATCAATGGGGACAATTACTGGGACCTAACCATGACCAACAATATGATATTGCGTTTTCCTGAAAATAGGTTATACTGCAAACTTGCAATCAAAATTGGGAACCTGATGATAGTTCAAGATAGATAATTGGATGAAACATATTTTGTGTTGTTTGAAAATGGATGAACATGGTGTGTATGTTCCTCTCATTCAAGGCAAATCAATGGCGAGCATGTTGAGAAACCAGCAAACCTTGGGGCTGTTCCACTCCATTCCATCCCATGGTGAATCAGTGAAAATACGGTACCAAAAAGAGCCGTTTCGGGATGACACCCCCAAACATTCTACGGTCCCAGTTAAACGTGGAAATTCCCACATCCACCATGGTTTCGTTTAGGGTGTGTTTAATATTAAGGGATGGGATTACTAAATGTTTTGGCCTGAATTTTTGGGTTGAAGATATGCACTTATCATCACTTATCCACTTGGAGGATCCTCCCAGTTCGTAAGTGGTTAGTAACGGGGTTAGCTAAACCACTTCTGACCTAAGAAGTACGTTTGGTTAGGCTATAATAGCTACCCCCTCACAAACCCAAACGTGGGCCAAGTGAACTGTGCGTCAACTTAGCTATCAAAAATCAGCTATAAATCGCATTCAATGCCACTTTTCAATGACTTAAAATCATCATTTCCCGATGGTTTCATGGTCACCGGCCTTTTCCCCTCTGGCTTTTTTCGGCTGTAGGTGACATCGCCCACGAACTGGCAATGGCCCATCTATGGCCTGGAGGGGGTGGAGCGTCTGGAACGGATCACTGAGAGCTTCATGCTCTCTTGTCGCGGCTTGCAGGTGGGATCCATGGCGGCTCCATGGCTCCGTGATGACAGTCATGGGTTGATCATGGAGGATGGAGGGTACCACACCATGGAATTTTTTTGGACTGACTTAGTATTGAAACAAGCATTGGATTTAGACTGGTGATCCCCCATGACTGAATCCCCATATCTCAGTCACAAAAAAGATGATGGGATTTGACCCTGACAAACACAGGGATTGAGTCTACCAAAAATGACCAGAGAAATTGGGGATTCGCTCCTGAAAAATGGGATGAGATGGTGAGTGAGATGGGATTTCTCTGGGGCAAATTCGGATGGCGTCTTCTTAGGCAATTTTCACAAGTGATGATGAGCAAGGGCCTAAAATATGGCACAGAGTCCAATGAAGCCTCAGGGCGTGAGCCCACAGTTTCATGTGTTGCAAGGTCGTTGATGAAAGTTTTGGGTCCCAAAATTTGAGGTGCAAATGTTGGCCCCCTGTTTTTGTAGACAGACCTGAGAAGTACTTATTCTTCTCCGAGGAGGTCAAAAGCAATGAAAACCATACGTATAGGGTCTATATCCCAATTTACGTGGTAATTGCAATTGTTATATTAGATTACATTTATATTCATGTTTGTTGAATCACAACCTTTCCCAAAGACCTTGTGTGTTTTCAAGCACAGCAAACAAGATGCAGTGCAGGTGCATTTGCTGGAGTTTGCTTTCCAGCCGAAGGACGCCGTGACCAGTTCTGGGGACCACCCACAATGGAATTTGATGATTTAAGTAACGCTGAAAAAAGGCAGTTTGATGTGATACTAAACATATTGAAACATATTGAATCTTCATAAAACCCTAGAATTAATTATTTGATGTGATACTTTAAAACTTTAGAATACAACCCCGCCCAAAGAAACTAGGCTTGAGTGTATCTTCTGGGGTGGCGGGGCTAGGGATAGTTCAAAAATGTCAATAGTTGATACGTTTGCCAAATGCGAGGTGTCCTCAAACCAAGGTGGTGTCCCAGAGTTAGCTAAGTCGATGTGTAAATCTAATAACTGTCGTAAATCATCTATCAATCCCTATTTGTGTAAGTGATTTCCGATTTTTTTTGCGGCTGAAATCTCCGTTTTTCGTTGGTTGTTAGCCACCTATGGGGCCAGCGGTTAGCACCGAATGTAGATGCTTTGCTTCCATGGCGAGTTTGTTCTCCAGGATGTGCAGAACGCCCTGCAGAATGCCAACGAATGGAGCCCCCCGCCCCCACCGGCGAAATCCAATCAGTACCAGGCCAGGTGTCTGCGATCTGCAAAGATCAGATCTGCTGAGAAAACCATATTTTTTAGGGCTGATCTTTTCAAAGGTTGCAATTCTGTAATTGAAAAGATTTTTGGGGATGCGTTTCTAGAGGAAATGCTTGAACCTCTTCTTTTCCCGTCCTCTTCCCCTTGGTGGGAGATACATAAGGAGAGGTACGTAGAAAATCCTCACAGAACTTGGGGTTCGAAGCAGAATTAATGTTGTTCTTGCATCCAAATTCCAAAATAACCTGCAAAAATCCACATGTAGATTTTGTCGAAAAGGTTTGGATCAATTCATTTAATTCAAATTATGCATATGAATATAGACATCATGCATATAAATATTTTTATATCTACATTGTTTTTCTATGCCATCCAAAGTGTGTATAGTATATATATATGACAATATTGATTTTCACTGCACAAACAAGCATCTATGAATCTATGACAATGATATATGCGTATGCATCGTAAACATATGTCTTTTTTTCAGAGAAAAAAAGGCTATATCTACTTGGTTTAAGTGTGGTTATCGCTGGGATAAGCCACCAAGTTTGCTATCTCCAAGTTTTCGGAGATCAATCTTCTGATCCAACTGGAGTCACCCCTTCCAAGGTGAGGCACCACTAGGTAAACAACCACAACTTGCTTAACTGGTTGCGCAGGGAGATGGGATGGCTAAAGTATGCTAGCTGCTGTTGATGGCCCCTAAACCAACATAGCTGGACCAACAAACATAGCTGGTATACCTTTGGGACCTCATCTTGTGGTTAAAACAAGAATAAACCATCCCTCAGTTTACCATCAATGGGTGGTATAAACCATCAAACATGGGTTGATTATTGATAACCACATTTGATGTTCATAGGCATAAAATGGTATAAACCACCAAAAATATGGGTGGTATAAACCATCAACAAAAATAACCATCAGCTAATGGGTTACTATTGTTTTAACCACATAAAAACCCAAGTCATTTCAGCGGCACCACGCTTCACCAGGGCGCCTTCCAACAGCTTCTGGGCGTTCACCAGCTGCACCTGGAAGCCTCGGTACAGCCCTTGATGACGCGCCAGGGAGGGGTGGAGTGCGCCCTGTTCCTGGAACTCAGGCGCGGTAATGGATGGTTTTTGAATGGCCTATAACTTATTAATGGATCTTAATGGATATTAATGGATTTGCATCTGTCTTTAACGATTTCTTTATGGATTCTGAATGGGGTACCCCCATGCAATGGCAATTTGAATGGGAAAAACAATTGGAAATATGATGATGAACCATGAAATTTGGGGGTGCCTTATTTTCAGACAAGCCGAAATAGATATGAATGGAAAGATTTTTTCCCCTTCTGAGAAAGGTTTTTTCGTTGCTCACCAGCTGACAGTTCCTGCATTCTATAAATGTGGAATTTGGTTGCCGTTATTGCTGAGATATTCGATTTTATATATATATAGTGGAATTATACCCACGGGGACAGTAAATCATCCCAACCATCCAGCTGGTTCTTAATTTCGGCTTTACTAACCCAATATTAACCATAGATTGCTGGTAAGGTAAATCCCTATTCTTAGTGGTTGAGCCACCCCCTGAAACTTGGCAGTCATTGGAGATGATACTCCCCTTTCTACGGCTCAACATCTAAAAAAAACATATGAAAACACCAGAGATGTCTCATATAAAGTATGGATTTTATGGGGAAAAAAAAACTATGTTTTCCAATTGTTTATGATTATTTTCCTATTTCCTATGGGAAAAAAAAACACCATCATCGTAAAAAAAATCCGTAAAATCAATATTTGAGATCCATACTTGAGGTCCATCATATCGCCATGACTTTGTACCCTGTGGGAATCAAAGATGGCGGGCCGCTGCCACTTGCGATTCCTGGGGTGATGGGATGGGGTGAGCTAAAACATGGTGAAAAATTGGTTGTTCTGTGTGGGTTTGGGTGATCCTAAAAGTATGAGTACCTTCTTCTGGGAGCTGTTGGACTCATGCTGTGCAGCAGAAAGTATAGCATTGCATGAACAAAAATTGACAAACACAAAAAAATAGATAGAAACAAACGGTGAATGAAACAAATGCACATTAACCTTTTTGATTAGATCATGAGAAACAAATGATGATAAAGCACGCAGACCCGATGGGATTCTGGCTAGATTTGTCGTTGTTTTTTCCCGCCATCTTTTTCTTCCTGGTTTTCAGCTCAATATGTCCTGTCCCTGGTGGTTTGTTTTTCGGTTAGTCTGCAATTGATTATGTTTTCTTGCTTTGCTTCAAATCAGCTGTGTGTGTTCAAAATAGTTTCTTAAACTTAGGAACTGAAATGGCATGATTGAAACCTCACTTAACGCCAACATTGGAGAAACTTCAGCTACGATTATGTGTTCATTTGTTGATCAATGGTTGGTGGTTTGCAACGTGCACAAGTTGCTTCATCAAGATAGGCCTGGTCACTTTTGTCCGCAGAGCTGCACAGCTTGGTTCAAGTTCGACCTGCATAGCAGCACATGTACTGATGACCATTGTGTATTTGTGCAGAATGCATTGGGTAGTTCCTTGATCATCCTTTCCAAAAAAGATCAAAAAAGTATATATATATATACTCAAGATCCCTATGTTGTTTGGCGTTGTTTGACGTTGCGGCTGTGGAAGGTGGTTTTGCATTCCGACCAATTCCCGCAATCTAGGTCAATCATGAGTGACTAGCAGATTTAAAGTGTTGGATAAAGTGTTTGTTTCGAGACCTAACTTTAAAGTATTTTGAAGATGCAACTACGTATCAAGATATGGCAGGAGTTGTTCCTGCTTCCGGTAGGGCCACTATTGTAAAGGGTCAAAACCCCGGTATCATGGGAGAGTCTGAAAAATTGAACAGGTTAGGCATAATTCGGCATAATTAGGCTACAAAGGGATGGTAGTTTTCCCATGTTTTCTCCCAAGAAAGGTGCTGTTTGATCCAGGGCCCCCACGACGGGCCCAGTAGCTCCAAGCATTCGACGGAAGATGGGCGATGCAGGGGCCACGCAAGCAGAGCCTTTACGACACTGGACAGACGCATCCATGGAGGGTGCTTCCCAGACAGTAAGTGAGTAATAAATATGTTTATGATTCTAGCGTTTTACAATGTTTTACATGTACTAGATAGCCCATATATCATCATATATCCAAAATATGTAAGAGGTGATCTGCCATATTTTTGCGTTGTAAATTCTAAAAAGCTTCTGACCCACCGTCACTGGGTCCCATCACTGATGAGTTTTTGTAGTGGGATGGATCGTTCATGAAAATTCCACCTTCCAAGTGGATTCAAAGCACAATACTTGGGATCCCATGAGCAGTGGGCTATTTCATGGTATCACTTGGGATTTCTAGGATGCCCTTGCGCGATGATTCATGCGCGATGATTCATGTTCATTCATGTTCCCCTTGATGAATCCACCTGGGGCCAAGGATGTTCTGAAGATCGCCCGTGATTCCAGCTTGGATGAGATCAAAGCAGCTTTCAAGCGCACGGCCCTGCAGGTTCACCCTGACAAGGGAGGGAGCAAGGACGGGGATGGAGAAAGGCAGCCAGGGTCAGGGTGATTAGTAGCTGGGGTCAACTGGGACAACAGGTGACGGGCCAGCGCCAGCACGCTGAAGGTCACCTGTGTGGATTCAATGGCTAGTGGATGGCAGTGGAGTTTGGTGACTCTTTACACCGCTGTATGTGCGAACCTAGTACGGTGCACAATGTATCCATCATGTAGCAAATACAATGGGTAAATGACCCCGACGGTAAGATATTATTGAGATTTGTGTGGTTTGCTTATTGATACTTTACACCATACCTCTATAGAAAGCTGCGTTCAGGATCCATTGCCGATATTTGCCGATATTTGCCAATGACCCTGACGCATTTTCCACAGCAGGAAGCGTTTCAGCAGGTGTACCAAGCGTTCCACGTGCTGACCAATGCAGAGTCGCGTACGAAGTATTTCGGCATCGTCGGAGAACGGATGTCCATGGATTAGTGAGAAAAATGGGACAATTGGTATGCAATGCGGATTACATGGGGATTCAATAGGATTTATATAATGGGATACACAATCAACACAATAATAAGAGTTTTGCCCAGAAATAGGCTGTACAGCGTAAGGTATGTAAGTTAAGGTATACCCTAGACAATGTGCTTAAAATGGCAATTCTGACGGGGAAGATGAAAAACCTTTGGGGGTATACCAAGATATATCGACATGTTCCATATGTTTATGGGAAATCACAAACGTGGAAAGCAGGCTTTGCCTGTAGTTGTGGATCTGACCCTGCTTGTTTCTTGACTGATTGTGAAATAATCACATCCCCCGATCATATCAAACAACCCCCATATGGGCCACCAAAATCAATATAATATAATATAATATATATATATTATAATTATAAATATATAGAGATTCATAACCAATGCTAAATGAGGCTTATTTTCCAGCTGAGTATTTGATATAGAAGGTGGCGTTTCATCTGGGTGGCATTTCGATTGTCTCAGGGATTTGTCCATTGGTCCCTGCATCGTCAGTGGTTAGTCAGCTAGTCATGGTTAGTTTCCCCAATTATACTTGGAGGCTCATCCCACTATGTACTTGGCATATACAGTACTCCTTTGATATAGACACACTGTACTCGTGTACTTGTGATCGCCAGGGTCATGAAACATGACAACCATTTACGATTCTTGGACTCCTCAAAGCTAGTGAGAGACTTTTGTCAACAGCTGATGGTAGTTACCCCCGCCCCCCCGAAAAAGGACTAATACACCACTCTGAAAGCAAAATTTAGCTTGGAAGCGACATCAAGCATTGGGAAGCTGTGTTCAGGAGCACTTTCCTTCACATTTTAAGCTATGTCCTGGACGGGCAATGAGAAATGCCACGGGTCACTAAGGTCTGAAAACACCAGCGTTTGTCTTGACACATCCGAACATGATTTGACACGATTACAGTACCACCTTAGTCACGTCCCAAAAGAATGGGAGAATCAGCCACTCAGTTCCCATGCTGGTAACATGTTGTCGCCCACACCCCGGTTTTTTTTCTGGAGGTACATTCCCATTAACTAAAGAAAAACACAGAAAATCAATGACAGGTAAAAAAAAAACGATATCTCCAGGAGATCCTCTGGTTCTATCCAGCGTTCCACATCAATTTTCAGGGGAACCGGTGATGGGATGGTCATCCAAGCAATTTTGCACCCCAGGTACGACCGCAAAATCTCTGTCTCACCGGGCGAAGTGGGGAAAGAGCAGCGAGCGCGTCGCAGCACGCAGAAGGACACGGTTCCAGGTGCTAAAAATGTGGGTTTATACCCCCAAACGGCAATTTTAACAGGGAAGAAAGATGATGATTAACCAGAGGATTTAGTGTGCCCTATTTTCAGACAAACCCATGTTTTTTGGGGGGCAGCCTTGGCTGGGTATTTCAACACGAGTACTTTGTTTGTTTTGCCAGAAACATGGCTTGTAGAAAATTGCTGACATCAATCATTTTGATCAAAAAAGTGGGGCAGCCCATGGCAGCCCGAAAAACTCTGTGTTTGATTATCAGATTAAGGGATGCTTCATGTTTTCATCTTCTGTTTGTTTTTCTTTTCCTTATCCTTCTTTTTGTTTGTTTTTGTGCATATTTTTTTGTTCCCTTCTTGTTCTTTTCCTCCTTCTCATCCTCCTTTTCATTGTCCAATGTTCTTTTCTCGTCTTATTCCTATTCCTAGACGATAGAGAAGGAAGAGGAATAGTGTAGGGATTGAAAGATTGAATATGAAGGAGGAAGAATAAATTTGTAAATTGTTGAATTTGAGTTTGAGAAATACACTTCCCCCCAAAGTATAGTCTAGTTTCTTGTATAGGGAAGTTCTGAACCCAAATTTCGCGACCATCTGGGCTATCCCGAGCTAGATTCCTGCGGCTGTTACATATCGCCCTATTGACCATGGTTGTAATCAGGGTTGATTAGATATGTCAATGTATGAGTAATTCAACCTGGATTCCTATTTTGCTATAGTTTGCCAATGTTTGTGGGTTAGTGAGCATCATGGAGCTGAGTTTCTCCATGTTCAACATGTGGTGTGTCCTCCCTGTGGGATCCCGAAGGACCAGTCAACCTCCCCAAAAGCCACAAGCCCCGAGAAGTCGACTGATCCGAAGCCAGCGAAGTGTCCAGATGAAGCGTTGTTGAAGCAAATCAGGTGGATCGTTGAAAGTTGAAGCGATGGATTTTGTATTATTTTAGTGTTTAAGGTGCTTCAAGGTTGAAATAGTATACCAACCATAAGGTGCTTTTATACCAACCATTATTATTTTAGTGTTTAAGGTGCCTGAAGAATTCTGTTTGATTCTGGTATAGTATGGTTGGTTTTTCGTGGGCTCATTAGCGGGTATGTAACCGAGTAATACCAACTGTTATTTGGCTGGTGGGGTGACCAATGGTTCTTGATATGAAAAACCGTTCTCAGTATGATGATCCCCAATGGCCACTTTTTTTCAGTTGAAACCACCAACAAGTCTATCATAGCTGATCATCCAAAAAGTGGTGATTTCGGATGATTTGACCAGAAAATCTGGGGAAAATTCATTGTTGCATGGTTTTTAGATGTTTTTAGAATCCAGAGATGGGATTTGCCAAGTTTGCTGGTTGAGCCCTCATGTTTGCCCAATCCAAAACCACCCGGGTCAAAAACGACCACCCTTCGGAGGGCGTGCCTGCAGAAACTCTCGCGTGAAGATCGCTTCAAAGTGATCTCGGAGGAGTTTTCACAGCGGCAGCGGCTACTCTTTGAAAAGTGGATGGAGCTGCCAGAGGTCCAGCAAACCCAAGCAGCCGGCAGACCTCAAAAGCGTAGAAAGGTGGGGATGTTCGCCAGGTGAAATTCCACTGAATCCCGATTTTCTGTGGGTTTGTGACCCGTCAATGTTCAATAGTTGAAGGCGAAGGTTTCGACCAACAACAGTTTTAATTTTCTCATTGAATCCGTATTCTCTTTGTATCCTTAAGCATCCTTAAACCATATGTTTGTTTTAATGTTCCTATTTATGTTGGCTAAATCCCACTGAATTCCGACCAATCCCCAGGTGCCTGTCGCTGTGAGCGAAGAGGTGATTCGCAGCCCTGAAGAAAGGTGGCATGTCTCCAGTTAGAGCTGAAGAAGTTAAGATGGCTTCTGGCAAGTTAAATCACCATGAAAAATCACCATGAAAACGATGGTCGTTGATTTACCACGGTGATTAACCATGGTTTATTCACTATGAAAAAATACCATGGTGAAAAGTTAAACCTTTTCACAATGTTTCATCATTAAACCTTCTATTAATGCGCCATGTTCCATAGCTATGTTGAATACCACACAATGGCTACGGGAAGCTTCCGAAATGGGGATTTGATCGCCCAGATTTGGGATTTCAGATGTAAGCAACAAAAAAGGAAAAGATAGCTGATATAACTGGGGAAACTTTAGGTGGTTAGCTTAGTACTTGTTTTTTTTGCCACAAATGGATAGACTTATAAGTGGGATTAAGTGGGATTAAGTGGGTATACGGTATATAATGTTGTGTATATGTATATATATACATATATTCATGCCAACCGTAAGCTAAACATTGAAAAGACTTCACCACGACGTCGCCACATTGATTTGGTGGTGGCTAAGGTTGGGGGAATCCCTGAGCCCAATGATCTCATGTCAGCTTAGTGCCTTTTTTTTATCCGCCTTACAAGTTGGCAAGTTGGAGTAGGATGATCTTTTCTTGATCACCTGCACCCCAAAATTGACCGAAACGATTTGGAAAACAGAGGGTAGTGTTGAAAACCAGTTGGAAAACATATCGTAGGACTGGAGACCACGGTGGACACCTAGATACGGAGCTGAGAAGAGTTGAGAAGAGCTGACATGAGCTGAGAAGGGCTGAGAAGAGCTAGAAACCCTTTCCCACCCCGCGCCTTCCCAACCACCCACCCTCCTTCCCCCCTCAGCGGTGTGCAAAGTGAGTCCCAGCCCATTGGGATGATTCGATTCTTGGGATCCGTACCCCCGTAACGCAGAAAATTCAAGCGAGTCTGGATATTTGGGGGGTGCAGATCCAGTGAACTAAGCGGGCATATAACCATTGTTATATACTTTATATCCTAATTTTTAGTTTTACAAAGTTTAGTTTATATGTTTTTTATAGTAATCCCAATAATCAGTATTGTGGTTATTGATGGTTATTGAACATATCTAATGTTGTTGTGATTGTCCACTAGCTAGTCACCTTATGGAGGTTCGCTCATGATTACACTACCATGATGTTTACTATATTATATCCCATATCATTTATCCATTACAGTCCCATCACTGCATATACCATCATACACATACTGTACTATATGCATCTATATGCAGATTCTGGTGCTATCATTACTCTGGTTTTAGCAAATTGTTTTTCATTCAATGGTATATTTATTCCTGATAATGGGATGTGATCAATTATGAATGGGTACATTAACCCTCGAATAGTACCATCAATATCCACCAACAATCCCATAAGAATCACTTTCGGGTCTTAGTCCCATGAAAGTGGGCCATACTTACATAGGTTTGGCCCCCTTGGTCGTCATGCACTATGGATATTTACCATGATATAACCATGAACTATTCATATTACCCTCTGGTAATTTCACATAACTACGGAAAATCACCATTTTTAATGAGAAAACTCACTATAAATGGCCATTTTCAATAGCTATTTTGACATAACCAGAGGGTACCATGGGGGGCCATGGTGGAGTTTCCTAGGCCATATAGAGGTTATTCCCATGGTGGAGTCATCCCGGTTCTGCCCAGGCCGCTGGCGCTGGGTGACCAGTGCCAGGCGAAGGGCCGGGGTCGGGCAAAGGTGCGTGGCATCGGCAGCAGACACAAAGGACTTGGGAGGCTACGTGGGGAGGAATCAAAAAAATGTGTGTGTATATACATTACACATATACTAGACATATACATTTACATAAACATAAACATATACATATACATATACATAAACATATACATATAATTACATTTACAAATGTTGTTTTCATGTCTTTATATGATATATATATATATATATATATATCTCTTTGTATTTAACATAATTGTGTATATATATATATACGCACATATATGGATGCATGTGGCCAACAAGCATGAGGATATCAATGGCAATAGGGGGATGTTCCAGGGGTCCAACAATATGGGTTTCATCCAGCTGCGGACTCCCGCAGCTCAAGGATCCGTAGAACTTCTGCAAGAGTCAAAGATTTGTTAATGAAAATTCATGGCGACTTAATGGATATTAATGAATATTAAGAACATATTAATGGATATGCATAGCATATTCTTCCGATACGTTGCGTCATTTCTTCCCCCCTTTTTTGGTTTTTTGAACAGCCGCAGGAAACAAGATTTTCTACTTCGCAGCTTTGGGTTTCAACAACTTCATGATTCGGACCAGGTGGGGATGGTCGATTTCCCTATTTTTTTTGGCAAAATAGCTGTAATCTGTAGATTGTTCATAGGGGATATTCCAATCAATATCCCCAATATGTCCCCATAAATCATTGTGGCTATGTTTTCACCCCAACAATATATCTTCAACAATCCAATAGATCTGCAAAGAAATCCTACAAAGTGGGGGCCCCCTAATTATAAGTTGCTTTGCAACCCCAATCAATTTACAGATATCCTATAAATTCAACAGTTCTTGTAGTGATCCAAGATAGGCTACGGGGCAGCTCTTAACCAGTCGTATCGCAGGAACAGCGATCTGCCAACGGCCTTGGAATATCTGGTGCTCCTCACAGCCTGGACTCAACGCTGCAAGGCCTGTGGAGCGCTCAACTCCGAAGAGCTGCAGCAAGCATTGGAGGCTTCGGCGAAGGAGCACAACGTGCGGGTGGAGGCCTGAAACTCTCTGATGGATTGATGGATGGGAGATAAATTGATGGATTTACCGAACCATAGGCTAAGGGGATATATATATATATATAATTATAATATATATATATATATGTATATGCATTATTCTGCATACAATGGGAATTTGTGGGACTATAATGGGCTCTTGATGGAATTTTAATAGAGGTATAGTAGTAGAAAGAGCAACAGCCTCCGGTGTCATCAAACATGGTGTGCTGGAATAGTCTCCATTTGGTTCGATGATTCTTTTCAGAAACCTCCAGAGGTGGTTTTCCAGCCACATTTGATGACCAGAGGGTCTCCCAAGTTATGTGGAGAAAATGGAGGAACATTGCCAAAAAAATGCGATTCAAAGGGAAAATGGGATAATTGTGGGTTACTTATCCCCATAAATGCCCATAAATTGCCATAAATCTCCATAAATCCCAATTCGATTTCACAATCGCAAACGTGATGATGAACGTTAAACGGGGCGTCCGGGCTGCAGGTGATGGGTTTGAAGTTCTTCGCAGAGATGAGCCAGAACTTTTGGTTTGGACAGGGGAACAAAGTCACGTCCCCGGTGGTCCGGAGCCTGCCCGAAATTTGTCACATCAACGACATCTTCAATCGATTTCGCCACTGGTTGATTTTGAAAACATGCTTTTATTAGCTTTTATTCTTTTATTTTGCTAAGTGCAAATAGCCGCAAAATTTATAGAAATTTACTATAACTATGTTGTTTTTCTAAGTGTTTGTCAAGGCCAGAAAATTGAAGGAGGATCCCAGGGTTCAAGCTCAAGCAGCGCGCAAGCAGTCACTGAGGCAGTCATTTCATCGGTCGCGGACGGCGGCCCGTCTATCTGGCGAAGCAGAGTCCAGTGCATCTCCAGGAGTGCTTCGAGATGTTTCAGGTGTTGTATGCTGAGATCTGGTCCAAGGCACAGTTGACACATCTATCGTTGGATGTTCATTGTTTTGTTTAAGTGGGCATCCAAATGGGGGTATGGAGATGGTGATTGATTTTAGATATTTGGTGGTTTCAGCATGTTTCAGCCATAGTTTTCATGTTGGACCATGTTTGGGATGATGAAGCATCGGGATTGTGGCCGACTCGCGGAATCAAGTCAGAATGATTGAGCCTGTACGAGAATCTTAAACATTGGCAAATGTGGTTGTTTTACATTGCCTCAATGGCTGAATGAGATTGACAACATGTTGGACCATATTTTGGGGTTGTTTGAAAAGATGCTACCCTTAATTTGCAGTGATTTATCATTGTGTTTCCCATTTAAACCGCTGATTTTTGAAGGTGTAACATGTGTAATCCATTCATGCACCTGCCATGCATTTGGAATCGCGAAAAAAGGCTGGAATGAGCAAAGATCAGAGCCTCGCCAGAGTCAGAAGGCTGTACGATTCGTCGCAGCCAGAGCGAGACAAACGCATTCAGTTGCTGGCTGGTTTCAAATATGTTATATGTGGGTAAAACATGGTAAAACGATAATAAACCATTGGGAATGGTGTATACCACCTAATTATTTATGGTGATTTGGGGGATGGTTTATTGTTTCACCCACATTGTGTGTCCAACCGCTAGTGTTTTTTTCTCGCAAAATAGGATGCTGATTTCAAGCTTCAAACATCCAACAGGTTATGGGAGCTGAGAAATATGCAACGAGCCGATACCACACAAGGCATGAACGCTTTCCAGCAGAAAAGGGGCAGCCTTCCGGTTACAGACCTTGCAGACCGTTTGAAGCAAAGGCTGCTGCCCTTGTGGAAGCGAAGACTGGATGAAAGGCGAAGACGCTGGGAGTGGAAGCGCAAGAATTACTTGCAGAGGAGGTTGAAGGTGTTGAAGCAGCGGAGAGAGAAAGCCGAAGCCGAAAAAGTTGCGGCAGCGAAGGGTGGGTTGGTGGTGGTTTGTTGCTGGGAAGGGGGGTAGGTTGACGACCCAATCTATGGGAGACTTGTATTTGACACGCCCAACTGCTACTTGGTTCCTTGGGATTGCCCATGCCTCGTGTCTCAGTTCCAGCAGACCTCATGTGACCTGGCTGGTTGGAAGCAAATGTCGTCGATATCATTACTCAATACACTTTGATGTGTGTTCCATTTCTTCGAGGCAAATTTTGACCAACAACTCTCCACTTGAAAGATTCATAGGACTGTGCGTTCATCATATATTCATCATCAACAAAAACGTGTCCGCCGTGTCCGCTTTCCCCCAAATCATCCATGTTCTTTTCAGATTTTCATTATGAAATATATGATGATCCATGATTGGATGAACGATTAATGATCATCGTCTGATCATCCAATATATGGATTCATTATATGATGACCATGTTCTTTGAAGGATTTTTAAGGCGTAAACCATCCAGCTGGGGGCTACCCATGAGGAAACCAGCTGGGGAAACCGCCCAGCCGAGCCCGGATCTCTAGGCTCGGCCACAGCTTGCCCGAGAGCGCCTGGGTTCACGTCTTGGTCTGGTGTGGCCTTGAAGCCTTTCCAGGTGCGAAAAAGGGTGAATGGCTTGGCCATGAAACAGGGGGGCGATAGCCAAGAATGCAATATCACAAGGATATGTGTATATACATATATATATATACATATATATATATATATATACATATATATATATATACATATATTTATTTACATACATATATATATATATATTCATGCATATACATACACTAACCGTTTTGAATGAAATAGAATGTTGATGTTTTACCCCGGAAACTGACCGGTTGATTTTGTACAACTTAACCTTTTGCATTTTACCATTTTGATGGAGATATGATTTGTTGCACTTAAAAGTCTGATTTGTTGCAGCGTATCCAAGATTGGCCTATGATAGAAGCATCAGCAGAAGGGCATGCAAAAGACTAGAAATGGGGATATG
This sequence comes from Cladocopium goreaui, assembly GCA_947184155.2. Lineage (NCBI taxonomy): Eukaryota > Dinophyceae > Suessiales > Symbiodiniaceae > Cladocopium > Cladocopium goreaui. The sequence goes on along the minus strand of CAMXCT020000046.1, from coordinate 154,089 downwards.
TACATATATGTATATATAGATAGATAGATAGATAGATAGATAGATAGATAGATAGATAGATAGATACACCAACAAGTACGTGCAAGGCCCGGAAGATTCGTATCTAGTGATGTCCCAGTGGTCCCAACTTTGGGGAAGCAGAAACGCTTCGCCGCTTCGCCCAGGCGACTGCCGAGGTTGTGCGGAACCAGACGAACCCATGGCTGCGATGCAACTGCGATTGCCTCGAGGTCCGGAGCTGCTGGAGTCTACCAAGGTTGAGAATGATGGGATTCCAATGGGAGAATGATGGGATAAGAATGGGAACATCATGGGATAATGGGTATAATATTTATTTATATATATATACATATACATATATATACATATATATACATATATATATATATGGAGGTTTCCTAAGTCATGGGGGTACCCCCCATAGCTGGATGGAACTGGGGGTACCCCCATGACTTAGGAAACCTCCATATGGGACGCAACTTAGCGGAAATCCTTGGAGATTCTTGCAGAGGGTGCCAAGTAGCATCCCAAACTACTTTCATGATCTTTCATGTATATACCCTCTGGTAATTTAACATAGCTATTGAAAATGGCCATTTATAGTGGATTTTCCCATTAAAAATTGTGATTTTCCATAGCTATGTTAAATTACCAGAGGGTATATAGCAGTTTCCAGATGATTGAAATAGGTCTCACTTGAGTCCTTGGAATCAAAATACAACATCCATAACTTCCAGCTTGATGTGTTTGCAGGGGATTTGGTCAGGTTTTGCTGACCAGAGAGCCACATATCACTGCGAAACGGCTTCCTCTGCAGGATGTGTTTGCGCCAGTTTGCAGCGTGTTGCTCGAGGCTCATTGCTTCAACAGGTGCTCGGGATAATGGCGTTCCCCTGGGAGGACCGGCTTTTCCAACAGGAAATACTGTGGATGGTGGAAGAAATCCTGCACCAGTTGATAGATGGTAAACATCCCATTATTTTGTGCTTTCAGCCATTCTTTTGGTGGTGGATTTCGCAACCACCGTACTTTTGGCCTTTGGCTATGAATGATATGAATAAAATACGTACTAACCAGCTTTCATGTGTCTGTTGCATTTTGTTACCAGGTAATCACTTTATAGCTGGCACAAATATCTGCGGGAGATCTGATGAGGTGGAGTGTCCTCATAGCTTGGGTCCAAAAGGCTGTGCCGAGTTCGTGTTTCACAGGGGATTGGCATCCCCATCATCTACCAGGTCTTTCCACTGATTATATCCAGTGTATCCCCATGGTTCATGGTCATAGTAACCAGATTCATCTGTTTTTTTGTTGATTGTGTCAGTGGTATCACCATTTTTCGCAAGCCGTTTTTCATGACTAAAACATTCATTGAACCCAAATGCTTCATGGTTGAAAACCCAGTATTATCCATCAATCACGGGATCCCCAGGGTAAACCTACGGCAACATGTGGAATTTACCTATGGTTTACCTATAGGAAAAGAATCTAGAAAAATGGTGGGTAAACAGCACATCGAAGCGCTAATTTCAAGGAAAGTAAGCCCCATATCATGCTCAATTGTAGGTATATCACCCAGAATGCCATGAACAACCCATTATTAGTCCATTGTTTACCCTCCTGTAAACTGACATAGATGTGGAAAAGCATCATTTTCCATCGGTAAATTATCCATGGGCCATGTTCCACATCGTTGGTTTACCCCAGGATGTCATCCAAATGATCCCAATGCGGCCAGGCATTGACGTCGCACGGCACGGTGCGAATGCTGCTGGCCTTTGAACCCACGCGATGAAAATCGATCGTGGCCAGGATGGCCAGGGGATGCTGGAAGAAGTTCGAAGAATTCTTTGGTTCAGGGGAAACCAACAATGATTGGGATATAGTGAAAATACTCTCCGGTCAAACATGGCAATGAATCCTCCAGCAATGGAGTTTTTTAGCTGGAAAAAATCATCAAGATGGTCATTTTTCAGCAAGCCGTGAAACCGATTACCGGATTTGTTTGCTTTGAATATGGGGTATATGAACCTAACCAGCGGACATACTTGTAGTGTGATTTTGCAGGGTGTTTGTGGAGAATTAGCCATGTCTATAGTACGTATACATTATCATTAATACATAACAAGACATAATACGCATATTATATATATATAATACATAACACATATGATTACATATGTGCTGCACAAACAGGGATTCTCCTAACAACAACAGGGATTGAACTTGGCAAGGCTTCAAGATAACTGTTTAGTTGTTCGCCAAAGTGGAAGCGACGTTTGGGGAAGCGCGGTTTCCCTGCAGTCTCTGAAGCCACTTCTTGCTATTGACTACACCCAGACGGCCTGTTGTTTTCTCAAGTTCAAGATGATGAGCTTTGCGATGCTGTACGTAATTGTGGATACCTATGGCCTTTCCACCCTGATTGATTCTGTTCTCGGTTGCTATGCCACCTGAGATTTTTTCCTGAGAGGTCTCATTGATGGCCATTCAAACCGCCAGCAGATGCTGGTGCCGACTGGTCACAGATTGGGAGTCTGCTACGGCTCAAATCCGTTGAGCTTCGCAGAAACGAAGAGTGATGGAAAGTGCGCAACACTTTGTGAATAGTTTTAAGCGCTGATATAGTGAGTTTGAGTATCAGAGTCCCAAGTGAGTAGTTTAAAGTGCTGATATAGTGAGTTTGAGTACCAGAGTCCCAAACCAAAAAAAAACATTGGATTATTCTGAAAAAATGAGAACAATCCCAAAACATTCATTTGGATGTTCAAAAAGTGAGAACACTTAAATGTTCAATCCCAATTTTTATTGTGATATCCACTTGAATGTTCAACACAAAAAATGGTGTCCCCTCAATGACGGTCCCAGATGTTGCCATGTGTAAACGTCCGTGACTCGTGGCACCATGATGGTACTGGTAAGACCATCATCCAGACCATCTAAGACCTACTATGGATGGTTGCGAAATCCTGCACCACCAAAAGGATGGCTGAAACCCTATAAGTAATGGGATAAACCATCTATCAACTGGTGCGGGATTTCTTCCACCCACAGTATTTCCTGCTGCAACCATGGTCCAACTTGCGCTGTTACCCGGAGAATTCTTTGACCCACTTACAACCATCATCGAGAGTGTAGCCAGCATTTATCCATGTTCTAGTTTTCTCGATCATCCCAGTACCTCAGTGAGAAATAAAAACATACCTCGGTTTAGTGGCTGCTATATGGAAATTATACGAACTATACATAACCTGGGTATTTGATGGTATTTGAAACTTGGGGATACCAACCCATGGTAGGCAAACAAACTAATTACCTGGGTTTTTGGGGATTGTGAACTAACCAACTTAGGAAACCTGGAAAAACCAAGTGTTGATAGCCGAACAAAAGCCTTGGATGATCGACGCTCCGCGCCATGCCGCGCCCCGAGCCGGCGCGCTGGGCCAGCGAAGCAAAGGTTGGAGAAGAGGTGCTGACCGGACCTGTCGGCATCGATAAATGTTTGGGTTTCCATAGATGAGGGTACCCCAATAGCTGCATGGTTTATTTCATGGAAAATCCTACTAAGATGGATGAGAACTGGGGGTACCCCCATTAGGAAACCTCCATTTGGGAGGATGGACATCCATTTACAAGCCTTTTTTGATCTTAACAGAAGGGTACCAGGGTTTTGAATGGTTTTGACACATGAAAGATTGATGTTGTATTCGCTTCATTTGGCAGTGTATTTGGTTGATACATGCTGCATGTCCCATTGTTTGATACATGCTACAGACATGCTACATACATGCTACATACATGCTACTGCACATGTCTTCGGCACATGAACAAGTGCCCTATGCCCAAATATTTCAGTTTTACCAAGCTGCAAAATGGTTTTGCAAGCAATGAACCACATCGAATGTTTTTCCGAAATGGTTTCTGACGGTTTTAGCTTTAAAGTGTAAAGAAATCCGTTTTTGTCTCCAACCGGGACAGGGAGTTGGGACATAACAAAAAGGGGTTGGAAGAGGAAACGAACAGTAAAAGTCAACCGGGATATTTGATGACGAGAAGTTGAAAATGGCACATTTAGTTCGTTGATTTAGCTATTAAATGATGGTGATTTTCCAGTTCGCTATGTTAGTTTACCAGAGGGTACAGTAGATGATGAATGTAATCAAAGCATATCAAACCAACCAGCACATAATTATCAACTAAAAATTGGATTAAATCGATTTAAATCGACCAAACATGAATGTAATTCGATGCACAAACATCCAAAGAACTGTCCAGAACAATAGACTGTCACAACTCCAGATGATGTGAGCCGCTATGAAAGCAATCAGTCGTCATTCGTCACAAACCCATTTGAGCCACATCATCTTGTGAACGAACTACGTTGATTGAGTACATTTGAGTGATGTTTTTTGTGGAAGAAAATCAACTACCTTCGGTCAAGTCCAGAAATTTTCAAGTCTTGGGCAGTTTGGGTGAACTGTTTGTCGATACATGTCACCATAGCTCTAGCCCCTAAACTTCCAACTCACACGACGATGTGGCAGGTGTTGGTGTTGTGCAGATTCCCCCAATTGGAGGCACGATCCGACAGACCCTCAGTTTCGACCGCTTTGGAAAGCTTCGAGAGGCTTTCTGTGGGGTAAGATTTACCATAGCCACCTCAAAAAAGATGTAGAAAATTGTAAAATCATCTGAAATATTCTAGTTGCTGAAACAGTGGTAAAATGTTATTGTATCCTTTTGGCGGTTACTAGAGATTGTTGGATATGATGGATACGTATGAATCATCTCATTTTGCGGGTAAGACCCACCTACAGATCCTACAGACATTGCCATGCTGATGTTATACCATCCTATTTAGGGTATTCGACAGGTGGATTCAAACAAAATGTTGGCTGGAAACCATTATTGGTACAACTTGTGGTTTCAACCAAAATGTTCCCTTCAGCCAATTGTGGGGAGCTAGGATGAACAAACCAACAAGTACCAGCAATTATGCACAAGTGCCAACAGGTATATAAAACCATCAACAAGTCCAGATCTCAGGTGCCTAGTCATCGTAGCCACGACGTCATCCAAAAACATGTGCCACGACGCGACGCGACACGCCGCGACCTGCGCCTCGCCTGGGCAGAATTCGCAGTTCTTTGCCACCACGAGTAACTTTCAGATCGAGGCTAGGGGGAAGTGGATAAGATGGGGGAATGAGGGGATACTATACGAGTTAAATTGAGTTAATAGATAATATACATTAAACCAACACCATGCTATATGGGTTCAGTATGGTTCATCGCAGAAATGAAATGATTGTACCCACCAATTGTGGCTGGCCGTTTTGATGGAAAGGATGAGAGAACATGGAATTCTTCGCATTTGAATGGCCACTTCAATGAGGACAATGATGAAAACACATTGTTGTTGTTAGCATTTGAATGGCAATCCCAATGGATTAGCCTGTTGACACACCCGTTTCTCGGGTCATGGGGTTTCACCGGCTGGTGAAGGGTGCTTCAATACTTCCATTTTTTGCCAATCTGGCACAAGATTTATCATGATTTATGTGTATAATATATATATATATGTCATATGTATGTTTTAGTACGACTTTACTGTACTATCTGGGGTTGCTACTCAGTGATCATTGGGGTTCATGGCTACACGATAGCTACGTCCATCCTCAAATGACGACCTACTGGCAATGATGACTGCACTGCTTTGGGGCCTATGTACAATTTAAACTCAAACCATGTCAAACCCAAAAGAAGTCAGAAAATATTGACAAAACACCCCAATTCTGTCGGTAGATTCCAATGCTTCGAAAGGTTTGATTCCTTTTTTGGTTTGGTCAATTCCCTTTTTCCTTGGTTTGTTCTTTTTGTTCGTCTGCTAATTTTACCTTTTTCCTTAGTTGTTATGTTCAATTGTCTTGCCTTCATCATAACCCCCTATCATTTTCGAAAATCTTCAGATTCAATACATGCAACTTGTTCAATTTATGTTAATTTGTTTCGAAAATCCCAATGACTCATGGATTACCCAGAGGGTCGATTGTGGATTGTCACAATTCAAAAAGGTGGGGCCGTGGGGCATATGAGTTCTCTGACTTTCACCCTATAGGATCGATAGATGTCCTTTTTCCCATTGGTTGGTTGATAGGACATGATTGAAAAGATCCCTTCAAGACCCCATTAAACCCTATAAAACCTCTATAAAACCATTATAACCCCCATTAACTATAGTTGTAAGTTATAAGATGTTATAAGGCAACTTAGCTCCTATAAGACCCCTATAAAACCTTCATTAAACCTTCTTAAAATAGCCCGTGATTTCGGGGCGACTTCCGTCGGAACAGGGCCTGGAGACTCCCACACCCAGCCTCTTGGTGGACGAAGCATGGCGCTTCAAGGGGCGCCACATGAGGCGCGCGCTTTACGAATACGCTGGTAGCGTCCGGAAATGTTGCTGTAAACAACTAGGTTAACATAGGTTGACCAAGGTTTTACTGTAGATACTTAGATCATCTTAGTGCAATGAACTAGGTTAACTATGTGGTTTAGGATACTTAGATACATCTGTTTGGGTAAGTTATGTGGCGACTTCACGTGCCGGACGTGGCGACTGAAGCCTGGAATAATGGTTCACCAATGACTCGACCATTGGCCACAGATCCACCACAGCTTCACTGATGTTTGGAGGACATGGTAGTAGGATCTTATATATTAAGGATATTATAGGATATTATAGGTCTGGATTATATAGGATTATAGGATATTATAGGCTACCCCCAAATCCGGCTTATCATCATCACATTCCTCTTCAAATAGCCATGAATTGGTGTTGCCATTCATTTGCTGGTCAATTCTCCATTGTATGCCATCCAAGTCCCAACCCAAAAAAAGACTTAGAAATCCCTGTGAGAATCTCCCCAGAAACTATTCCCAAAGACTTGGCGTTTAACTATCCATTGAATATATTTGTATAATTTTGTATATACTATCTGTTTATTTAACATAGCCATGTAAAATCCATTGTAAATGGAGGTTTCTAGCTGGGAAAATCATCTGTTTCTATGGGCCATTGCTTCCAGTTCGCAAACTGTTTAACCAGAGGGGCCCACATCAGAAATCCTGATTTTTCCCCGGAAATCCCCATCGAAACTCGCCGCCGCACAGCCGCGCAGCTGCCAGGCCCATGACCACGAACTTGTTCTTTCACGACGAGGTGTCCAGCAGTGCCAGGGAGTTGGGTGCGCCGCGACCCTTCAGACCCTGTTCGGACCCTTCGGACCCTTGGGATGGAAAGTTCTGGCGGAGATTCCATAGTCCCATCCTATTCCCATTGTCCCACCAATCAATAAACATAGGTAATCTATTCAATCTATTCATCATTAAGTCAAGTATCATTCAGTACTATCAAGTACAGGTATATCTACCATAAACTATAGAACTCATCGTTCGTGACAGCATGTGATAAATCACCAAATAGTATTCATATGTATTCATCCAAGAACGCTGGGTCCTCCCAGGTACTTCCCCTCATGTCGTCCACTTCGACCTAGATCGCGCCGGCTTGTCCAGTCGACCGGAACGGGTGCGCGCTTGGCTTCCGCCAAAGTTTTGCTGCGAAAAGTGGTCCCTACAAGTGGTTTCTATGTCCATGGGTGAATAACGGTTCATTTGATATACTGTATAGTAACCCCAGAAAAGATAGAAAAGTTCCTGGGTTCCTGGAAAATCTGGGAAAAGGTCATGGTAGTACCATCTTGGAAACACTTGTTCATATCTTTTTGGGGTGTGCTACAATTGGTTAATGGTTACGATCATCATGGGATATTGATAGGAATAGATGACCAACACTAGGATATTTGGCTGTCTGTGAAAATGGGATGCATAGATATGTACAGCCTCCAAATATATAAATGGCCATGAACAAAAGAAACCGCTGATTAATTGACTAACCATCAAACCACAGGGTGCCATATGTTCAGACAAAGACAAAAGTTCGGGTATTTTGGGACCTGAATGTTGGGATGTTCAATATCTTACAATACATGTATGTCACACGAAAGGTAAACATACATAGATTTGCATTTCAATAATGTAAGGGTAAATGTCAGTGGTAACTTGAATTTCTCGTGTAATGTAAAGGAGTGCAAAGCAAAGTAGAGTACTGAAGAACAATGTCAAGTAATGTGAAGTAATGCAATGTAATGTGTGCATACATATATATATATATATATGTATATCAATGTAAAGATACAATATACGTAACGGCCCGCTACCTGTTCCAAGTCGGTTATTTCACCTTATTCAAGTGGCAACCCTATTTTGCAGCTGGTATGGGTCCATCACAGTATAGATAGGCAAGTGCTAGCCATTTGAACGGGAAATGTCACCTAACGAAGAAGGACCACCATATCAGAAATCAGGCAAATGATGTAAACTAACAAGAAGCTGAGTCAACAGGAAATGAACCTCTTGATGGAAGATGTCCAATCAACTGGTGGATTTTCAGCACCAAATAAATCGATGGTTGATAAAGATGAGTGTCTAACGGATGCTGAAACGGGACACTTCAGCACTTTTTGGACAACGTCAAGTGGCATTAGCATTCAACGTGCGTAGTACCTTATAGGATCTTATAGGTATAAACACTTTGGGATACAACAGCTGGATGGCTAGCGGCTAGATGAAATATCCCCAATTTGTTTATGGATGATTTTCCCATGTAAACGCCCATTTAGTTGCAGGATTTCCTAGTGGCCCGCCATGCTTGATGACACCGGAGGGTACCGTGAATTGACCCATTGTGGAGTAAGTCTTGGGAATGTGGTCTGAGTGGTCTGGCAGTAGGGTGATAAGGAGAGGTTTTGAAGTTTCAGGATTCGAGTAATGTGGGAAAAACAATAGTAAACCACCATTTCAGAATGGTTTATACCACCTATTTATGGTGAAATTGGGCATGGTTGATTATTGTTTTACCAATATCAGTGCTCATTTAACTTGATACCAAGCCACCAACTCGCAGCAAGCTGGCCAACTTGTCCTTTTGAGCCCATGAAAATCTGAGATATGGGACCCTGGGACCAGCATTCGTTTGTGTTTCCGAACCAATCTGCCATTTTCCAATGGTTTCCTCGAACGCCTGTGTCACAGATTCGGGCACCCAAGCACAAGCCTTTGCCCGAAGACCTAGAGGACCCAGAGGCGGTGGAAATCTCAATGGGTCTGTCTGAAAATATCATCAAGTTTATCATCAAATCAAATCATTTTTTCCCCATAGAAAATTGAAAATGTTGGGGTGTCTTCCAAATTGTCACTTTCACATGTCCATGGAAAAAGCATGAAAAAGCACCTTTGCGAATTGGTAAAGCATCAAAAGGGACATTTTCCATTGGTCCATAGCTTCGTCCCCCTTGTTGATCGATAGCCGAATCAGGTGAAACAACCGACTTAGAACCTGCAGGGGGCTGACACTATATATCTTTACAATTCTTTACATTATACTGCAGTACATTGTAATGCATTGCATTCCACTAAATTACGGTACACACACCACATTGCCTGATTTGCTCTACATTACTCTACATTGCTTTCCATTCCTTTACATTTCATGAAATCACATTAAGGCTGAGAGTTAAATTTGAATCATCTACATGCACATCTATGTGTTGGGACCTGCTTCAGCCTGTTTACCTGTTTTTACAAGAAACTACTCACAAAATATGAGAAACTAATCACAAATTGTAAGAAACTATTCGAAACTTGTCACAAAAATCAAGAAACTAATCACAACAAAACAAGAAACTAATCACAAAAAACTAGAGAAAAAAGAAGCAATCTTCACCAAAACAAACAAAATATAAACCAAGACAGGAATCCTAACATCATGAGATGCGTGTGGAGTGTGTGGCTCATGTTTTGATACTTCAGTAAGTGTGTGCAATGCAGTTATCAAACCAATTGGGTTTGGGAACAACCTGCCAATCCAACCCACTCCAGTAGCCCCCTCTCTTTTGCCTTTGGCCCCGGTCTCTTCCAAGAGATTGGTCTCTGATCTCTTCAAGCAAAAGAGTAGACAGAGCGGCGGTGCCTTTCCAACATATGCCTTAAGTCCTGGGTGATGCTCTAATCTAAGCTCAGATGTGTTTCTTCAAAATCCCATCAAGCCACAACAATGGCCAGCTTGCCACCAGCTTGACACTGTCTACTGAGTCCACTGGTCCAAAATTCTATGTCCTGGATCTCTGCTTACTGATTTGGTCAGTACTCCCTACCATCCAGGGGCTCAAGAAAAATCAGTCACTTTTTGCGACTTTTCGGTTTTGGAGCCGGCTCTTCTTCCTCAGCCTTGTCACCTTTCTTTCTCTTCTGCTTGACAGCCGCGTTCTGATCCTTTTCCTTCTCCGCTTTGGTGCTGGCCTTCCTTGGACATTTGATATTCAGTGAATCTTATCAGTGGGGTTGTGCGTGGTTGAAGTAGATAGCATGATGGTATATGGACCAGACTAAAATGAGTAAACTTAGACCAAAAGTCCGACCAGGGCAGAAATGAGTATGCTCTGAGCACACTTCAAATTTTAAATGTTGATGTTCTGTTGTCATATATCGCTTTCTTGTATTCATTAAAAAAATCACTCAAAATAAAATGATAGATATGATATATTCTATATTTATAAGTTATATATTATATAATTACTTTACTTCGAGTTTTCCCCACCATGACATCTACCGTATACCTTTTGTTACTGGCAAATCTTCTGGCATTCTATCTGACGTATCTTCTGGCATATCTGGCATTCTATCTGGCATTTTATCTGGCATATCTTCTGGCATTTTATCTGGCATATCTTCTGGCATTCTATCTGGCATTCTACCTTGCATATCTTCTGGCACTTTATCTGGCATATCTTCTGGCATTCTATCTGGCAAATCTTCTGGCATATGTTCTGGCAAACATTCTGGCACTTTATCTGGCATACCTTCTGGCATTCTATCTGACATTCTATCTGGCATACCTTCTGGCATTCTATCTGGCATATCTTCTGGCATTCTATCTGGCAAACATTCTGCACTTTATCTGGCATATCTTCTGGCATTCTTTCTGACATTCTATCTGGCGTTCTATCTGGCATATCTTCTGGCATTCTATCTGGCCGTTGAGGTCCAGCGGTGGTCACTGAGCTCGGAGGGTCCCAGGTTGAGGTCCAGCGGTGCTCACTGAGCTCGGAGGGTCCCAGGTTGAGGTGCAGCGGTGCTCACTGAGCTCGGAAGGTCCCAGGTTGAGGTCCAGCGGTGCGCTCAGACCCTTGCAGTTGAGGTCCAGCAGTGCCCACTGCGTGCGGAAGTTGGCGAAGAGCTTGGCGAAGAGTTGGCAAGGCGGAAGTGAACATGGAAGTGGAGGCAGAGGTGGTGGAGGAGAAGGAGGAGGAGGAGAAGAAGAAGGAGAAGAACAACTCTGATAAAATCTAACAACCCTCACCTGGCAGGTGGGGAATAAAATATTTTATACATATCATACGTCATCTGTTCTTATGAACTGCTAATGAAGCATCATGGGCAAGACAATGGCGGGACCATGTCACGAGTTGAAAATACACAATGATTAACTTAGAGTCAGTTCCTCCCTCCGTGTCAACCAATAATCAACCAGCATCATAGTGTATATATCAGACTTTATGTTCATATGATGCATCATGTTTCACATAACACATGACATGTTATACAGTTTACAAAAAAACTACTTATACAGTTACAAGGTACAACTAGTTACAATTTTTACTAATGCCAAGTGTTATTGTCCATCGGTTTTTGATATGGCATGCAGCATGCATGCATATCAATATCTAATGACAAAACACATGTTGCACACGAATATGTACAAATCTTGATTACTTTCGACCAAACCATACTTCATTCATTCTGCATGCAGCTTTGCCAAAAGAAACAAATAAGTTTTAAGTAAGTATATATTAAGCATTTTTAAAAATATATTTCAGTTATATTATATAAGTTATAAGTTTTTAAGTTATAAGTTATAAGTGAGCTATAAATTTTGAATTAGTTACTTAGCTTTTTAAGTTAATAACATATTTTTAACATATGATAGGTTTAGCCTTGACAGTGAGTGGTTGGAAGCGGCTTCCAACGGTTTCCAACTAATCACCCATGATTGGTTGGAAGCGGCTTCCAACGGTTTCCAACCAATCACACAACCTACCAAGATCAAAAAATCAGTGAGCGGCTTCGAGCGGTTTCCAACCATTAGAAACTATTTGCAAAAAAATCGGGGGGGTGGTAGTTTGGGCGTGTGATTGGTTGGAAGCGGTTTCCAGCGGTTTCCAACTAATCACCCGTGATTGGTTGGAAGCGGCTTCCAGCGGTTCCCAACTAATCACTGATGTCCTTCATATCAAGGTACCTTCCAAACTATGATATTAACATGAAACCAACATAAATGATTCACATCAGTCATATGACCATGTAATCAAGTCATTTGATTTAACTTAATCATGAATCCATTGGTCACTGATCATTGAACATCATCATTCGATTTGGAGCCATTTGAAAAATCATTTCATTTACATCAGCCCATCCCAACAAAATTCAATCTGAGAAACTTGGGGTATGGCCCATTGGATGTCCAGTGACTCCTTCTCCCTTTTGTTCGGCAGTTTTGCTACCTCATCTGGCAAGAAGGTGGCAGAGTATGAAGGCAAATCCCCATATGGAGCCAACCCAAGCTCTTTCTTCATGGATTTCACAATCTTTTTGCGGGCTTCAGAGGTTTTGCCATCTTGCCACATGAGCTGGTGGAATTTTTTAGTGGGATCTACTGGTGATCTACTTGGATTCACAAAGCACAAGGGTTGGTTGGATGGATGCTGTCTCTCTGTTTGAGATTGGTTCTTGAAAAAACAGTGATTGGTTTCTGAGAATTAGTGACTAGTTTCTTTACATGTTATGAAGGGGCCTTGGAAACAGAAACTGACCGACAAAGATATGGAACCACGGTCCTTGGCCGGAAGTGGGAGGGTTGGCTCTTTGCCCATGGTTCGCAAGGTTTCCTGGTTGAAAATCCTCAGAAATTGAATGGTCTCCCTTTCCGTAGTTCCACGGGAAGGACTGTTGAAAGCATGGGTCAAAACTTTGGTCACTATCTCCCCAATGTTCGTGACGAAAGCTTGAATCTGCAATATGTTCTGGCACATCTTCTGGCATTCTATCTGGCATATCTTCTGGCATTCTACCTGGCATATCTTCTGGCATATGTTCTGGCATATCTTCTGGCATATGTTCTGGCATATCTTCTGGCATTCTAATCTTCTGGCATATGTTCTGGCAAACATTCTGGCACTTTATCTGGCATACCTTCTGGCATTCTATCTGACATTCTATCTGGCATACCTTCTGGCATTCTATCTGGCATATCTTCTGGCATTCTTTCTTCTGGCACATTCTATCTGGCGTTCTATCTGGCATATCTTCTGGCATTCTATCTGGCCGTTGAGGTCCAGCGGTGCTCACTGAGCTCGGAGGGTCCCAGGTTGAGGTCCAGCGGTGCTCACTGAGCTCGGAGGGTCCCAGGTTGAGGTCCAGCAGTGCTCACTGAGCTCGGAAGGTCCCAGGTTGAGGTCCAGCGGTGCCCAGTGCGCTCAGACCCTTGCAGTTGAGGTCCAGCAGTGCCCACTGCGTGCGGAAGTTGGGGAAGAGCTTGGCGAAGAGTTGGCAAGGCGGCAGTGAACATGGAAGTGGAGGCAGAGGTGGTGGAGGAGAAGGAGGAGGAAGAGGAGAAGAAGAAGGAGAAGAACAACTCTGATAAAATCTAACAACTCAGAAGTTCAGAAGCGTTTTTGATTAGCACCTGGCTCTGGCTGATTGCAGTCTTTGCCATCTAAACTACTCCAATGCAGCATATATTCTCATCCAGTGCCCCCATGGTTTTTCGCTGAGAAACTGGTCCCGGGATAGTTGGCTTTGATGAACTTCTTCTTCATTTCCATGGGCTCTGAAACTGAGATGGTCCGGAAGGAGAACCCAAGGCACTCGGCCAATTCCCTCCTTGGACACGATAAAAACAACATGTCAAGACCCGGGAGTTGTTTAAGGAGTTGGACTGAGCGCCTGAAATGGGTACATGGCATCACGCCGCAGCCAAGACTCATGGCGTAGGTTCCAGTTGCAGCTCCAGCACAGCCCTCGCATATGTCAAACCTGGTGTGCACGAGACTACTGTTTGCAGCTTAAACTTTGCCTGTCCTTTTCGAATAACTTACAAGGACCGGATGTTTCTTAAAAGGCGTCAGTGAACTATCAGTGAAACTTATCACTTATACTGTACTTAAAATACTAATACTCTTATAACCACTTCACACAGATGTGAGATGGGATTTGACCACTGCACGTTTGAAAACCGAAACCACCCAGAAACTTTAGTCTAAGCAAACCTCGTCATCAAACCAGAACCCAAGTTAAGATGATGGAGGCTTGATCACAAAAGTGTTTGTGTTTCACCATGAGGCAGGAATCACATACATTCCTAGTAGATCCTATCAATCTCAGACATGTGACCTCACGTTGCCGACCTTGCCCTCCATCGAAGACAGGCCCAGCTTGCTGGCATAGTACTGGGCTCACTTGAAACTTTCGGGTTCCCTCACGACCCCTTCTGTCATGATCCTGAGTCGGCTCAATGGATGGAGATGGAGTGGTAGAGGAACACATCTGGATGGCCCCTTCAAAAATCGGTTTCCAATGGCCTATGATGAGGTTTTGATGGTGATATGGCGCAACCATTTCATGGATCCTGGATAATGGCCATCTTGGGCTATAGTACAGATAGTGTGCTTGGCTGACCCTGGCTCCTGCATACCTCGTGTGGCAGTATGCAGTGTGCAGCAAACATACTTACATACTTGGGCTGGCCCAAGCAAGGACCACAACTCTGAAAAGTGAGCATGTGGCATATGATGTATTATGTAACTGTAGACTGTATCTGTAGAAAAAAATAAGTTTCAAGATTTCTTTGCTGGATCATGATTAAAGTCTGACTCACGCACTATTACATAAGAATAGCCGGGTTGGTCCCAATACTATTCCAATACAATAAGTTAGTAAAGTAATGTAATGGAAGTGTTGGTATACCAAGGGTAACACATGAGACGAGTAAGTAGGTAATGTAATGTGATGGAAGTGTTGGTAAACCAAGAGTATCACATGAGACCTTAGAATGCACAAAACCCAAACTGTGTGATTTCGTGGGTTGTGGATTTCGGATGCATATGGAGCATCTCATGTCTGATGGGCACCTTTGGTGGATTGGGACTGAATACATTGGCCACAAACAATCTGAAATACTGGCTGTTGTCACACTGGCCCTGCCATCCTATTCTGGGTTCAAGTCGCTCCTGAGTACCACTTAATAAGAAAAGGTTCGGAGGTTCATCTAACGTCTCCTCGTCGCTGACCATACCAATCAAGGCTTTCACCAAGCCATGGCTTTGGTCAGATGACTCTGACTCCCCCATGTTCCTGGACATTGAAGTGTCCCTCTTTGAGCCAGCTGTGGCTGTTGGATGTTCTGGCCCCTGTTCTCCACGGCTGGTGATCATGACCATGGATTGCCATGAATGGTTGATGTTATAAAAATCTTAATGATCAATCCAAGTCAGCTGAGTCCACATATGCCGGCATGAATTACATTACACAATGAATGAATCATAAATCATCATCGTTATCATAGTCATATGCATATGATATCAAAATCATGTTTCACAGTGTTTTGGATCTGTAATATTGAAATGAGTCTGGATTCTGATGACAATCTTCATGTTACAATTGGTACCCATCATGTGAATCAGGTGGTTTCAAATCATTAGCAAACCAACCAATCCATAGTCCATAGTCTGGCCCGTTGACCATTGAACAGTGTATAGGGTTCCAACTGGTCATGTTTAACTTGCCATGATCAGCTCATGTTCAATGGTTTCCTGCGTGTGATCAACATGGCATTGGCCCCAAAACACCTCTTGTATGATCAATGTTAAAAATAGTTCTAATTCTAATGATTATATTATATTATATTATATTCAATAGCATTCAATGACAATTGCTAAAAACACCCCAAATTTAGTGATTGGTTTCTACACTTTTAGTGAATGGTTTCTGCATTTTAGTGAATGGTTTCTGCATTTTAGTGATTGGTTTCTGCTAAAAACAGAACCTACCACTTAAAGAGGCTAACGCAGCTCCTAATCTATGTGTGTTTACCCTACATCATGACATACAGCATACATCTATTGTACACCCCAGTATGATCCCCATTACCTATCAAAGATTGAGCATCAACAAGCCATAAAAATCCCAAACTCGGATGTCATGCGCTAGTGCCTTAGATCAACGGCGAGATGGGTAAACAGGAATTATAGCTATATGATATTTTTATGGTTAGCTTAGTAAACTATCCAAGTGGCTTTATCCTAGTTTATGCTATGTTCTACTATGTAACTTGTTAATTTTCTACAAAGTTCTCATGTGTTCAAAGATTGATCAAGATTGGCTAGGTGAGGCGCATTTGGTGCATATCCAAGCTGCTCATTTTTCAAACCCATGCTTGCTTTATATATAGTTGGTATAATGTCACCCGCAGATTGATAAGCCCTGGCTATTGATTATTATTGATTGGGGGGTGTTACCTTAAAAATCGATCAAAATAGAGTGATGAATGACGATTGAAGTTGGCAATCGGACTGGGAGTTACAAAATTTGGGGGGTAACATTCTTCACAAGACATGAGTTGAGTAGCAGCACAAATTACCACTTTGACTGTGTCAGAAAGTGTCAAGACTGTTTGGGATTTTTGGCGGTTCGCCAGATTCTTAACCAACCATTCAATCATTCCCAGAATTCTGCTAAAAAAAATGAAGAATCCCATATATTTCTGCAAAAAAATGTAGGCTTCCTTTCAAGTGTTCAAGTAAAGCCCATTTTTCCATTGTTGAGCCATCATTCATGCTGGCTAAGTTGACATGTTGGCTGGCGAAATCCAATGTCGCAGGTGAAGTCATCAAAAAAATACGGTTTCCCAGCATTTTCCGTTGGCATGTTCCTCCGTTGACCATTTTTCCCGGGGCAGCATCAGTTCACCAGTCAGGACGATGAGGTCGATATGGCGGAGGTGGCAGAGGAGGTGAGGTTTATTTGTGGATGCATTTTGGCCGATGCCATGTTCATGTCCATTGGAATTCTACCTATACTATAGACTGATATGTGTGTGTGTGTGTTTTTTATTATCCGTCATTACAACTACTTGTATGTATATATATATATTCCGTTATTCATATTTATATATAGACTAATAGATATATACACATGTTGGACTGTTGTAGTGTATTGTTTGTGTATCTGAGGATGCGTTACTACACTATCTCTACATCTAGAGATGGATAGGTAGATTTACCAATACATATGGTAGATTGTTTTAGACTAGATTAGATGAGATTGGTAAGAGGTGGGGGGTGCAGTTTCAGACGGTCCCAAATATATATGTATACCATGTTGCTGGTTCAATATCCAAGTATATCCAGCTATGTGCCCGTCAGATATTATACCTTACAAAATTGATACCCTCCAGTAGACCAAGGTACCTATTGAAAATCACCATGGTAATATGTATGTATGTGTATATACATTATATATATATGTATGTATATATATAAGATATATATTATATTATATTATATAAGATATATATTATTTTATATTATATTATATTATACTATATTATATTATATTATAATATTATATTATATTATATTAAATTATATTATATCATATTATATTATATTATATCATATTATATTATAGTTTACTATATTATATTATTATATTATATTATATTTTATTATATTACATTGTATTATATTATTTGATATATATTTTATAATATTATATTATATTATATTATATTATATATATATATTAAATATTTATTATATATAAGATTTGTATTTTAATATATATATATAAGATATATATATACATAAGTTATATATAAGATATATATCTATAAGATATATGTATATATTATATATATATGATTTATATATGATATATATAAGATAGATATATATTTATATAAGATATATATATATAATATATATATATATAAGATATAATACATATATATATATGTAATATATATATAATGTAATAAACCATAAATAATAAATGGATTTTTTCCATAGCTACGTTAAATTACCGGAGGGTTTGCTCAGTCTGCCGCAGGAAGCAGAAGGACTGAGCCTCAGAGATGCATCATTGAATCAACAAGCATTCCCCTTTGAAAAAGGAGATATTCTATGGTGTTTTTGTGGATATGCAATGGATATTTGTGGGAAAGATATTTACATATATATACATATGTATGGATATAGTTATGAGAAGTTATGGACTCTGTGGATATAGATTCGATATGTGCCATTGTCAGTAGTATATACTTGGGCACATTGCCCAGATTTGGGTAGTCATCAATTCATCTTCAGGCAGATTTATAGACCCAGTATGTGTGGATTCCAATTGTGGGATGGGTTGCCCATGGCACCCTGATCGATCCCACAATGAGTGTGAATCAAGACATATCGTTCAGGGCAATGTTTAGCAATCTCACACGACTTCACCATACCTTATGGTTGACATCGGATGAGAATTGTCCAGACAGTTCCTTTAATCTCTGTCGTCGAAGGATGAAAAATCAAGGAAATTCAAACCAGCATATTTGCATGGTGAAAAACGTCATGGCTTCTTCAAGACTGTTCATAGAAAATCAAACCACTTCCCTGTCTTCCCAGAAATGGTTGGAGGGAAATTTCGCAGAAAACCGTCGATGTTCGACAATAAAACCTTGGTTTCATGCAAATCTTCTATTCAATCCATCCGTTGATGACCGGTATTCATGTAGTTTCCCCATCATACGTGATATCCAGGATATATAATTGATACATATATATATACCCCAAATGTATGCCATATATGTCTCATATCTGTCCCATTGTGTTGGTCAAAAATCTAAATTTTTGGTGTCTCAATCCATCCACATCCAGTGATTTTTTCGCTGGGACCAAGGCGTTGAAGACGCTGGCGCAGCGGATCCAGACAGTGCTGCAGGTCACGTGGATTTTGCATTGGAACCAAAAAAAATTGTGGAAAATCAAAAAAAATATATAAAATGATGGAAAATATGTGGATGTTCCATGATGTTCCTGATTTTTCTCCAAATCTCTGGATACATGTCGAAGAAATGGGGAGCTGTTTGGAAATGCGCTGTTTTGGACTGAAGGAACAGCAGCCACCTAGCCATTTAATCAGAGTGGAGGATGTCAGCATCAACATCGGGGATGGTTCGAGAGCACCGTAGTCGTCAATTGCCAAGGAAAACAAAACGAACAAATAGTGACTCATTGATCCTTGCCCCACTGAACCAAGTTGAAAAATTAGGGATCCCAAAGATTTTTGTATGTAGATCAGAATATACATATATATATATATACATGTTGTGTTCAAATCAAATAGTCACATGGTCACCATGTTCCATACCAAACATGTCCGAAAAGCCTGTGGAGTTCGCTCTCCCTGGCAGGTCCGATTACGTCCCCGAAAGCCTCTCCGAAAGCCTCTCCGAGAGCCTCTCCGAGAGCCTCTCCGAAATTGTCGCCAAAAGTGTCGCCGAAGTTGTCGCCAAAGATGGCGCCCAAGGTGAGGGCACAGCAGTTATGGGATAAGTCGAGGGCTGGTTCGTGGCTTGGGGCTCATCAAAAATTGTGTCCGCACTGTTGAGAGGTGGACCAAATTCAAAATCCACTAACAGTTATCCTGAAGTAGAGGGGATAAAGCCAGTGGCATTCAGGGTGGTTGACTACCTTGAGGACTCGGACAAGTCCCACCGTCCACACCATTTGGGTCGGATAAAGAACTCTGTGTACTCCTGCTTTTTGTGGTCAAACGTCTACTTGTGGCGGAACCCACTTTTGACTTGTTCCCGGTCATGAATTGAAAGCTCTCCTGCTGGGTTCTAATTCAAATTCATGCCTGGTTCCTTTGCAATTGGAGGGGTCTGTGTTGGCAGGTCGGAATCAGTTTGGATATGGGATACGAAAAGATGCAAAAACCAGACCAACCACTTGGGGATGCACTACCCAGCATCAAGTTTGGATATGCTAACCCCTTTTGCCGCCAGGATGAGTTCTTGCGCGTCAGAAAGAAACGTCAACCACGCAGGAGCCACACCGGTGCTGATGAAACATGCCGGGGTGAAGTGGGGTGATGCCAGGGATGGTGGTCTCCCTCATGTTTTTTGGGCACCCCCAAATCATCTAAGTTACTGGTCATAGTGAATGATGTGAATGTGGAATCCATTTTTTTGGGTGTCCTAAATTTGAGAGACACCTACGTGGGAGGGGAAAAAGAGTTGTAGAGATTAAAGTATCAACATCATCATCATCATCATCATCATCATCATCATCATCGTCGTCATCATCATCATCATGATCATGATCATCATCATAATCATCGCCGTCATCGTCGTCATCATCATCATCATTATTCATAAATCACCACAATTATCAAAACCCTTACTTGATCGTTTAATCCTTTATTATGTTGCTATAAAGTGTGATATGAGAAGATGATACGTGTATATATATAGTTATACATATATATATATATATGTGATTATATATATATGTATTTATATCTATACACTGGCCAACTAAGGAACGGTGTTTTATTTCTTTTCGCGGGTGATATAAAAATCGCCGGTCCTTCAGATCATCGCAACTTCGTCCCTCCAGGAGGGTTATTGCCTCGTCTCATTCGAAGTGAAAAAATCTCGCGATGCGGCGGGATGCGCCGGGATGATCCCTTGAAATTGGCCTTTTTGATCCCATATTCCTGGTAGATCTGGTGTCTTTCTAAATGATTGAAGCAATGACCCCCCCTGACATGGAGTTTGACCATCTTTGACCCAATGTTTTGGACAAAACCTTGGAGAGCCATGGTGATGATCCACATCGTCCACATGACCTCATTACAGAGGTAGTTCGCTGATGGATTTCTTGAAACTATGATTCACTGACTTGTTGTAAGGTAAATCTGCAGGAAACCTTCCCTATGCTAAAACCAGATTAAACCCAGGGGTTCCTGTAAATATTCCCTTCAACCTGACGCCATGCTCGGCTCAGCGCCCCAAAGCAGCTCCTGGGATAAGACATCCCGAAGCGAAGGGCGAAACTTGGAGATGAGTAGATCCCATCAAAATCGTTGGCCCACCTGGCAAGCAGAAAACACCACAGCTCTTAGTCATGATATGTCATGATCAGTCAAGAGTCCGCTTTCGGAGAAGCTGCCAATGGAAGGTGTTCAGATTTGGTGGAAGTTGTTAGACGTTCCAGCAAATTAACATGCAGTAAACGTTCGAAGAAAGAAAATGTATAGATATGTACAGCAACCCCAAAAAGATAGAAAAGTCATTCATCATTATTTTAGTGATTTTAAATGGGATGTTCTTTTCCTTTTTTTTTGTGGTACTTACTGTAGATAGATGATGTTCCAAGTTTGCCAGATGTTTTTCCCAGATCCAAGTTCAAAGCTCGGCGCCGTTGCCGTTACCGATAGCACCGCAACGCGCTCCCTCAAGCCATGACCCGTTGCGGCCCCTCAGCTTCTCCATGACACCCATCATGCCAGACAGTCAACGGGAGGTGCGAGACGTGTTCCCAGCGCTGTGTGCGCATTGATTCCCTCCAGCTCAACCGTAGGAAATCCCGTTGTGCCAGGCACCTATGGCGGACGCATCAGTTGCAGCTTCCGGTTTCAGGTCGGCCGAAGCGAATTTTGTTGTGATAGTCAATGTTGTGATATTCGATATGTCTTGTAAATGTGTAAATGTTCACAACATATTATTCCCTGCAGTTTCCTAGTGCACAATTGATGCTGAAGATATCTGGTCAGGTCAGCGATTGTTTCCCAAGAAGGGATAGAAGGATCATCTGACGCAACAAGTACAGATCCAAAGAACAGAAGTTTATTTATTATCATTGGATAAACAAATTAGGGATACAAATATCAATTTATCTTGATTGTTTATTGGATATTTATTTATTATACATGTTTTATTGGGGATAAACAATCAAGAAACAAGTAGTATATATTATGCAAGGATTATTCACATGTTTGTTGATTCAACATTCCTTTTTTGGGAGCAATTGATCTCTTGCGACGCCAGGCCCTCGAGACAACCACCCCCTTTTCTGTCCCTTGGTTTTGGAGTAAGTGCCCAGCGGGACTGGGGGTCCACTGGAAATACCCTGGTTGACTATGAAATAGAGATTTTAATGTGGTTTTTAACCATCAAAAATGAAGATTCAAGAAAAATTCATGACATGATATAACTGAAAAATCCTCGCTTCATCTTGGTTCATTGGTTAATTTGTTCGGACTTCTGCCTAATATTCTTTTGGATTGTGATAACCGATGATGGAAAACCAGGAAGTCCGATGATTAAGTCCTTTTGATGGGAATATAATGGGAGAGATCATGATAATAATGGGATATGTCCCCACTTATATATATATATGTGTGTGTATTACTTATACTTATATGATTTATGTATACTTATGTGATATGTGTTGTTGGTTGATGATTGTTGATGTTTGGTTCTGGAGATCTACTAGTTCTGGGATTATCATTATCTATGATGTGGATCACGACATTAAGCAACCAACATAATGGAACGGCAAGGAGTTTGCACACTGCTCAGTTGTTGAATTGCGACCAGTTGGCGAGCGTCTTGACGGAATGGGAACTCATATTACAACATATTACAACTGTATCAGTTGGTGGCATAGTCCGTGCTAGTGTTGATAACTCCATGTGGCCACTATACATTGTTTGTCATCATCCCCTACTATTGGCTTGACGCTTGTGGCCTGAGTTTTTTAATGATTGCTGGTGGTGACGATTGGTGAGATTCCCAGTCGTTTGAGTTATTATATATATATACATACATGGTTGGTATATATATATAAATAATATATATATATATACACAGTATTATATAGTCATAGTTTGATACATCTTGTCTATCCATTCATGTTCCACAATTCTATCCCGATCCAGGCAGTTCCAACAGCTGCAAGCTGTCCACATCTTTCTCTCGCCACGATCGCAGGCCGGCATCCATGGCATTCCTGCCACCGGGAACGCCTGGACTCCCGGCTGCTGCAGGGCAGAGGGACCTTTCTTGTTGCAAATCTGTGGCAACACCCAGCACAGATACAAAATTATAGAAATAGACCAGCATATGCATTATATCCACATGATGGAATATGCACATTACATATCTATATACCATAGTTGCACATATGATCTATCTCCGTACACGGCCGCCGCCGAGGCCGAGCACCAGCATTGCCAAGGCAGAGACGCCACGCTCGAATCGAACGCCCAAAGGTGACAGTTCACGAGGTGGAGATGGGATTGAACTACAGGATGGGCCCCCCCCCAGTTATGCTTGTTGGTTTATAACCCCATCTAAATATAGTTATAGGATGTTATAGGTATCATACACTATTGTTTTTATGGTTATAAAACCAAGTTAGCTAACGAACTGGGGTTTTATCATGTAGCTTCATGGCGATTTCATGGTGATTTCATGGCGATTTTACTCCCATAAGTTGGTAATATGGGTCCCGAAAGAACTATGGTGAAGTATGTCCCCAAGTAAGTGCAAGCGGGTGATTCCAGCGCAGTATCCAGTTGACACCCAAAAAGCTGAAGTAAAGTCTGCATATAAAATCATCTAAATGATTGTTAAGGATGTTTGGACCTGCAGCATTGTCTACGATGGTGGCAATGTTCAGGGCGTGTTTTGTGATAAAGAAAAAGCAATTTATACGCGCCTCAATTGTTTAGATAGTTGCTACAAGAGTGGCTTTGAAGTATGGTGGAAAGCAAAGAATCACCAGTTCTGAACAGTTCACAAGTCACGAAAAATGAGCGACAATTGTTGTTTCCTTGAAAATTCGGTGCTGGATATGGGGATGAGTCCTGAAATACCATGGATGGGATGAATATCAATTAACGAAGCATTTTGATATTTACCAAGGTACCAGGGTTCACACAGATGGCAGAGGAGTGAAAGAGGTCACTCATGATTTTCCAGGGCATCAAGCCTCAAATTGAAGATATCGCAAAAAATGGTTTGGAAGATCGTGTTCCTCTTGAAAAGGATCCTTTTTTGGGGTTCCATGCTGAATTTCAGGAAGCCGTAGCTACTGCTAGTATAAGTCACCTTTGGGTTCCTCTTCAGGTGGTCGAACCTCTCGCTCGACATTGTCCAGCAGGACAGGGAAGAGAGTCTGGAACCCGAAGCTCGCACAACTGCTTGATGACCTGAAATACCTGAAGATTACCAAGCAAAGCTATCGTAGAACTATTGAAAAATGAATTGCAGACCGTTCACTGTTCACGTGGACTACGTTGATGTTAAAAAATAATGTTTGGACCATATATAATCAAATATATTTCAAAGTTGTTTTTTGCACTCTCCAAGTCTGCAGTAGATTCGGATTCCGTTGAACTTGTCGGCCAGCGGTCTTCGGACAGTATCACAGTAGCGATAAGGTTCTTTAGAGATCCCCAACAGGAAGCTCCAATGGAGGTGGGGCCGTCCAATATTTTTCTAGTGGTTCATCCATTTTTCATTTCAACCCCAGAAATGGGATGCTCTCAACTTACGACAGGAGATATGTTTATATTTTTTCAACCGGGTGGCTCAGCACACCAACCAGATATGTGTTGGTATATGTTGTTGGTTCATATTTTTACTGGTTAATAAGTATATACAAGTTATAACCCCATATTGACATATATTAACCAATCAGTGAATTATCCCCAAGTGCTCTTGAATTGCCCATGACGCTTCTGAGGCTGAAGATATTCAGAACAAGTCCAGGTTCGGAGGAATTTCTGCTGTGGATCTGAGTTGTTTTTGAGGCAAAGTTTGGTTTTATAGAAAGTCCCAAAAAATGTGAAAAGAAGATAAAAGAAGGCATTCTTCACTGTTTGAGTGAAGCTTTCCTTTTCTATCTTTTTTCGGGGTTGCTATATGGTCTCCGAGAAGATCTAAAAATAAATGAAAGTGGTAGATCTGACTCCCATAGATACTGGTAATATAACATAACCAAAAGACGTTGGACATGACCAATAGCTCTGTGGTAGCCACATGTTTTCTGGGGAAACCGTGGGCACTGGACACTTCAACGATTTAGTGTAATTTCACAATCCATGTTTGCTATTAATTGAAATATAATCCCTTCCTCCGTTCACATTAAACGCCCCCAGAAACCATGGTGGATGTACTGTATATCGGGGGTGAAATCAGATATTGGGGACCAGAGAATGCTGGTGTTGAAAAGTGTTGAATATATTACCCTCTGGTGATTTATCGTAGCTATGGTATCCATGGCCAGTTAAAGTTGATTTACCTATTAAACACTATTAAACTTAGCAATTGATCTGGCTTAATGTGGATTACCCTCTGGGTATGTCAACAGTTTGCTATTGAACATGGCCATAGAAATAGTGAGTTTTCCCATTAAAATTGGTGATTTTCCTATTAAAGTTGATTTACCTATTAAACATTATTAAAATTGGTGGATCTTTCCATAGCTATGTTAAATTTAGCGAAGGGTCACTGGGGATGGGACGATCGTGCGGGCGCTGGCGCTCGCGCTGCGCTCAGATCTGAAGCTCGAGAAGCACCAGATGCGAGGGGACCACGTGACGCAACAGGGGTAGAGGTTGGAAATTTCGAACAGAGGACAGATAGAGGAGAAAAATATACAAAAATCAGAGGAAATCCCTAGAAATGATGATACAACAGAAAAGATGTTCATAATTGTTCATACAGTGCCAGTGTTGGCCAGTAATGATTTGGTTCTTGATTTATTCAGCATCCATCACGGTTTGCAAATGTGCGTTGGGCCTACTTCCCTGCCTGTTGGGTCACGTTCGAGCCACAATGTTCCGGCTGTAGCTCAGGATATATATATATAATTATATATATATATAAGATTATATATAAGCACGACCAGTATAAGACCACGATAGAGTACGTCTGAAAGTAGAGGATAGCTCCAAATGACACTGTGAAAAAGGAACATGATGAAAAAAGCATTGATTTAATGTTATCAAATTCAGTAGCCCCTCAAGATTGAGACAATTGAGGCTCGGATCGAGATGACCGCTGCGATGCAGACCTTGTTCAATACCTTCGACCCTTGGTGGCGGTGGCTATGTCTGGCCGGGTTTCAATCTGGGTCAACTGGATGGAGAGTTGAGTACTTTGATCATCCGCAAAAAAGTACCTTTATAGAATCCGTTTGTGGACGTTTATGGAATGCAGTTTTGAGTGTCATTCTATAAACCCAGATTTTCGGAAAAAACACATCGGATAATTGCCATAACATGGTGGATATTTAAAAGTTCATAGATGTTGATAATTAGAAGAAATATGATTGAATTAATATTAATGTGTTATGTATATACACATACATATTATATATATACATACATACATATTATATATACATACATATGTATATATATATATACATATTGGTATTATTATATTGATAGATACAGATCTCCGTCATCATTGGACTATGGTGATATTCCTGATCTTCCCCGGCCCGTGGGCCCGTGGATTTTTGCACGAGGATGTCGATGGTAGCGGTTCCATCGACCTGGATGAGTTTGTCAAGGTTCAGGCGTGGAAACGGGTAATGTAACCCCTCCATGGTGGTAATAAAAAGTGGGAATGTAATGGAAGTTTTTCAGCAAGAAGAATGGAGGTTTGCGTTTGAAGCACCAAATCTGTGGATCTATGGTGTTTGAAATGATGGTTTGTGGATGGTATGGATGTGTCCGCTAAATGTTACCCTCCAACGGGACCTCCAGACTGCTGGGACGCCACCAGAAATGGGGATCTCGGCCAACGAGGATTTCACCGATGTCCTTTGCCAGGTTTGATGGGGGTAGCATCAGTTAGCCCAATCCCTCAGGCCCCCCACATCTTCGGTGAGTTATACAATGACAATGGTTATATTTCTTTTAGATCCTCAAAAGCTCATAGTCCCTATCATATTATCACAGTTCATATCCTAATGAATATGTGTGTACCATCAGATACCTCTGTGCACAATCATGTTCACAAGGTCATGTCATGTCATGTGTTTGTTCGCGGCTCAGATCAGACAATTCCTGTGATTTGTGCAGGTCCATCTAAGGCCCAAGTTGATTTCTGGCGCAGATCGATTCAGAATTCCTACAGCCAGTTTCAGTTCCCTCCGGTAAGCAGATATACCCTCTGGTAGTTTAACATAGCCATGGAAAATGGCCCATAGAAATAGATGGTTTACCTAGCTATAAAATGGTGATGTTCCATGGCTATGTTAGTCATAACCAGATGGTAGATCATGTTCCGAAGGGTTTGAAAAGCCTTTGGGGGACTTCCAATCGAAGTCCAGGGGATCGCTTCCCAGCTCTATGGACTTCCAGGTTGGATTCGCTTGGTTTCCCCGGAAAACTGGGAATAGCTGGGACATGGGGAAAGTTTGGGGACGACTTTTGCCATATTTTTAGTGAGACTTGGGGATATTGTCTACATTGTATGCCCACTTTGCCAGAAAAAAATCACCATTTATAGTTGATGTTCTCATTAAAATCTCCATTTATACATAGGGCATTTCCCAGCCAGCCATGTCTGATTACAGGAGGGTGTATTTCTTGAAATACCTTCAATCAGCGGTTGCTTGAAACCTGGTATCCCAAGTGATTGGCCGTTTTTTACGTGATAACTTCGCAAAAAGGGGAAAATGTTTATCCAATCCACAGATTATATTTATACATATGTGTATATATATATATCAATAATTAGATCATGGTTATTCTGTTTGGTATCTGATTTAGGTCCTCATACTCTACCCTTAGTTTCATTATTTTCTCCGGTTGTTTGTTTCATCTCGTTTGTGAGTTTTCTTGGAGTTTTCTGTGTTGGTCTACCATCCAAGTTCTTGATGCCAATGGCCCCCACCACCAGACGAGGTGCACCAGTGAAACAGGGGCTGGTGGAGCAGTACCTACAGGTCACCTTGGGATGGGAGGAAAATTGATCGCGAAAAAGTGGTTTATACTACCTGGTTTACTGGGGATTATGATAACCACGGTAATGGCTCAGATGATTCTGAGTGTTTCAATGACAATGTTTACATATTTTTGTGTGTTTACAGCTTGTATTACTACTTGCCACAGTACATTCCAAGACATGGCTATGGGTGCAGACTGGCTGTTCTCAAAAATTGCCTGAAATTAGACATTGGCTAGTCATGTGTAGGTCCCTTCGTAGCATTTCGTAGCACGTTTAAAGGCACCACACCCAGTACATTTGATTATAAATCGATGGAATGTTGATGACGGACCAAGATGTTGCAACTGTTGTTGGCTTGCAACTTATTCGTGATACTGTTGGATACCCATTTATGTATATTTATGTTGGATCCCCATCTTAGGGCTTAAAATCCATTGAAAAATCTCCAGCTGCTGGTTGCTTGTCGCATCCTGCCCCTCCAGGCTCGTGCGCCCGGGGAAGTCCAACAGTATGGCGGCGGCTTGGGCTTCGAGGTGTGCACTGACCTGGAGGATCCCTCCGCGAGTAAATCCTAGTAACTGGTTAGGAACCATAGTTGGATGGTTCGGGTAAGATTGATGAGATTACTTATGATTACTTAGTAAGTGGGTAGTAGTATACCACAGTATACCCATACTATGGTATACTAGTTAGATTAGCGGAAAATCAAGAGTTGCACATCGAGCTCTATGTTAGTTAGATATAGGTGGTTAACCACCTACTAGCTGTGATGCACCCCAAAGTAGGCAAGCGTCAGTCGAGACAGATGGGGTTTCCTGAGTTGTGAGGGCGGCCAAAACCATCCAAGTCATTGCTGATCTTGAATGGGGAAACCAAGTTAAACAGTTACTGGTTATTTCAATGGTTCACCCAGCTAAAAATATATCGTGGCAAAATGACCAGTTTCAAAACATAGGTAAATGATACACAAATGGGGGTTCACTCCAACGCTAAGATGGTTCAACACCCATCTTAAGTGTCGCCATGCCATGCTCGAACAATGTGTTTAAAAAGTGGAACACACCGTACTCTCCAGTAATTTTACAGTTTGTCAACTGGAAACCATGGCCGATTTAGTTCAACGATTTTACCTACGAAAATTTTGGTTTTCCCATCGCTATGTTAAATTGCTCGTACCAGGGTATTTCTGGGGTCACTATGCTTCAGAAGCACGTATCGGTGAGACCATTGATACATCATGATACATCCACATAATGTGATATCAAAGATATCATGCGAATATGTCCGGACTGTGTGCTCCTGACATGATTTTTCCCCCACACGATTTACCATGTTGGAACATGTTCAAATGATTGGTGGTTCTCAACTGTATGTATGTTTTTGGTTTTAACATGCTTTAAGCATGTGGAAAATACCTACCTTCATTATGATCCCCATCGGTTCATCCGACATCTTTCAGGGGCAGCCACAACGTCTCCAGGGCTTTGTTCGTTGGCAACTGCAGTGGCAAGCACCTTTCTGGGCCCGGATCTCAGGGTCAGTAGCCGTATTGAGTGCTGTTCGTTTCCCGACTGGGCGAGCCTCAACTCTGCCAAGAATCAAATTCAGGATTTCAGTTGTAGATTGTAAATGAGTTGCATTTATTTATGTTAATCGTATGTATGTATACAATAAACGATATATAATATGAAATCAGAATCATGCGTTTGTGCGACCAGTGGTCATTATCCTTGGGTGCTTTTGATTCGCTGCTTTGTCTTTTCTCAGGTGACGGGAGAAGAGATGGAAATCTCGGAGCGTTGCCGAAAACTTGGGGAGCACATCAAGTCCAAGAGGACGCAGCCAGTGGCTTCATCGGCTTCATCCATTTCCAAAACACTGGGACACAAAAAGGATGAGAAATGTCACCTGTGTGAGCCTAAGTGGAGAGACAACTGATCGAAGCTTTTTTTTGAAACGTCAACAAAAACATCACGTGGTCCGGGTGTGGTAAATGAAAATAGAAGGAACCCTTACCCTTTACAGGTTGGCTTAGGTCCCAGGGTGCGTCCCTTGAAATCTGCCAATCCTGGCAGCCAGAGGAGTTCAAGCCAGTCGAGCCGCTCACAACGGATGACGCCGGGTGGCATGGGTGGAGCTTGAAATGTGTTGGTGCAACTTCAGAATTTCAGGTTGGGGAGAACACATTACATTCAGTTGAACTTGAAATACTTGAAATATCTTGGAATGCGTAGACCCACATCTACAGGCATGCATGTATTTATAGGGGTCTCCATTAAGATAACTCTAAGAAAGATGTATTTGTTTCAGGATGTGGAGATGCGTTTTCATGACCCAGCTAACGTAGACCTTGAGAAACCGCACTCGAAAATAGTGTTCCAACCTCGAACAGATAGCAGGATCGATTTGTTCTTAGGAGCGTAGTTGTTCGTGGTATTTCCACTATATCCCAATCAATATCCCATTGCTAATCCTGGATATCCCCATTATATCATATTATATCCACATAAAGTACTCGTTTTATCATATGCTAGATATTGCCATTATATCATATCATATATGATATTCTCATATAACTTGGAACATTATATTCCTATATATATATATACCCTCTGGTTATTTAACATCGCCAGGGTATAGATGGCCCATTTATAGATGGTTTACCTAGCTATAAAATGGTGGATCTTTCCATGGCGAACTGTTAGTCATAGCCAGATGGCAATTTAATATACATTCATGATTCATATGATATACATTGGTATACAGAAAAAATATGAAAAAGTATATTGAAATGGTATCATATTCCCATATGGTGCATAATTCCCATATGTGTTCCATATTTGTTACAACTTTTCAGGAACCACCCACCATGTTCCACGTTCCGCCGATACCACGTGAGGCCGAGACATCGACCGAGACCACGAAGCCCCTGGCCGCCTCAGGTGCCGATATTCAAAAGTGGTAAGTGCTTGGTGGGATTTAACCATCAGTTTTGGTGGTTTTATATGGTGTTATGAGAGTTTAATCCATGAGTTGGGGTTGGAAGATGAGTTTCCACTCGAAATTTGGTGATTTTCAGGGTCGAACTGTTCATTTACCAGAGCGTATACGACCAGTTTATTGGAGATTATGATGCCCTATAGTAGGGAAACCTCGAAAACCAACTAGATGTAACTAGTATATATATGTAATGAGATGGGCCAAGGTATTTTGAATGGCTGCCAAATTGATGTTGCTGGAAACTGGTCGAATTCGTTAATGGGATGACTTTCAAACGCTCCAAATGGCGAACAAACAACAAATCTGGAGCTCCAAAATCATCTAGAAATGGGTGGTTGTTCCATAGCTATACTAGTCTTACTGGACGGTAAATGAAAGAATGACCAGATATTTCAGATGTCTTCGGAGATGACCCACCTGGCCAGATGAAAGAAACAGACAAACATGCTTCAAACAAGAAGGATAAGAAATCTAGTGCAGTACCTCAACAGCAGCTAGATGTTTTGTCCAAATTTGTTGATTGTTGCTGGTTAGCGCACCAAATCTGATCCTCGATGTCATTGGTCGAAGCAACAATTAACTCATATCAACTCACCTGGCTTCAACTTGCTGTGGTAAAGCCATGCAAACCCAAGAATAATCCATTCCCCATCTACCAAAGTTTAACCCAAATGGGGGAGACTCAAGGCATCTCAAAACCATGCTCCAAACAGATGGCTTTAGGCTTTGGGCTTTACCAAATCATCACTTAGTGAGGTGGAGGATCATGAGGATCATCCCATGGTCCTCGCAATGTATAAAGATGTAGAAATGGGCAAACTAAGCACAAAAAAATTACACACAGGATCATTCAGGGCTGTAAGCCTCCATTGATATATGGTTTGAGCTGTATTTGATGACTACAAACCAGAAACTGTTTCAGCTATACCAAAGGATCGTATCTGGCAGCTCTAAACTATAACCAACCAGATCTGATTATATCTACATATATCTACAATCCATTTATGATGTTCAACTAGAAATTTATACCTTGTTGTTGATCCATTATCATCAACAAGGGTCTACAAGGTATAATCATCAGCTATAGATGGTATCCCCTGTTGAATCCAACGGATTTTATTAGATCCTGGCTGCGAGCCTGGCAAATCCCCGGTCCACCTGCGGAAATGGAGGCTCCCAGTGCCAAAGCAGCGCCACGACCACCACGCTCCGCCAGAAAGTACGCGAGTTTGGGGGCCCGGAATGATGCGAAACGAGCAAAATCACTAGTTCATCATGGTTAATAATGGTTACTAGCGGTTAAGAATGATTGATAATGGTTAATAATAGCTAATAATAATCGTTGATAATTAGTAATGATTAATAATACAGAGTTACATAGTCGAAAAACTTACCCAACACGAGTGGTTGGGTGGGTTTGAGGGTTACTCCCTCTGGTAAATGAAGAATATGGATATGGAAAAGGGGGAAGTCTAGACAAATGGTCTACATTCATGATGGGTTTCCCCTATCTAAACTACTGGAGGGTAGCTATAGATGGCCATCAAATACCTCCACGGTATACCCTCCGGTATAGTAAGTCAAGCAGACAAAGAGTTGGAAAGACTTGGAAAACCCACCAAAGATGTAGGTGATGTGCCCATCCTTTTTTATTTACTGCAGGATGTGGGTTTTTGGCATGATCCCAACTGACTGATATTCGCGGAATGAGTTGAAACCACGGGGGACAATGACTGGTGGTAGCCGGGCCGTTCAAATCGCTTCCATATTGGATACGATTGACTGCAGCCCATGGCAGCTGAACACTTCAACATTGTTCTGTTTAGATCTTCATTGGAATAGAACATGTTGCTCCGTATGCACATCCTCATGCTACCATAATGAAATCATGGTTTGAAAGGTTTGCAAAACCTACCGTTACAATTTGCACCAGGTCGGTGCTGTTCAAATAAGTTGATGATAACCAGAGTTATGTCCAATTTGAAAACGGGATAAAATCCACCTTATGCTGATATGTTATATATATACATAAAGATACACATACGCAATCATAGACAATCATACAATACAATCAAATAGACATATACAAATATACCATGCATTTATAGATACACAATGATGCATACCTTTACGTAAATACCAATACGATAACTAAAAGGTGGGTATTGGGGGGTACCACATATATATATATATATGTGGTTGGTGGTTTGGAACATTATTTATTTTTCCATATATTGGGAATTTCATCATCCCAACTGACTTTCATATTTCAGAGGGGTAGGTCAACCACCAACCAGATGTAGTTTAAACATGGATGCTAAACTATCCATAATATATAGTAATGGTAATGTTATGGTATACCAGTATATGACCCCATATGGCTATGGATCAATACCTATACATACCATTTTTAGGGGGATGAACATCCATTTACCAGCTATTTTGATGTTCACCAGGGAGATAGGGTTTTGACCCATCCCCATATATATATATATATATATACGGCAGGGGGCGGGGGTTCCCCGAGAGGATGTCAATCAGGATCATTGAATTGGAGAAAAAACAGTGTTTCACTGTGGTAAAATGGAGATTTTTCATGTTGTTCTTTTCATTGTTGGTGTCTTTTAATTACGGATCAATTTTTTTTCGTCCGTCGAAGTTGAAGTCAGTTATGGACCCTCACATTTTTGTTTTTTTGGTGCTCTCATTTTCTCCATTGGAATTACGAGGTGGACTTTTTGTTTTATATCAAAGATCATTGGAAAAGGGTATAATATACTGTGTTTCCACAGGTATTTTGATGTGATGCTGTTTTTCATTGGTAATTCACAGTGTTTTTGCATAGCATCAAAAGTTCCGAATGCTGACAGTCAGCTGTTTTTTCTGTTTTTATACAAAAGCATTAGTACAAGACATATCAACCACTATAGAAGGCACAAACCCGACCAATTCAAATGTTATTCTATGCAACAAGATACCATCGTAGAACATTAAAATAAAATATAACGATGGTGGTACATTATGTTAGGATACCGATACATTTTGCTTGATTGGGATAAATCATTATTTGTGTTCCGCCACAAACGCCGCAATCGTTCGCGGCCAAGTCCCATCTGGGTCACCCAACCTCAAGCACGCAGCAGGCATGTGCCACCCGCAATCCCCCCCGTGCTGCGTGGAACACAGAACCCTACGAAGATGTACTTCTATCTCATTTTATATGAACAGATTTCTTTTCTGATGGCAAGACTATGCGGATCAGCATAGTGTCCCATTGCGTTGAGTCAGGTCTTATTTTCTCTCTCAGGCGTCCCTCGGTGCTTCTTTGAAGACTAACGCAGGCTGCCGGCAGGACAAGTACAAGAGACATCACACTAGCGTAGCTTGACGTATGCGTGACAAGTACAAGATAACTTACACTAGCGTAGCAGGACTCATGCATGACAAGTACAAGAGACATCACACTAGCGTAGCTTGACGTATGCATGACAAGTACAAGATAACTTACACTAGCGTAGCAGGACTCATGCATGACAAGTACAAGAGACATCACACTAACGTAGCTTGACGTATGCGTGACAAGTACAAGAGACATCACACTAGCGTAGCTTGCCGTATGCGTGACAAGTACAAGAGACAACACACTAGCGTAGCTTGCCGTATGCGTGACAAGTACAAGAGACAACACACTAGCGTAGCATGACGTTATCACACCCCACCCCACCCCACCCCAACCCTTCACGCAAGTTCCATGAACGTTATCACACACCACCCCACCCCACCCCACCCGAACCCTTCCCGCAAGTTACATGAACGTTATCACACCCCACCCCACCCCACCCTAACCCTTGACCAACTTACATGAACGTCACAACACCCCACGCCTTCACGCAAGTACATGAACGTTTAAATCACAATCCCCCCACCCCAACCCCACCCCTTCCCCCCCTCGGGGAACCCCCGCCCCCTAGGGTATATATATATATATGTGTGTTCCCTCAGACGCTCAGGTGGTGGAGGTATGGCCACCGCTGCCAAGGGCTTCGTCCAGCCTCCCGTTGAGGCGACCAAAAAAAAAAGAGCGTTTCTGTTGGATGTTGGGAACATCATCTAGAAATCCCATGAAACCGCTAGAAATCCCATAGAAATCCCTAGAAATCCCTAAGTTTCCATGGTCTATCATCTAGACATATCTAGACAATTTTGTTTTAAAATGTTGACCGAAGACATGGTTTCTCATATTTGTTGGTAAATCATCTGGGCATGGCGATGTTTCTTAAATTTCCAGAGGGTAGGACATTTTGTGGGGTGCCCTCTGAGAATCAAACGTGGCTTTTCCCGGATGTTCAATTGCCATGTTTGATTCTCGTGATCATGGAGAGGTCTGGGAACATGCTATGGGATTTGTTTCAAGCACCAAACAACTTTGCGGATCGATTTTTGGAGTCTGAGTTAATTGTTGAGTTTTTATGTGATATAGATGATATAGCCATGGGGAGGGCATGAACCCCAATTTATGGTAAACAATGGCGTCTGAAAATTTGCTAATAGCAGGTCAATAATGGGAATGTGACACGTGTTATGGGAAATATAAGCAACAAGCAGCAATATGATATGGGTTTGTCGCAACTAGAGTAGGAGGTTACGCCCAAGCTATGGCAATCGCGAATGGGGGAAATCAATGAAAATGAAGCTGTTAAAGCATGCAATGGCCTTTTGTTCACTCCATTATTCCAGGTTGTGCATACCAATTTGCCGCAAGTTGCATATCCAAGCTGGTCGGTCGTATTCCTAGTGTTACTTGTGCTTGTTATATGCACCCATTTGTTAATTTGCTGGAGTTTTCTGCCAGTTCTGTAGGTTTAATCCCATGTTTTGCTAGTTCAATCATGTTAATTTTGAATGGGTTCCACCATTTTTGATGATAAAACCATCCATTTTTTTGCTGCTTTTGAATTCGTTCCTTTAACGGTTGCTCTCAGGTGGCATTCGATCTCGACACCTACGAGGAGGAATTCAATCTGAAGGAGGTCGGGGGTCTGTATGAGATAAGCGACCAGAACCTCTGTGCTTACTAATTAGAGAGGTTGACAGCAATTACAGTGGTTAACTATGGTTAACTAATACATATATATATAAGCAACAAGCAGCAATAATTTATGGTAGTTTCATACTTGAATCCTTTGCCATGCAAGAGAATATATGCGAACCAACCAGGATTTGTGTTTTTCGCAGGGTATCAAAGATTGGCCAGACGAAGGGGAAATTCACCAGCCCTTTAGCAAAACATATTCAAAATGCAGACAATTGGCTTCCGACCAGGAATACGACGGTTGTAGCACGCATTCCAACCTGAAAGCATAAGACTCTAGCCCTTTGTCAAAATATGTCAACATGGTGCATCAAACAAGCAAAGCGCAGCCATGCTAAGCTAAGTTTTCATGGCTTGAGCCCGTCTGGGAACTTTGGGTCCAGATTGCGAAGTTTACGGTGATTCCATGTGATTCCAACATCTTGAGCCTCCATGGCCCTGCATAGGAATCCTCGGACGACGAAGCCTATCGAGAGAAGAAGTTGGCGGAAGCAGCCTTGGTCCAAGAGGAGAGGGCCACGATGGGCCACGATGGGCCACGATGGGGAGCTGATTTTTGGGAAATCCACTGATTTGGGGAACTTAGATTTTACCCAAATTACGCTTGATCCTTTGCTGTAGCCCCACTTGTAGATGGCTTACTTTTGGCAACTTCGGTTTTTTATGGCTTCTCTGTGCACGCGGACGACCCAAATTGTTCGAAAATCAAGAAGATGCAAATTGCCATTCACAGTGGGTGCAGCTCCAGTTATATGTGAACAGATTTCACCGTGCGCTGGAGGAGGCAGATGAAGTCTGTTTCATTGCAGAGGCTTGAAAGTCAGGAAAATGAAGAAGAAAGCATGGATTTATCATGGATTTATCATGGATTTATCATGGATTTATCCATCAAAATTATGGGTTTCCTATGGTTTTCCGATGTTTTCCTGCAGATTTGTCAAGCGCAATGCTCGGATTCCATGTAGGAAAATGACCAGATTGGCGGGGAAAATGGGAAAATGACTGGAGACGCCTAGAGGATTCAAAATCCATTCAGGGGATCTTCTCTTATCTAATGTTCCTTCAAAACAAATTCAGGGAAGGCAAGATATCAGAAATTACAGGGCCTCTCATCCAGCAGATCTGTTTTACACAGTATACCTGGGTGTGTCCAAAATTGGGGAGGCTTCAGAATCGCCATTTCAACGGGAAAGATAGTTTGGGAAACCCCCGTTTCTCTCCATCGATGCTTACTCGGGGGTACATCTCAGTTAGTGGTCTATAACCCATACAATCCCATATATATATATGATATATGCATATGACTGTATATAGAGATAACCACATAAAACCCATACATATGTATATATAATTATATACACACATATAACCTCATGCACAGCCCTTTTGTAACCTATATAAAAGCCCATATAAAGACCAGAACTGAATCCCGGGGAACACAATCGGATCCTCGCCATTTGAATCACTCTAAACGTGTTGACCGAGCCAGACCGATGTGAGATCCAACGTGTTGGCTGAACGCTTACACCTGGCGCGGCTTCAATTTTTTGAGGCAGGCACATGCCAAGGAAATGCCTCAATGGATCTGAAGCCATCTTTGAACCGGTTTAGTGACCTATTCCCACTGAACTGATGCGATAATCTTCCTAATTCAATCTTGAAGTTGTCGCCCAGGTTGTTCAGGCAGATGCATATTACAATTGGATACAATTGGATCCTCAACCCTCAGGCAGTTGATCCACCCGATCTACCACAAAGTACACATGCCCGTGCCCTGTAGTAATTGTCTGTTCAAAGCATGCCACAATGTTCAAGAGTCTAAGAGGCATCCTTGTGTAAAGCTGGGCGGGCATTTAGATGTGGAAGAGAATGTGCGTGTATATACACGTATACACAAGTATATTGTGCGTATACATATATGATTACACAATATTGTATTATATTATATTATATTATATTGTATATTATTATATTATATTATATACAGTATGCATATGTATAATGATGTATACATATGTACCTTTACAATCCTTGCCTTTGCATGTGTACATCTTCTGTTGTATCTATGCACACATATGTTCGTACGTTTTACATCCGAATAAAAGATGCCCCATATCGAGCAGACTCCCTTCGTGGTTCCAGGCGCTTGTGCAAAGCCAGCGAGAAGCGTGTCGGGCTAGGATCTCAGGTAGTGATGGTGATGACGATCATTATTGTGAATGATGGTAAGCAATAACAATAATGATATTGGTGCTGATAATATGATGTTGATAATAATGATGAATATAGCAATACCAGGACCAATATCATATTGATGGTGATAATATTTGAAATTGCAATATCATGTCATTATTCCGATCATGATGACGGTGGCCATGATGTGAGACTTGCAGCTTCTGCCATGTTTTGTCGGATCCTCCAGCGACCTCCAAGGCAAAAGAGAAGAACATTCTGGAGGAAATGCAGAGATCTTAGATATCATATGGAGGTTTCCTAAGTCACAGGGGTACCCCCAGTTATCATCCATTTATAGTGGGGTTTTTCCATGAAATAAACCATCTATTTTGGGGTACCCCCATTTATGGAAACCACCATATGGGTTTGGCAAATAGTGTAGTCAACACGGACTGTGCGGGATCAGTATGGCAAGGTTCTGAGAGCGCTTCTGTGTCCTTTTCATGATGTGTTCTCAGGGATTCTACTCATCGGAATTGGTAAACACATCGCCAATTAGGGAGCAAAATAGCTGCTGGTCATGGATGTTCACCCTCACACCAAAAACAAAGGAAACAAAATAGGTGTTGACATGTGTTGACCCATTCCCAGATCCTCTTGCTGGTGATAGTTTGTTGTATAATATCTATATATACACATATATATATATATACATTCATGTGTGTATCATGAATATCCCTTCCCCAATGTATATCCAAAGGATCCAAAAGCGAAAGTTCCAGAGCCTCCTGGCCGGCTTGATTCAGAAAGGGTGAATCTCAAGGTTTGTGCGCTTTCCAAAGGAAAAGATGTATGTCTGAATTAGATTCGTGTGAAATATATAGATAATATTACTACATATACATATATATATATTACTTTAAATATATACATATATATACATTATAGAATATATATACATATATATATATTATGTATATTATATACATATATATATATGTATGTTATATATATATTATATGCACTATAGGTATTTTATGTTTATATGTTTGTTTAACGCATGTCTTTCTCGATTTTCCACAGCCGTGGCTGAGGCAAAAGCTGGTGATTTCCTTGGCAGAACGGCGCCTGGGAGAGATGGTGTGTTGAGCTCAGATCCGAGATGCGACCGATGCCATGGTGATTTGTTGGTTGGAAAATGGTGATTTAATGGTGATTTAATGGCATTTTCCATGGTGAAAATGGAAAAATCCACTATTGTTAACCATTAAATCACCATTAAATCACCATTTAATGGGATTATTTTGTGGATTTAATGGTGATTTAATGGTTAACAATGGTGAATAGTGGGATGATATGGGATTTACCCTCTGGTAATTCATCATGGATGGTTAATGGAAAGTCCATCAATGGATGACTTAGGAACCCCCCCTATCATCTTCCCATACCCGGTATACCCTCTGGTAAACCAAGATAACTATGGAAAATATTGGAAAATCACATTCTTTATGGGTAAATCAACCTGTAAATGGCAATGTTCAGTAGCTATGTTAGCCATTACCAGAGGGTAACCATCCAAAATGGTGATTAGAAAATGTCTACTATATCATTTTCGAACGAAGAATGGATGTCCATAATTATGTTTACCAGAGGGTGCTTACATATATCACTATATCAATGGTACTATAATATATATATATACATTAATTGCTTTATAAATGATCTACATTCATGCAGATATGAAAATTGGGGTTGTGGCTAGTTATAACTGCCCACAATTGGCCTTGTCATTTGATTGTGAGGTCCGGCACATGGACCCTCATTGTACTTTTCATGTTGCTGATGTTCGCAAGTCCTGATTGTTTTCGAGGGATATTTGGTATATAATGAAATTCAATAGTTACATAGTTCCATGATAATGTATATAATAGAAGATATGTCATCATGGATAATTGATCATGTATGTATATATATATATGTGTGTGTATGAATTATTCACATGTTTTCTGGTTTTTCAGCAGGGTACTGATCAGTTTTTGATCCCCATAGAACGATGGAACTCATCTCGTCCCAGGTTGCGTGGAAGTCGGGCTTCCAAGGGACGGTTTGTGGAACAAGAAGCAAAAATTGAAGCTTAAGCAACGAAACGGCTTTTAATATGTTTAATATGTTTTATTAATATGTTTTAATATGTTTGCAATGGGAAGAGAGAACTGAAAAGTCGGTGGTGTCAAATATGTTTTCCATCCTTCTTTGAAACGGTGACCCCCACCGACTTAAACTAACATGTGATTTTGGTTTGAAACCAGCAACCAGATGTTGTTCAACAGCCCCCTCCGTAAATCTGGAGTGTGACTCTGCAAACGCCTGTTGGTGGTTGTGGTCATTCCTGGGGCTACAAAAAACTCCATCTGTCCATCTGTTTGTTATGATATATAAATGTAATTAGAATTATAAACATATTGTTACATATGTATATAATATATATGTATACATACATATCATATATATATATACATGAACCAAATTAGATCCCCTCCTCCTCCTTAAGTGTCGGGCAAGCCTTGCCTTCAAACGCGCGTCTAGGTGTGGTCTGTGGACAGGCTGTGCTCCAAGCGTCGCGACTTGAGCTCCAGGAAGAGTGGCGGAAAAGCTGTGGTGGTTTGGGTTGGTGCTTTGGGGGGGTTGGCAAAGTGTTTTTTTTGCACTAGAAAAAAAAACAGTTACTGCTTGATTACATCGTTCATGGATGTTCATGGGAAATGATGTGAGCTGTTCATTCTGGAAGAAAAGCTGGTTGATAAAGATGGTGAGTAAGTACTTTTTTTGGGAATTCAAGCATCATTTTTTGGGTGTTTTTCAGGGTCCAATAAGTTACTGGAGATATTGCCGAGTTCCGGTCATCAATCCATAGGGATTCCGGTCCAAAAACTCAACTTGGATTCCATGCGCACCTGGAATTCCCAGCACCTGGAATTCTGGAATTCTGGAATTCTGGAATGGATGACCATGCTTACTATACCAGATAGATATATATATATAGGACCATATATACATATATATATATATATATTATACAGTATATCATATTTTACCATGGCACATGTAGCTGGTTATAGTACCCAATCTACGGGGGATCATGAGAATCCTGGGAATGCCGCGGGTTAGCGCCATGCGCATGTTGTATCTACGTGATTATGCCTGGAAAATAATGGGAAATACAGTCCCAGATGGGTTGTTGGTTGATTCTGATGTGCGGTGATGTATACTCATGATACCTGGCTTCATATGGGAATGTCAAAATTATCAGAATCAAGACCCAAAATGGATTGTTTCATACTACATACTCAATTTTTGGGGGCCGATAAAGGTACCCCAATGGCTGGACCCATAACCACGTTATATTGTTGGTTTATGTTTCGTTATATCCCATTGATTCCAAACATGATGTTCCTATGGTATCCCCATATTTATACCCTCATATTTGGCTGGCAAATCCATGATGTCCAGTAGATTCCCTCAACTGTCCCAGAGAATGCTTGCTAAATATGGATGAATCTTGAACTTTTTCTGGGAAAACCCTATTCCATCTACTGATTTTGAGTTCCCAACATTTAAAAAAAAGTCGGAAATGGATAGAAATGGAGGGTTTTTTCACCACATTTTCAGGTGCATCTGATCCTTACGGGTCGCAGGATGTGGCAGCGGGTAGCAAGACAGGTGCCAAGCAAGGAGCCTAGTTGGGGCCTGCTCCATGGGGAGGTCCTCGGATCCAGTGCGCTTCACAAATGGACGAGTTATTGGTGAACCATGGTTAGCCCTTAAAATGGGGAGATTGGCTGACATAA
This sequence comes from Cladocopium goreaui, assembly GCA_947184155.2. NCBI lineage: Eukaryota > Dinophyceae > Suessiales > Symbiodiniaceae > Cladocopium > Cladocopium goreaui. Next base: position 111,771 of record CAMXCT020000046.1, on the reverse strand, counting down.
ATTGGGAAAAATCTTGGCTGGGTGGTTGAGTGCTTTCATAAGATGTCATATGTTCTAATGGTTTCCAATGTATATTACTTGCTATTGCCCAGCTGAGAAGGTATGTTTGTGCAGAGTATCTAAGATTGGCCATGGTTGAGAATGTGGTAATTATATTAGTAGCAGAGGTCCTGCGCTTGTGACCGAATATGGCAATTGAGCCCAATGTCTTCACGTTGACATCAATCAGTAATCCCTGCCCTGGGAATATTTCATTTCACACATTTTCACACCTCAGAACCCCAGGCATTTGAGTTGAGAATTTCTTCATTTTGGAACTCCGACAATCGAAATTCTGAGAAGCCTGGTGCCTCTCTCAGGACCCCCAAATCTACTGGTTCTGAACAAAGTTTTCCGGAAAATTGCCATCAATTGGGGTTAGTCCCAACTATCATATCAAGTTCGCTACGATTTTTACATATTCCATGATCTATCCACAATTGTATATGATTAATTAACCCGTGATTGGTGAATCCCCAATATTTACCACCCATTGATGTCAATATTGTGGATGCTTTATTATTCGTTTAGCACATTAATTTTGGTGTGTTTGGAAATAGGATACCTCGAAAGTTGATAATGTGTGTGTGTAATATTATATAATAACATTCCCCATGAAATAGCTATATTTAAATGAAATACCCCATTTTCAGACACCCATTCACCCTTTTCAAGCACAACCAGGTCATCCTCAGAAGGCATCTTTAAGGTCTCCACTGCTGTGAGTCCGCAGAAAGGCACCGCGGAACTCGATTCGTTTCCATCCCTGAAATGTGTCCGAATCCTATCATCCTACCTTCGATCTAAGACTCATACCAAGCAGCTGCTTGGTGGTTTCAAACGTTGCAGATTTTCCAGTTCTAGTTTCAGTGATGATTCGATGATCCATTTTTTTCTCGAAATACGTTTGGATATGTTTGGATGTTTATGTTGGAGATATTGAAACTACCAAGCAGCACTATGATCCCACCTGTTTCTCTTCCAAGTCCCCCTTCATCTCCGCAGATGGCAGCAACCACCTGTTGGTCACGCGGCACCGTGGGGCCGCACCGTTGTACAGGAAGATGGCAGGCGCTGTGAGATCTTCGAATTGTCTAGGTCTCAACAGGGCCAAATCTGCCGCAAGCATCGGTATAGGTATAGCATGGTATACCCTCCGGTAATCCAACATTGCTATTGAAAATGTCCCATTTAGTTCGTTGATTTACCTATCAAAAGTTGTGATTTTCTATAGTTATGTTGGTTTACCGGAGGCTAAATCCCATATCATCCCATTATTCACCATTGTCAACCCATTGTTAAACCATAAAAATCACCATTTTTCCATCACCATTAAAAAAGTGGTTAAATCACCATGGTTCCTATGGGTTTTCCTATGGTTGACCACCATGTTCCTGCGGGTTTTCTCAGGGAATTTCACCCAAAATTGCCATTTCTAGGGGAAACGAGCCAGGCGAGGGCCTCAAGAGATGTCGCATGGAGATGCTGCCAGGGAACTCGGTTAAAGTAGCAACCCCCATTGGAGGTGATTTAATGGTGACTAAATGGTGATGCCCTAGGAAAACCGTAAGAAAAATTGTGATTTAACCACTATAAATGGGGATTTAATGGTGATTCAATGAGATTAATGGATTTTAATGGTGATTTCAGTCAGTTGTCACTATTTTTGCTACGATGGCAAACTTTTCTACGTGGATTGCTATACTGTTTAAGAATCCATACCAGATTTCATACAGGTAAGAAATTAACGTGGAGGGATATTTCGATTGTACCATAGTGACTATAGTGATCGACAGTACGGCACCTAAAGATATCAAGATGTTGTACAGTATATTGTTTATCGATGTAGAACCAAAAAAGGGGATCGTGCAAAACACAACGATATTTTCAGATGCCTGGCCTTAAAAAATCCAGAGAGACTGTCAGGTCGCGCCATTCGTATTCATTCCTGGGTCAACTTTCCATGGATGAATTCGCTGGCTTGTTTGGCGAAAATGTGGCTATATATGGTCCAGCGTTCCAACCCCCCCGGGCCATGGTCATGGGTCAGCCATAGTACTGGTGTGGTGGGGGTGTGGTACTGTCGGTGGGGTTGGAACGCTGGACCATATATACATGTATATACTGTATAATATATAATATATAATATATAATATATATATATATATGTATATTTATGTATATATATATATGTATAAAATAAGAAGTAGATACATAGCACATGTATATATGACTATAGGTAGCACGTAGGTATTTTGAGGGAGTATGTGTGTTACGTAGGTCGTCTAAAAGGTAGCATGTACCTAGCAAATATGAGGCTGGACCTCCGCAATGCTGCCAATAGCTTGCAAATAGAAGGGAAGGGGGTGCTACCTGGGGAACCATACCATTGGGGGGGTAGGAACACGGAACTCAAGACCATATATGTGTGATTATACGTATAGAGTAGCCCCAAAAAAGATAGAAAAGTCACGTATTACTAGTTTAGCAGCATTTTACGAAATTCTGTCTTTTTCGGGACTGCTATACACTGTATATACTAGTGTGGGTAAAACTATCAGCACCAGTAACAAGATAGGTTGTATAGGTTGTATAGGTTCCATCCCCCCATTGGTTGCATGGCGTTACCTGTCCTAAGGCCGCTGCAAGCGTGGTACTTTCAGGCCTGGGAATGGTGGTCAAAATTCGGCTCCGAATCCAACAGAGACTGGCGTTCACTTGAAAAATGGGTGTGCCTGAAAATCGGGACACCCATAAAATGAACATGTTACCATAATAAACCATTTTATGGGAAAATGATTTTATGGGTAAATGATGATAAACCATGATAAAATATAGGGAAAATGATGATAAACCATGATAAACCACTGGATTTGGGAGTACACTATTCTCAGACCAACTCAAATATGGCAGCTTTATTCTACTGTTATGAGTTTGAAGGCTTTGGTTTTTTCAAGCCGATGGTCTAGCCCACATGTGTGTAGTTAGGCGACATTTTTCGTCACGGTTCTGAAGGGTTCTCTTGAAGGATGTCACGTGGCTGGGATGGGCAGGCAAGTGCGACTGAGCGGATTCTCTTCGAGGAGTGAGTTTCTATCAGTTGCAACGGAAACCAAGGAGATTTTTAGTGTTTTTTTCGGGGAAAGCCATGAGTTTCAAGACCGTGTTGGGGGATTCTTGAGGCAAGGTCAACTCCGGAATATTGTATACATCCTGGGTATTCCTGGTTTATTAGTTAGGAGGTTGTATACTCCCCAAATAGTGAGAGTTCTGCTACCAAAGTGGTACCCCCAATGAAAAACAGCCAGGGCGTAGGCGGTGGGGTGAAACCCACGCACCCAACTGGCAGGACAAGCACAGTGGAGCCCGGTGGCTTCCCAAGCTTGTGGATGGGGGTTTATCTGATGATGATACCCAGATTTTTTGCCTTTAATTTATGTGGGAAAATAGCGAGAAAAACCATGGGATCTGGGGGTAGCATATTTTCAGACAAACCCATGGAAGTGGAAAATTTGTCTTTGAAGATTTGGATGAGGCATCACTGTGTTGCTCCGCACGTGGCATGCCACCCGCAAAGTTCCACACAATTTGTCCATTTGCATTTCTTGGTTTCACATATTTTGCTGCCAACCCCAGATTGCCCATACTTCATACTGGAACCTTCTGAAAGTCATTGGATAACCTTTCATTGGACAGTCGACTTTCACCGTCACCAGTTTATTCTTACTATTGACATGATAAATCATGAATAATGACTGATATTCTACCAACTATCAACTACATTTCACTAAACAAAATATCATTATAGCAATATCCTCTATAATATTATATAATGTAAATTATGTGTATACATATATATATATATATGATTATGAATATGTGTATATATATATAAAGGTTTTGGATCGAAGCAAAGCCCTCGTTTACCTCAACCTTAGGGGGTCTCTCGGTTCACTAGACCCCCGGGCAATTTCTCCTTTGCCTTTTGCGCTGCGCCACCTCTCCTTTGCTTGCTGAACTGGTTCGCCCTGGCACTTTGGATCGTGGCCAGCTGTGCTCTGCTAGGGTCCGGGGCAGGCCCTAGCATCACCGGTTTCTGAGGTCCCGGCCTCGTACAAAATCCCGGGTTGGACATCTTCGTGGTGCATGGGACGTTCCCTGGCTCTACGACCTTTTCTTTGCCTTCACTTCCTGCTGTCCTTTGGCTTCGCTCTGGATTTTGTCAACGTCCTGGACTTTAAGTACGGCATCGGCATCTACCAGACGTGCTCAGAGGCGTCTCCGGGCCCGTGCGCGACTTCAGTGGCATTTGCACAAAACTGGGATTGCCTTGCTGGGACCTTCTCAATTGCAGAGGATCTTCAGGGTTCTTGGCGACCATCATTCTCGCGACTGTGGGCTCCTACGAGCTATTGTGAAAGCAATGCAATCTCAAAATGCGCCCTGGCGTTGCCTGCAGTGCCAGCAGCTGCGCAAACACAGTGCTTCTCACTGCCAGACTTGTCACTTGCCCTGGCAGACGGCGATGGATCGCACCTACATCCATGGTATCAAGCAGTCGGCGGCATCTTCACAGGCGTATCAACAGCAGTGGAACTATCATGGAGGACATCAATACTACCAGGGGGAGCAATCACCTCGCAGTCAGAAGTCCCCACGAAGATACCAGAGCCCAAAGAAGAAAACACCCAGAGGAGGCAAAGGAAAGGACAGTGCTGGGTTTGGTCCTCCTATGCAGTACCAACCTTATCAGCATTTGCAGCCTCAGGGCTATCCTGCTATGCCACCATTGCCCCCTCCGAGTGGACCACCACCTTGGGCGCATCCTGGTGCTCCTACGATGATGCCTATGATGAACATGATGCCCATGCAGAATACTCAAGCACCGCCACCGCAACCATGCAATCCTGTGCCAGTTTTTGCCCCTTTGGCAGTTCCGGCCCCATCTGTGCCGACAGGGATGCAGGAGCAGGTGCCCAACGAATTGCTCAACTATCTGCAAAAACGTTCAGTGGACCTTCCACTGGATGTTCAGCAGAAAGTTCAATCCGAGTCAAGGAAACAAGGGAAGAGAGCCATCAAGGATCTTCAAGTCGCAGCAAAGTCTCTGGGAGAGGCTCGTACTGCTTACGAGGAGGCTTTGTTGGCTCGCACCCAACATATCAGTTCATGGAAATCTTTCTTGGCGGAGGCCGTGAAAAATTGGACAGACTACGCCAAGATGTTCGAGCAGAACGAGCAGGCGTTGCAAATGAGGATTTCATCAGCCAGAGAGCAATTTCAAGAAGCCAAGGAATGTCTGGATGCCTCCAAGACGGCCGCTGGACAAGTCACGGAGATCAGCGACGAGGAGGAGCTCCCTGGCGATTCAGAAACTTCGGCCATGCAGATCACGGAGAGCATTCAGACACTTTCCAATTCCTTGCTGAAGCTCTCCAAAGATGCCGAATCCATCCAAGTGGAGGGACCGGCCGCCAAGAGGCCAAGAATGGAAGAAAGCTCTGCGGGAGAAGATTCCAAGCAGCCTTTCAGCTAGGCGGACTGTCTATGACCTTATGGTATAGCAGTCGGAAGCCGGATGTTTTTGATGTCCCAGCTATCGCCGCGCTGAAGTGGAGCCACAGTTTCATTTGTGAGCCAGACTTCTGCTGTGAATTTGGTGCCAGAGAAGCAGCTCAGAAACTCGCCCTTGAGGTCGCACTTGATGGCTGTCATCATGTACTCCCAGATCAACGTTCCTCTTCGTATCCTCGAACCAGCACGCGTCCAAATCTTCATGTGGGTTTTGCGGATGTGACGCATTTGCGGTTGAGCTTCGAAGATGACTGGAAGTTTCATGAATTTTGTTTGCCGTCAAGATATTTTTCATCTGGAATCACTCCGTGGAGCGGTTGTCCAAAGATTGCTGAAATGAAACAAAGCCGCTTTCAAGTATGCCCTTGGCATGATGGAGGTCTCGCACGAAGTGGTGAGCCTACATATCCCATTGTGGCTTCATGCAGCGGTCGTCCTCCTGATGAATCGCAATTTTGCCCTTTGTCAATGGATTTTACAAGTATTGCCAATGTCGCTGTCGCAGATCCCAGAGTCATGCCGGGAGTATCTTCTGGCGACTTCTCTGGACGTATCGCCAGCACGGAAGGGCAGACAACAGTTCTCCCTAATGGTGCCCTACATTGCAAGATCACGGACAATCACTTTGACAATCCGGCGAGAAGACTTCAGCCAGATCCTACAGAACCAGACCCAGACGTCATTCCGGACATCAATGAAGCACCACAATTTGCACAAGATCTGCAGAATATCGCAGACCAGAACGCGGCCTTCACCGATCCTGAGGGAGACGGCATTTTGAGGCTACGCACATGGTATCTTCACCACCAACATGTGCTGGTGAATTTCCACCCTCGAATTGTGGAAGTTGATGAGGACTGGAGAAGATGGGCTGATGACATCATTGGATCATGGCGCACCCACATGCAAGCAGGTGCCAGTATTTATTTCCATTTGGCCCTACCTGACCCTTATCGAGGTTATCTTCGACGGGCGGTTCACTGTGACATTATCATCACTCAGGGCAACGACTTGCCGAGACGAGCAGGCCTTTTGACAGTCCATTATCAGGGTGATCAACTGGAGCCTCACACCTATGCAGTTGCAAGCTCACTTGAGATGTTTGTCAGTGGACGACGACTGGCCGAAGCAGCAGATGCCAATCAATGGTGTTTGAATGCCCGCCACCGTTGTAGCATTTCATTTGGATGGCAACATATTCCATTTGATTTCCAACAAGTTCATCAAGTTCAAAATGGACATGCATTCACCATCACGATCACATCTGCTCCTACATCAGATGACAGAGCTGGACAGAGTCATGCACCACAACAAGATTGTGCAGTGCAAGAACATGACTATGAGGATTTGCCCCACATTGATGATGCCGGCCATTCTCCGAGAAGTATGCAGTCGGCCTCATCGCAATCTTCTGACCCAGCCAACGAGGTTGGAATTCATGTATATCGTCTTGAGAGACCTGATGGGCATTGTCATGTCCGTTGGAGGGACTACAGATACATCCTCTCTGACATTGTGAATTTCCTGAGGACTACTCACAACGAGGTCATTGGCATGCACTATCTGCAAGCCCTTCCTGTTGGACTTCATCAGGATCATGAGAGGGCCATCATTTTGCAAATGGTCAGCGATATTCAGGCTGCTTCCTCGGAACAGTTGATTCTCCTGGACCTTGAGATACACTCGCATGCTTTGCCCAACGGTCTTCTTGTTCCACCAACTGTTTCCAGGAAAGTCATGAGGATCCATCCACCTGTGCATCGCTCTCAGCTGCTACTCCTCACAGGATTGCATGACTATTGCGAACTTCATGGTGGCAAATGCATCATCTTCGAGAACAACCTCATCTGGCCAGCACATGATCGTACGGTTCATAACCTACGACATGGTGCCTACATAAGGATTCAGGTTCCTCCTCCTGATGACCCTTTCTTGGACACTGAGACGGCTATTGCGATCTCCAGGGAATTTGCACTACAGTCGGATCGGGGGCAACAATCCACATTTTGCCGAGCAAATCAGCCTTCTTCACCGCGACCTCGTCCAGATGCAGGAGATGGCAGCACTATGCTACAACTCTCCATCCAGCGCTTTGTTGAAGTGTGTTCAAGTTGGCATGAACATTGGCAACCACAACAACTGAAAGTCTCCCCGGAGCAAGTTGTACATCCTTCACTGCGAAGTGAAAGATTTGGAAATCCTCAAGGTTTACCACCTCCACGACCCCTCAGTCGTTTTCATGGGCGAGACTTTGACACGCTTGCCAACTACTTTGCCTCTGGCTCCATGATCGAATGTGAGGAGGAAGGCCCTATTGCCTACGTGGAGACTTGGTACATTCACCACCTTCAATGGCCACAATGCAGAGAACCAAGGGCTGTCAAACTTTTCCAAGATCCTGCAACGTGGCTTGAAGATCTTCTTGAACCTTGGCGTGATCTCATTGACCCCAGCATTGACATCACGATTTTTCTGGTGAGACCTTCTCCTCCGTGTCCTTGGACTCAATGCATTTTGGCACATCTCATCATTGAACAGGCGCCAAGACCAGACCAGGTTGTCGGACTCATCTCTGTGTACGATGCGAACTTCAGAGGAGCCACTATTGATCATTCTGCTTTCTCATTGCCTTCGCTCATGTCTGCACAAGCGGTCATCAGAACGGCTGATCTCCAAGAAACCTGCAGATCCAGAAGCTGCGCAGTGAGAAGAGGTGAAATTCCCTTTGGCCTTTTCGATGTCGATCATGTCGACCCTGGCATGAGTTTGGTCGTTTTTGTGAGGGACAATGGCCTCTTTGCTACGTCTAGCGCAGCCGCGAATGATGACATTGTCTTGATGCAAAGACCACTTACACCAGTTCCTGAAGGACCACAAGCAGATGCTGCAGATGATGACCAGGGTCCCATCTTCAACTTCAATCCCAATGCTGCGCCTTTTTGTCCGGGACAAGCCCCGCTCAATGTCCAGCCTGAGACAATACAGGAATTACATGAGCACTGGACAAGAACTGCATTTAGCTGGGAGGATGAATCAGCATCAACGTCGGTTATTACGTGGTTCGTCGATCAATATCACCAACCACTGAGAACCTGCAGGCAATCCAGAATTGTCAGGTTGTATGCCGACTTTGATACATGGGAAAGCACGATGAGAGCAGCCTGGCCTGACCTGCAACTACCAGGTGCACCCATTCTTTTTCATCTGGTCTTGCCAGTTCCTCCCAACACCGGACCGGAAGTAGCAGCACATGTCTTATTGGTGCAAAATCCTCAGGACACCTTCTCCTCCAGTGTGGTAACAGTCTTCGAGGTCCAAGACGGCAGTGCGAGATTCACACACCAGTTGGCGATCACTACGCATGAACATCTCTTGTTGGAACACCTCATTTTTGCCCTCGGATGGGAAGGTAGATGTCTCTACCCAGGTGCACCTTCCATCTGTGAAGCTTGGATCGGACCCACGGAACTCCGGATTGGCCATCCTTATCCTGCACGTGATGGTATGGGTATAATTCTTCAATTGCGAAGGCGCCCAAATTTCCAGGAACAACAGATGAATCGGGTAGATGCCACAAATCTCCTTCAAATTGGCACTCAACTCCGACAGAGCAGAGAAAGGCGCCTAACACATGGGCAGGTGGCTCATACCCATGGGCCTCTCTCTGACTCAAAACATCAGCCTCGCCGAGCAATTCGTCTTTACAAGCTTGGACAGGAGTTACCACAACTTCCATCCTTTGTTGACATTGAGGAACCTGCCACAGCTAATGGCGTACAACAGGAACTGAAGACCTTCGGCATCTCTTGTGAAGTTCTTCTGCTCTCCAGCGGACATGTGGCCCTATGTCTGCCCACAGAGACACACCAGAATCCGAATCTGAGGCACTTTGCCTACCTCCCCCAGTGCGATCCTTGGACTGTGCATCTTCATTCCATGCCTGTGGACTCGGTTTCGGAGATTGACCATATGCGGCATCTCTACAAACTGGGCTTTGAAAAGGCTGTACTCCTTCATGAAAGACATGGTGATTATGACATCACAGAGATTCTTTTCAAGGAAAGCTTTGGCGAGCTGCCTACTTCACCTGGGAAGCAGAAGACACTCCCACCTTGGCCACAGCAACAAGCCGTGCGGAAGTTGGACAAGATGTATCATCCTTCACGGGCAGAACTGTCAGCAGACTGCACCCTGAACTGTGGCATCACGACCGATGACCTGCAAGCCTTCTTTACCTCAACAAAAGGATCACTTTGTACATCCTTTGAGAACCTGGACATGCCTGAGATTTGCTCCCAGCACTTTGCGACGCTTTCGCATCACTCGCACTTTGACCGTTTGGTCATCTATGCTGATGGATCATCTCAAGCAAGAAGCCGCCACATTGCACCCCAACTCAACGAGGAAGTTGGAATCCCAGATGCCTGGTGCTTCCTGGTGCTAGGTGAAACGTACACCTCCTGCAATACATCGGAGCTTTCGCTGATTGGCTGGTCCAGCCATCAGGTCCGTTGCGACACAGACCAGGATTGGTATGTTGGTGCAGACAGAATCGGATCTGCGATCACTGAACGGGAAGCACTTACATGGGCCATGATCTGGCGCATAGGACAAAACTCCAATATTCCTACCTTGTTCCGCAGCGACTCACTGCTGGCACTCCAACAGGCCAAAGGCGACATTGGATCAATTTGCTGTGACATGTCCTTCCAAACCCTCCGAGGCTGTGCACAACTGCTTGAAGCGGCACTAGCACCTGGTGACTTCATCTTGGACCATGTGCCTGGCCATGCTGGAGACCCGTTTAATGAGTTTTGCGATTGGGGAGCCAAGTATGAAGGCCGTCAAGGATTCTACTTGCAAAGGCCAAAGTTTTGCTTGACCACATGGAGACCACTTATTCCGTACCTTTGGATGCTTTTTGACCAGAAGGCAGGCATCCCTCCATTCAAAGGCACAGGCTTTGCGGTAGATCCACCGGCTCTGCCTCCAGAAGCGCCCCCAGCTCCTAAACAGCAGCCCAGCTTCAAAACCTCAGTGATTGACTTCACCATTAGCATTGCCACAGGGAACGTTCTCTCATTGGGACAAGGGCCTGCAGGCTTCAAGGGCAAGCTGGACTATCTACGCTCACAATTCAAGGACTTGCACCTGAATTTTCTGGGAGTCCAAGAAACTCGAGCAGAAGCAGGTTCTTCTCTGCGTAATGGTATTCTTCGACTCTCTTCTGGTGCTGACAAAGGACATGGGGGCGTGGAACTTTGGTGCAATTTAGCCCAACCCATTGCGCTTTGCAACGGCAAGAGTATTTGCCTGGCAAGGAGCCACTTCACAGTTGTTTGCCACGACTCCAGACGGCTCCTTGTCAGGGTATTGCATGAACATTTCGAAGCTTGGTTCCTGGTGGGCTATGCCCCCCATAGCGGCTATAGCCGTCAGGAGAGAGAACAATGGTGGAAAGCCACCCAAGACTTGGTTTTGGACTTTGTGGATGGACAAACCCCACTCTTTGTCTGCATTGACGCCAACGCGGGTCCTGGAGATGCTGATGGTACTCATGTTCTTCTGCCAGGATTTCGCACTTCATCTGGTTCGGAGTTTCTACGTGATTTCCTTACAGATCTTCGGTTATGTGCACCAATCACCAGTGCAGTTCATGAGGGAACCGCATGTACATGGACCTCCCCTTCTCAGGAAGAGTTCACCATTGACTATGTCCTCATTCCTGTACACTGGATAGAGCATTGCTCCAGCTCTCGCATCCTTGAAGATTTTGATCTTGGGAACAAGGTGATTGACCATGCGGTTCATGCAGTCGAATTGCAGTGGCAGCAAACTCGCACAGTTTCAAAGTCGACAGGTGCTTCCTTGACAGGATTCGACCGGAATCGCATCCAGCAAACTCTGCCTTCAGTTCTTGAGCCTTTTGATGTGGCACCGTGGACGGCTGATGTGGAACAGCACCTGCACGTGATCAACGACCAACTCCATTCACAGCTGAGGCGTCACTGCCCAAGACCAAGGACAGGACCTCAAAGACCGTACATCGATGAAGAGATTTGGAGGCAGAGACAGCTGAAATTGGAACACAAAGCTCAATTGAAGCATGTACACCACCTACTCCGCAGAGAGACCATTGCACGCATATTTGCGGCTTGGAGAGCTCCTGGCAGTTGGCACTCATCACAGTCCTACAACTTCGGGACCACATTGCGAATTGGTATCCTGAAGCATGGACTCGGCTTCAGACGCCAGGCGGCCAAGTTGAAGGAGCAGATTCACAAGAGCAAGAATGCCTCTCTTCAAGAAGTCATCAGCCATTTCTCCCATACCACGGCAGCCTCTGAAATTCAGCAGAAGTTGAAACCCTTCATGGGGTCCAGCAACAGACTGAAACAAGGTATGGCTCCACTGCCGCTGATCAGGGATGCACATGGGCGACCTTGCGTCTCCCACACTGCTGCCTTGCAAAGATGGGTTGAATTTTTCAGCGAAATGGAAGGAGGGGAAAGAGTTGACGAAGAGACACAAAGATCTTTGTGGAGAGCCAACCTGGAGGCCTTGCGCACCTTCATCTTGGACATCCCGGTCACCGAGATTCCCTCCCTGACTGAGCTGGAACAGACTTGTCGCCAAGTTGCTGCGGGGAAAGCATCCGGAATGGACAAAATCCCATCCGAGCTGATCCGTTACTGCCCCAAGATTGTGGCCAAGCAGCTCTATTCACTTCTGCTGAAAATCGCTACACAAGGACAAGAGCCCTTGGAGCACAAGGGCGGTTATTTGATCCCAATCTGGAAAGGCAAGCTCAGCAAAGATTGCTGCCAGGCGTTCAGATCCATCCTCATCTCATCAATGGTGGGAAAGACGATGCACAAAGCCCTGCGGACGAAACAGACTGAGCTGTACCAGCGATATCTCCATCCGCAGCAGCTTGGAGGCCGCAAAGGCATTTCAGTAGTTCTATGTGGGCATCTGGTGCGCGCTTTTCTTCGGGTATTTGCAGCTCGAAATCAGCCTACAGCGGTCATCTTTATCGACTTACAAGAAGCCTTCTATCGGGTTGTGCGCCCTTTGGCGATTGCTGGCCCTTGGTCGGATGAGCTCATAGCCACTATGGCAGAGCGGTTGCAGCTTGACCAAGCCATCTTGCATGACCTCTATGCGCACCTGCGAGACCCCAGTGCAATTGAGCAGGCGCAAATGAGTATGCCTGCTCGTAGAGCCATCCAAGCGCTGCACACGGACACGTTTTTTGCTCTCCCAGGGCAGGAGGATCGTGTACGCACCAGGCACGGCTCAAGGCCGGGCGATTCTTTTGCTGATGTGGTCTTTGGATATTTAATGTCTCGAGTGCTGAAGACTTTTGCAGCCACGGTGGAAACCACCAATATCCTGTCCAAGTTCCCAGATGAACCCAGCATTGACCTTCATTCACGTGGATTTGCAGACCAAGATTCACCACCAATGACGCTACTGGGGCCCTGTTGGATGGATGACTTGGCGATTCCACTTACGGCTACCAACAATGAAGAGCTTCTCCAAAATCTACGAGTTGCCACCAGCTCTATCCTGGACACTCTTCGTGCGCATGCCATGACTCCTAACCTAGGAAAGGGCAAGACGGAGATCCTTTTCAAGCCTCGCGGCAGTGGCGCGCACAAATGGCGCAAGCAACTCTTCGGACCTCTCGCTCCTGGATATGTCACTGCATTGGGAGAATATGATATCTACAAGGTGAACCTCGTGAACTCCTACTTGCATCTGGGGGGCTTCACACATTATTCAGGGGACCTTCGTAGAGAGATCAAACGCAGAATCTCCATTGCACATCAGAGCTACAACAAGCATCGCAAACTCATTTTCCAGAATGGAGCACTTGCGATGGACAGCAGAGTTGAAATCTTCTCAAGTCTGATTTTGAGTCGCCTGATGTATGGTGCTGAAACCTGGACGATCCAGGACATGCGAACCAAAGAGTACTTGCACAGTGCGATCATCAAGCTCTACAAGCGTTTGTTAAGATGTTCTGCAGACGATCACATCATGGATGAGGAGGTCCTGCACCGATTGGCGATGCCATCTCCTGTGACCTTACTGAGGGTCAAGAGATTGAGATATTTGAGCTCCCTATTGAATAGTGGAGCTTCAGCGCATTGGGGACTTCTCAATCAAGACCAGACTTGGTTGGATCTCATTCGAGATGATCTTCAATGGATGGGTGACCACCTAGCCAATTCGTGCAACCTTGGAAATCCGTTTGAACACACCGACAGGTGGCTTGAGATCATGCGATTTCACAGAGGTTATTGGAAACGCCTCATCCGCAGAGCAAAAGAACATTCCATCCTGCTCAACTCGAGGAATTTCCTTTGTGTTGCAGCCCACCTTAGAGTGCGCACCATGCTGAAGGAACAACAGTGTTGGCGCACACCAAGTACTTGCACTTCCAGATCCTCCACACCAACACCTTACTTCGGGTGTATGCTCTGTGGACTGCGCTGCAAGACGTTGGCAGGTGAAGGCGCGCATATGAACAGAACCCATGGAAGAGTTCACCCAGTTCGCACCCTTATTGATGGGACACAATGTGGAGCTTGCCTGAAGGAATACTTCACATGCAGCAAGTTGAAGCAGCACCTCATTCGATCAGATTCCTGTCGACAGCAGTTGATTGGTAGGAAGATGCGAGTTGTGCCACTACCTGGAGAAGGCTCTACTTCGAATGCGGCCCTTCATCATGCTTGGGACGGGCGGTTGCCCCCACTTCAAGCAGCAGGACCACTCCCTCAAGCAGTCTGCCCTCGTGACTTCGAGCCGGAGAACACAGATCTCTTTGAAGCAATTTCTTTGATGATCGTGGAGGTTGCGGAGACAGACTTAGACCTTTTTGAGTCGAGAGTGAGGCATGTGATTGAGGGATTCCCGATCTCTTGGACGGACTGTTGCAGGACGCCGCGTTGCATTCAGAACCTTCTTCCACAAGCGGAACTGCATCCCAATGAGCAGCTCAAAGAGAAGATCTTTTGGGATCTTGAGAGGATTTGCGAGCCCGAGACCTGGCAGTTTTTGCGAGACCCTCAGCGTGCCCCAGACGTTATTCCGCAGCTCCATGAGATTGAGAAGGAGTTTGAGGAGACCAAACTGCACTTCCAGCAGTCTGCGGTCCCTCGAACATGCAGCCGAGAAAGAATTTTCTTGCACATCTTCTCCGGCCGTCGACGGGAAGGTGACCTGCAATTTTATATGGAGCAGCTTTTTGACCAGCTTTGTCCGGATGGCACTATTCTTTGTGTTGTTTCCGTTGACTTAGTGATCAACCAGCAATGGGGTAATGTGCGGCTCAAAGCAACCCAAGACTTTTGGCTTCAAGGAGTCCGTGCAGGTTGGGTCTGTGGGGCCTTGTGTGGGCCGCCCTGCGAGACGTGGTCGCAAGCTCGACATGTCCCTGATGCACAAAGACCTGAAAAGGGGCCCAGACCACTTCGAGATCACGCATGTCTTTGGGGTTTTGATTCCTTAAGCATTCGAGAAGCACTCCAAGTGGCTACGGGCAATGAGCTTCTCCTCTTCTCCATCGAGCTCCTTTATGCGCTAGCATGTATGGAGGGCTTTGGCGTCTTGGAGCACCCCAAAGAGCCAGAGGATCAGGCGAAAGCATCCATTTGGCGCCTCGCGATCTTGAAACTCCTTCAGCAATTCCCTGGTGTTGACATCATCGACTTGGCGCAGGGACTATGGGGTGCCCATTCGCCTAAACCTACTAGGCTGCTGACGCTGAACCTGCCATCGCTGCGTGGGATTCTGAGGGCGCACCAGGTCACAACAGACCTTCCTAGACGTAGTGCCATCGGCAAAGCCGAAGATGGATCATGGAGAACAGCTCCTCTTAAGGAGTATCCACCGGCTATGAATAGAGCTCTGGCCACGTCCTTCTGTCAGTGGTTCCACGACCATGCACCATGCATCGAGGCACAGGTGGACCCTGACTTTTTGCAGCGTTGCCATGCGATGGATTGTCGCATTTTTGGCAACTTTATTGGGCCTGATTTTGGAGGATGACCGTCTTCCTTTCCGGCTGAATTCGAGACCGAGCCAGCAGCGACGAAAGTCCCAGTGTGCTGTGCAAAAATATATATATATATATGATTATGAATATATATATATATATATATATCCCCATGATACCCCCAGGGGTGTCCTCCTTCACCGAAATTTCGGCGCCAGTTTTCGCATCCCGGCGCTGCTGAAAGCTGGACAGGCCTTCGCTGGCAAGGTGCCTTTTTAGCGATGATGAGATGAAGCACTGAATTTTGGGGTGCACTATTTTCAGGCAAAACCATACTGGGGATGAAAGAAATCCTGCAGTTGATAGGTGGTTTATCCCATTATTTATACCATTATTCAGGCATTAAAATTGGTATTGATGAATGGGATTTTCAATGGGGTAATAATTATTGGCCAACTATTACACACAAAAAAAAGGAATATAAAGAAGATGAACAATAAAACCATATGTTAGGTAATTATATCATGATGTAATATAGAAGTGTGTGTGTGTGTAATTACTGCATACATAGAATGATGTGTAATATTTGTCATTACATATGATAATATATACCTATATTTATTATAGATAAATAGATAGATCGATACATAGGTAGATTGATTCATTCGTTCGTTGGTTCATTGGTTGATTGATTGATTGATTGACTGGTAAACCTGGAACCACTTGGAACCTGCCCAGAACCAACCCGGAACCCTTCCCAGCACCCGGAAACCGCACGGGAATCACCGGAACCAGCCCAGAACCGCCACCGGACCTTATCTGGGCTGAGACGTCTCACGACCCCTAAGCCGACGCTGTTGGGGAAGTAGTTGGAGCCCGACCCATAGACGGCCGTGGTGTTTTAAGCATTTTTTTGCAATTTTTCGTTTTTTGATGGTCTTGCATGTCAACTAGCACACAGACGTCATGCTACGTTATGGTTGTCTTGGGGTGGGGTTGGGTGGGGTGGGGTGGGGCAATGACGTTCATGTCAACTTGCCCACACACGTCATGCTACGTTATTGTTATGTTCTCTTGCACTTGCACACACGTCATGCTACGTTATGGTGATCTTCTCTTGCACTTGCTCACACGCGTCATGCTAC
This sequence comes from Cladocopium goreaui, assembly GCA_947184155.2. Classification (NCBI taxonomy): domain Eukaryota; class Dinophyceae; order Suessiales; family Symbiodiniaceae; genus Cladocopium; species Cladocopium goreaui. The sequence continues at coordinate 95,004 of CAMXCT020000046.1, read as the reverse complement.
GTCATGGTGATCTTCTCTTGCACTTGCTCACAGACGTCATGCTAAGCTATGGTGATCTTCTCTTGCACTTGCACACACACGTTACATGCTACGTTATGGTTGTCTTGGGGTGGGGTTGGGTGGGGTGGGGTGGGGCAATAACGTTCATGTCAACTTGCACACACACGTCATGCTACGTTATTGTTATGTTCTCTTGCACTTGCACACGCACACACGTCATGCTACGTTATGGTGATCTTCTCTTGCACTTGCTCACACACGTCATGCTACGTTATGGTGATCTTCTCTTGCACTTGCTCACACACGTCATGCTACGCTATGGTGATCTTCTCTTGCACTTGCACACACACGTCATGCGCACCATTGTTTTTGCAGATGGAAACCGTGCTTGGGAGTCACATGCCAAAAGTTTGAAAATCAAACATGCCAAAGCGTCTCATCAAAACAAAGAATGGACCAAACAAATGCGAAGAACCTCCTTTTTTTTCCTGTCCACTGTGGCAGGGACGCAAATCGCTGACAGATGGTGGAAAGGCCTTTCCAAGACGGTTGTATGATGGAGTCAACACAAAAGAACACCCTGAATTGGAAAAGTTTGTCTTGGGTTACTGTTGGCGAAAATCTTTGGGACCATTGACACCTCACCGGTTTCTCGAAGAACTTTGCAAGGCCGTCAAAGCAATGAAGCGCTTCTGAGAAGAAGGAAAAAAAGTGCTGCATCCCAAAAAAAACACGAACTTATGTCAAAAAACGAAGTAGTTTTGGAGATTTTCAAAACCCTATTTTTCATGTCAACATGAGAAAAAATGACGTTTCGCTGTAGCGAAAACGACATTTTTGTTGATGAAAAACTCCTAAAACCATACGGCCGTCTATGGGTCGGGAACCAAGTAGTTACACCCCCATTCTATGGTCATATGTTTTCCAATCCCCTACATCCAGAGTTTCTTGGAGGGTCTTATATCCAGACTGGTTGATTGACTGATTATTTATATCATTTTAATTCATTTTATATCATATATTAAATTGCTAATCTGGTGGCGGAGATCGCACCCCAGGCCCCTGCCATCGGGGCCTCAGGCCAAGTTGTCCTACGCCTTGGTTCTGCCGGACTATGGCTCCATGAGTCGTCCGGTCATCAAGCTGAAGAGGTGTTGGACTGGCAAAAAGATGCCAAAAAATGTGAAGGACACCTGGAAAAGATTGGAGAACCATCATCGAACTACCATCCTAGAAACGCGTTTCGATCTTTTTTGGGGGTGCTATAGGTGAAGTAGGGCTTGCGGATATCTATATATATACATACATACATACATATATATATATATATATATTATAGTTGGATGAATTTACCAATATCTAGGGGGCGGGACCTTGCAGGTTCATTGGATGATCAACAAAATATGGGGGGCGGTCTCATTGCGACTGGTCAAAAACCATTCAAAACCATATATAATGTAAACTACCTACCTACCTACCTACCTACCTACATACATACATACATACATATATTATCACATATATATATATATAAACTACAATACGTGCAGGGGGATGAACATGAACATCCACAACTACTGTCGCAATTATAATTTGATGTTCACCAGGGTACCAACTGTTGGACCTAAACCCCATGTTTCATAGCAAAAATGATGGTTTCCTGTAGACTTCCCCCACTAATCCAATGGCCGACTGTCACTGGTTGATGTCTGCATGATTCTGCGTGTGCCTTGGGGAGTCCACACCTTGCATGGAAATTGCCTGTGACTGTAGACATGTTCATCACCTTCGAAAGAAAGTGGCCCCAACGCCGCTTTTGTACGTCAGAATAGCATACCCCATTATATGTTTTTGATGTATTTTGATGTTCCAGTGGTTCAGAAATCATGTTCCCATCATTGTTCCATATTTTTCCATCTTCCCATGATTTGCCCATCATTTTCCCCCATTAAAACATGGGAATCCGGTTATCATTTCGCCCGAAAAAAATCTTCGCCAGGCGTGACAATGCACGGGATTTTGCTCAGGCGGAGGCGTCTCGCGTTTGGAGAGCCCAGAGCATATTTTTCGTTGTCCACGATAGGAAGATAATATGCGGTTCGTTTAGATATGATATATATTATATCATGTCATTCATGTGAATATGTCTATATCATTCTCAATCTATATATATATTCACTTCTGAATATTCAGTAAGACTTATTTTCCTCTGATCTTACTTGTTTGTAGCAATAAAACATCGGTCTTCTCCCTTCTCTGTGTTATCTTATCCGTCTTATCCTGCATCTAATTTCCGAAAATCTCGGATTGTGGATGATCTTGGATGTGGATCCCGCTTACCCTCTGGTAAACTAACAGTTTGCTATTGAAAATGGCCATAGAAATAGATATTTATAGTGTGTTTTCCCATGAAAAATGATGATTTGCAATAGCTATGTAAACGTTTACCAGAGGCTAAACAGGCTCCCAGCTGCAAAAAGGTCGCAGCGATGGCCGTCGCGGCAGTGCCGGAACGGCACGGCCGCAGCATGGGGGGCTCGCAGGTGCACGGTCATAGTTGACCCGTTTACGGAAGAAAATTGGATTTTTTGGGGAGACTATCGAATTTTACTGCGAATTTGGGAGGAAAAATGGGGAAACTATCGAAAATGGGGAAACTATCGAATTGGGAATGTATCCGTTTTTGGCGGAGAAATGGAGAGTTACTGATGTTACTGCGATTTCTTCAGGGATAAAAGCAAAAAAATCGTCTACCCTTTGGTAATCGAACAGTTTGTCCATCCAAGAGAAAGGGCGAGAAATAGAAAATGTCTATAAATGTTTGCGAATATCAACATGTGAGAATATCATGGGAATTATTTATGGGTGAATACCCTGGATACTACATGACAATATAACATAATATGATATATATGATGTCTCATGGGATGATTTCGTCTGAAAATGGGTTGTAATTACATCTCCGAATATGGCGATTTCAAAGAGGAAAATGATCGAACATTAGATTCTTAAGTAGTGGATGCTGGGGGAATCCTATTTTCAGATAAAGCCACCTGGGAAATTATGACCAAGATGTTGAAAACATATCGAGGAATGGTGGAAAGTATGGTTCATTGGAAAATGTTGGAATAGGTATATATCTATATAGAGAGAGAGAGGGCAAATATGGGAATATGTTGGAAAATATTGTCTGAATTGGAGAATATGAGAAGATGGAGGCAAGATATGGCCAAGCCCTCTGGGGAAATGCCTGATGAAGGGCACCAAATGGGGGATGTTTGGAAACAAGAATGAGATCTTAGCCCATAGACATTGGAGGGTTGGGTACCTAGACATCACCAAAATCTGTGGGACGGAGGCGTCCCGGCGCCTGATTGTGACTGATACTCACATGATTCTTTGCGGAAGACAGTGTATTCAGGCGTACACTGTCTTCCATGAAGCATGTAATCAGCAGCAATGGCAGACACGCCTGCCCTAAAAAGGTGTCCTTTTCCGTGGAAAGTCTATGATGACTTTTGGGTTATAACATATCATATACAATCAGTATATGGAAAACCTATCATATAAAAAGCCTAGTTTTATCATATAGAATCCGTATAGACTCCGTCGGAGATCGCCCTCACTAAGTGTGGCACATGTTTAACGTTTGAATCTCCAGTAGTTGACCCTGATGATGGATGTACGTCCTAAACCATGAAAAGTTGTCCTTGCCAACCACTGATATATATATAATTATAATTATATAGAGAGAGAGAGAGAGATCATTATATATATATATAATTAAGTATGTATACGTATATATATAATATAGAGAGGCATTGGTTGAAAGTCAAAAGCCAAAAGTCAAGGAACCTATCGTATTATTACTATTTGTATTGTTGTTATATTATCATTATTGCCATAGTGTATATATATACAAGCATTTATATATATATATATACACATAATTGTTAATATTTATAGTTATTCTGTCTAATTAAACGATTATAGCTATTGTGATATATCAATTCTTAATATTACCCATTATATATCATGATTACCCATTAACATGTGGGGCGTCATAAATGTCCCGGTTTTTTGAGGTGCCCTTGCTGCTGGCCGCAGCGGCCTTTGCGCGGCTTTGCGATGCAGAAGATGGAGAAGAGCTGGTGCTGACGACCGAGTGGCCGGTGATTTTCCATAAGAAAAACCATCCAGCTATTGGGGTACCCCCATGACTTAGGAAACCTCCATAAATGGCTTGTATAAACAATTCGGTTGGGTTTATTGCTTGGTTTACCCGCAATCATACTTGGGGTACCTACAAGATACATACTGTATTTATGTATTCAGAAACTGGATGTTCAACACAAATAACCGATTTCTGACCCCATTTAGGGATGGGTCAAATTGTACTCCACTATCGGATAGTTGGATACTGAAAGCGACCAGGACTCGTGGTGTCCTTTGTCTTGACGTTTGACCCGTACACGTATGCCATGTTGATATTCTTTGTAATGTTTTTTCATGGTCATTGCCTCTACAGTTTCGGTCGACGTTGTTTGAATCTAGATGCTTAGACTAAACACATGAGTGCGTGCACACACGTGATAGATTCAAAATGCAGAGTCGGAATCCCGGTTTGATACCCTTGTCAAAGCCTATTATACTGTTGTGGATGATCTTTCCAATAGCTCGCTGATTCGCCAAGGATGTGGCTGCCGATGGCAAGTTGGAAGTGTTTCTGCCACTGTCTCAGCAGTGAATTTAGACATGCGGATGATGTTTAGTCTTTTTTTATACACCCCCCAACGGAATGGATATATTCTTGATGTTGATGATTGTTTCTGATATCCCAAAAATGATAAGTTGCGAGTCTGTGAGCAAGGAAAAACGCAAGGTGTTGCCAGTGGAACATCACCATACATTCCACGAATCGGTCATCCTTGTAGCCCAAGATGTTGGTCGATCCTGAGACCCTGCCATAGCCTCGCGCTGCACGCGTTGGAAGTGGGCACTGCTCCCTCCATTTGGAGCTTTCGGGAAGAGCACGCAGAGTCCCTTGGTGCTGTGGGGAAATGCACTTCACTGGATGAGATGTACTTGAATTGGCCGGGAAGTAGTTCAAGACTACCTAGTTTACTTTAGCACTAATGGATGAAAAATTCTATGGTACTTTCGTACTTTAAGGTATTGTTACCTTTGTTCATTGGCCATGAAATGGGAGTTTTGAGCCAACCCATGATGTGGGGATATCAAACGGGCAAGGGAATGCTATGATATGGGGAAATTGCTTTGTGATATCACGGGAGATGAATCAAATCAACAATCTTGTATAATACTGTATGAGGATGGGCCAGTCATTGGGAATCCTGAAAGAATCGCAAGGGAAAATCCGATGGACGTCCGCGTTCCGCGTGGGTTTAAACGTGGGAGCAGCGGGTATAAACTCCAAAAGATGGGAATAGAGTTGATACATCAATGTCAATGTCAAGCAATAAGTACTGGTTGTATATATGACCTGCATATCTTCGGTGTCGGGTGAAATGTTCGAGCCCCAAATGTACGAGTGTCCCCGTTAGAATAAGACTACTGAAAGTGAACTCACATGAAAAAATTGGAGGTCATCCGTTTGCAAAGTACCCTGACAATGGATTTTGCAGTGACCAGCAAGGGGGATTATTAGTGCAAAAGATTTAAAAAGTGCTGGGATTGAATTAGAACAATTGCGCATGTCTTCCCGTGCTATCAAACACCCATGTACGCGAGATGCTTATAGGTTTTCATGGTTCTTGAATATGATCAAAAAAGAACTACAACCACATTGAAAGAACCATGAAGAACCACAACAATACGACCCAGCAACAATATGCAACAATAACTATATGGCTAATATTTGCTTTCATGGTTCTTCAGATCTATATTTCATTATATTTCCAAATGTTGTTGCTGGTCCAATCCCTTGTTGCCTAAGCAATCCATTAGTTTGCTGCGTATGTTTTTTCCTATCGCCCCGAGGTGGTGTCAAACACCCCAGCTGCTGCGGTGCAACAACAAAGAGTTGCCATTGCCTCGTCAGCCCGAGGTGCAGCGGGTCGTGTCGGAGGAACAGGGGGAACAACGGTAACTATGGACGGCACCTATCAATCCAAAGTTATAAAGTTTAGCATGAGTTGGACTTAGAGAATGAGTTAGACATACCATATCCATCCATATCCGAGTTTTTGAGGTTCCATATGTTCCATTCTAAATGTGAGACGTTGGTATCCGTCATGGCATGTCATGGCCACGGAGTTCGGGTCCAGCATCCATCGAAGGCAGAGATCAGAAGCAGCCTGGAGAAGAGCAGTGCTCAAACATCTCGTCCCGACGCCGCTGCAGGCGATTTGTTTCTCAAACCGACGCAACGATGAGAAAGATTCGGGCAACAACAATCATATGGGTATGGGTCAATACCTATAGATACATTTTTAATGGGATGAACATCCATTTACCAGCTATTTTGGGGTTCACTAGGTACCAGGGTTTTGACTCATAGCCATATGTATCATATGTGGAGAAGTTTGGTTAGTCTACTGGGTACCATTGCAACATATTGCAACCATCGAAATGTGCGGATGCCTTTTTTTTTGGCCAGGTTGCCGAGCAGAACAGGAATCCCTGCAAGCTGCAGAGATTCGCCGCGGCCATGAGGCCAGGTCGAGCGACTTGGAACTGGTGGCTACAGCCACGAGTTTCCTATCTACTTAGTGAACTATAGTTCTTGATGATATTTGATGATTGATGATTGCAATTGTTGTACATTATGGAATCTTTATGGATCATTATGGAATCACTATGGATTTTATGGGCTTGTAATGCTAAAAACCTAAGTCTGACTAAGTGGTTTTCTGATGCCCCGCTTCCCCATGTGGTGAACCACACAGGCCTGGATTCGGCAACAACGGAGGGAACCACAGGCGCGGGCCCTGCGTTTTAGTTTAAAGATGCGTCGAAAAAAGTCCAAGTCGCGGATTGCAGGGCTGTTTGGATCTTTGCTGATGTGTCTGGTTTCTTCTGGTGTCAGAAAGCATGCTCTTCATTTTCATCAACCATTCGTCGAGGTTTTCCATGTCCCATCTCCATTTCAGTGGATCTCATGTTTTTCGAAGTGGCAAGGCGCACTTGGAGGGCGTTTGCTATTGTGGTTTTCGATCCAAAGAAGCGATTTTGCCTCTTGGCCGAGATGGTTCTGACATGTTCTGACGTCATGGGTCGAGAATCATCAGAAATCAAGTTGTCGTAACTCAAAAAAATGGTTTAAAAAACTATGCCAATCAACCAAAAAATCCGTGTTTTCCATGGTTTTCCCGTTTTTCCCCTGAGAAAGACCATAGCTGCCATAGCTTAGAATTGGCAGCCCATGATTCTCCCCATCCCATGTCCGAACGAGTCGGCACCGAGGCACCACTTCCGCACGAGTCGCCGGGAGCTGCGCTGGGCGGATCCGCCCAAGCGGCTCTTCGCAGGGGTGCAGTTTGGGATGCTCAGCCTCTGGGGCCTCCGGCAAAGTTCGGGATCCGTAGGGGTTGAGCAATTCGCCTAGGAAATGGCATGTGTTTGGGCAAACATGGGCCAAAAATTGCCAAAGTGTTGGGTCTGAAAATAGGGTAGCCCGAAATCCAATGATTGATCATCGTTTTCCGCGTTAAAAGATATTTCCTCAAAGGACCTTATTTTGATGTGGTATTCCCATGTATTCCCCAATTTTGAACACATCTGCCAATCCAAATCACACATGACCCTCTTGGCTCTCCCAGTTTATCCCGAGGCCAGATGAAACTGGTTTTCATCAGATCTTCCCCTATCGCACTCAGTGGCCTGTTCGCAGTGTTTTTCGCGTGGAAGTTATAGCCCGGTTGATTGATGAGTTGGGAGTTATACCAGCTAATTTATTGGGTATTATGACCATCCATAGATAGGATAGGGCCTTTTCTTAGTGTAGATTGTGCCATGGAATGAAATGAGGGGTTCCTAAGATTTCCTAAGCTGTCCTAAGGGACCCCAAAATTCCCCAGAGCTTTCCCCAAGAAAACCTATTGGTTGCACTGCACTGAGGTTTGGGAATTGCGGAAACATGGGTAACAAGTGATTGTGCTAAAATGCAGCATGGGAAAAGGAGATACCATTCAACTGTCTGTCGTTTGTTGGGAAACATCCACCAATCGGCGATTTGAAAACGCGCGATGCACGAAATATACGAGGCAAAAAGATACGGTGCTGCCCCACCAAAACAGATGGGCAATATGTTCTCCTGCTACTTTCAAGATAGAATCCACTGTTCTTTATCTATTTGCGGGCTTTTCTAACAAGAACTGGTTTGTGGCAGTATCCCAACTTGAGGAATCAATGTCCTGACCTTTGTTGGAGTGCAGTTGCGGGTCCAACCATGGTAATAAACCCCCAGGAACGTTAGGATAGAAGCCCTATAAGTGTGGTTTTATTTATCCACTTGTAGCTGGAACTCCACTTCCAAGATCTTCCAAGTATATCCATCTTGTGTCACCACAATCTGTTTCTTAGATATAGATAGATATAGCAGATATCATTAACTCTCTTATATTCTACATATTAACATTCTTAACTCCTTCGCAGAACTATCCCACAGGATGGGGCCCCCCAGTTTTGTTTGTTGGTTTATAACCCCATCTAAATATAGATAATATAGTTATAAAGTTATAAGTTACAAGTATCATACACTATTGTTATAGATATGTTCACCAACTTAGCAAACGAACTGGGGCCCCATCCTGCAGTTTCCCCAGGGATGATATCATCGCCAGCGCCGAACGCCCGGCCCCCGGGCTGCCGGGCTGCCGTCACAATGGGTCTCCATTTAAGATGGCGCTTCGGTGCTGCAAAGAACTAGGTGAATTCTATGGTTTTTTATATGGTTAACTACAGTTAACTGTGGTTAACTATCGTGTACTATATACTTAACATTACTTAACTATGGTTAACTATGGTCAACTATTGTTTGTGGTGGAGATATCGCACTAGTTATGGGGTGATTTTTTCCAACAAACATTTATGGGGGCAGCACCTTCAACTTGGGATTTTCTGGTCAACCACGTGGATGGGCAAGTGCTTGAAGATGTTGCCATTTAATTGGGACTGGAAAACCCAAGCAGTTATCTGATGTTATTCGTTTCTAAGATTGGCCATGTTTTCCAGTTCCCTCAAAACCCTGGGAGTGGTGGATCAGAGGGTGGATTTGAGTGGGAAAACAGGTTGGTTGACCAGAGGGCAGGTGAGTTTCTGGAGGTTTAGTTTTGTCAATGACAACACGAACAGACCTACGAAATCAGTCATTCTCAGTATGGAGGTTTCCAAATCCATGGGGGTAGCCCCAAATCATCCAATTTAGATTGGGATTTTCCATAACAAAAACCATCCAGCTATTGGGGTACCCCCATGACCTGGGAAACCATATTGGACCGACCGGATTTCTTCAGGGTGACACTCGGGTGACACTCGTCGCTCCAGGTGCTGCGATGCATCCTGAGGTGGTGCCGGGGGGGCCCAGTTTGAGTGCCTCCGTTTTGGAAAATGGTAGCTCCAGTCATCCCAGGAAAATGGATGACCATGACTTAGTATAGCTTATCCACTTATCCATGTTTATCCTATGACAACTTGGGGATCCTATGACTTCAGAAGCCCTGATTTAAGCGGCCGAATGTCAGGTCTACGAAACTCATTTGTAAAAGACAATTTGGGGGCATGCCATATGAAAAAGCAAAAAAAAAACATGTTTGGGAATCACAGCTGCTCAATTCGCACTAGCTGTCCTGGAGTCCAAAGAACATCCGATGTACGATATATAATGATATATATATATATATTATATATCATATGGATTCATATGGCCAATAAATACACGTGTTAATCATCATTTTCCCTATTAAAATTTAGCCATTCTGGGGGGCGGCATAGCCCATTTTCACAGCTTGGAACCTTTCGGACTGAGGGTATCCCATCACCTGACCGCAGCAGCACGGCTGTTGGACCCCTGCCCGGAAATGGTGTCCCGGCATGAACCCGATTGGGTCCGGTTTTTGGTCCTGGGAGGGAAAGCCCGAGAGTTGGGAATTGTCACGGAATAGTTGAGATAGTTCGGATGAGTTCGGATGAGTTCGGATGCATTTTGTTGGGAGACTTCTGGGAATTCCATTCTTCAAAAGTTGTCAGTATTTTTGTCGGCAATGAGGCGACGAGGCACTGGGTTTTCTATGGTTTTCTTGATCCTGGACTGGACTGACTGGACCAATGGATTAGAGAGAAACCCCATCAGTTTGTGGGTCGCCCAGAAATGATCAGCGGTGCAACACAGGAAACACATGGAAACACAGGGATTAGGCCCTAGATTGGGTTCTTCAGACCCCGCTGAAAATTGGGTGGCTGGTCTTACTTCAAAAATCTGACATGGATCAAAATTCAGGTATTCATGTGATCAAAATGGCTCGTAGATGTTAATCCTCGCAGATATGGATGGTTTTGACCCATCCCCAAAGCATTTGCCATCCTCGAGGCCAAAGACATGGGGCTCAGTGGCAGTCTTAGTGGAGCTGTGTGGCGACAACGTCACCCCATAACCATGTCAGATCACATCATAGAGACACTATGGTTCAAAAGGATCCGCTCCTATGTGTTGTCATTTTTTGTCCAACATGTTCTGAGCTATTTGGCGGAGGTTCAGCCAGCCTCTTCACTTTTCGTCACTATGATCAGGCTGTCGATTGATCCATACCGCAGCTGTTGAATCATCATGATTCCCGTGTTTATCAGTCATTTGAAACAACAAGCTGGTCAAGCTTGATCAACACACGCACTGCTGCTTGGTGTGAGGCAGTTGGCACAAGATGGAAAGAAACACGGGTATCGTTATCGTACTTCAATAAAAAACTGCAATGAAACGGGTTCATCTTTCCGAACTTTGTAATATGTGGATTTGTCCAAAAACGGTGGATACCTCAATATTTCCATGTTCATGAGGAAGATGATGATAAACTCTTAGATTTTGCGGTACCTTATTTTTAGGCAAACGCATGTGCTTCGTTGGATTCTAAACACTACCTTGATCAAGTACTTGTAGATATTCATAGCTGTTGGCAATTATTCTCCCAAAGTCCAGTGTGGTGTTAAGGTAACACCTGTCACCTCGTGATTGGATTCCTCCCAGCCTGGCTGATACCCGGCATAGCTGAAAAGAACACACACATTTTCTCAACCATGGTTGTAAGTGTTTTTCCCAAATTTCTTAGACACATCCATATTTTTGAACGGTTGGGTTGACTTCCGATATGGCTCTGTCTGAAACTTTAGGGGAAACCTCCCGATTCCAATGGAGTTTCCATCATGTTCACTATTATTTGATTGCTATTTATGGGTATCCCCTATGTTCAGACAAACCCACTTACATACCAACTACAGTAAATCCAAATATTTTGGTGGTTCTGCTATACTGCCACAATCTGCCATGAATATATTATATATATATATATATTATATATATATAATATATGTATGTATGTGTATGTACATACATATGTTCTATCCATGTTTTGTTCCCAACCCCAAGTGGCACAGATCTCCGGCCGCGTGCTGCCTCATCTGCGGCACCTGGCAAGCTTTCTGGCGCGAAGCCTTAGTCGAAACGGACATGTGCAGCTGGAGAGGAACCAAGACAAGTTTGAATAGTTTGATTTTGGCCACCCAAAAAATCTGATGAGTTTGAAGAGTTCCAATTTCGGATAATTTCGGCAGTCTGAGAGTTAGATTCATTTTTTGATTCCGACTGCTTCAGACTTTTCAGGTTCTTTGACCTTAAGGCCCCCCAAATAAATATGTGTTGGATTTTGTTGGTTTATGACCCCATGAACTACTTCATTACATCCTTCATAAACCATATAGAATTCACATAGAATTCACCAAGTTGCAAATCCACTCATTTCACATTACATTCATTAACATTCATTAACAGTTCGATCCCCATGAACCCAACAAAACATCCAAACACCACGGCGATGAAAAACGCCACGGGCGGGTTAAGGTGGAAGGCGCTCGTGCCATCCACTCGGTGAAGGGAGACGACTTGGTTCAAGTGGCCAAGATGGCGCCGCTCGGTGATCGCTGGGAGAAGTGAGGACTTCGCGTGGTAACTGTGAAACCTGGTGACTTTTCATGGGAGTTGATCAAATGTTGTTTGATATTCATGGTGATATATATATATACATATATATATATATTGAAAATTTCCCAGTCATGTGCAGACATCCACCCATGTTCATAGCACCTTCCGCTATCCAACTTTACCGCTCGAGGGCGCCCTTCTGTGAAGGAAAATAGGTACTTCAGAGCTGCTTCGCCGCAAGCCAGTTTTTGATGGTAAGCGGAGCCGTTCGAGCCTGAACGGTGGCCTGCTGGCGCTTCCTCCTGAGGTCGCGCTCCTGAAGCGCCTGTGCTTCTGGGCTTAGGCCAAAGGTGGCGCTAAGCTCCTACCTCCTGCTGCTGCAGCAGGGCAACACCCGTGGACAAAGGCTTCTACCAGAAGCAACATGGCAAATGGTTCGGGATCGGGCCAACTGGACTGTGATAGGTATGGGGTTCCACAATATGCAGGGCAACCAGAACTTTTCGAAGAATACCAAGAAAGATGTTGGGATCTTTTCCATGGTAGAGAGGGTCAAGACCATTTGCAGGTCGCGACACCCCTGCATTTGAGGGCCAACTTGTCAGGTGCGGCCTATGAGGCTGTTCGCAAACTGAACCACGAAGATCTTAGGACAAAGAACTCTGATGGGAAGGCCAGTGACAAGGGCCTCAAGCTGTTCCTCCAGACCCTGAAGGACAACATAGCCGTCGAGCAACCTGTGCGCCTCAACGAGCTCTTTTTGAAGTGCTTCTACTCGCCGCAGGTGTGGAGACGGTCAACGGAGACAATGGCTCAATACATTGTCCGACGTGAGCAGGACTTTGTGAGGCTGAAAGAGGCTTCAGAGCAGACTCAGGTGAGTGAGAATGTCAGGTGTCTGCTGCTGCTGCTTTTCAGCGGACTTGATGGACGAGAACAACAAGCTGTCCTTGCATCCGTTGGCAATGAGTATGACTTCAAGAAAGTAGCCCATGCCCTGAGGATCCAGTACCCGAATGCCATTCCAAGGCCAGTCATGCGACGTGACTTCCTTGGTGCTGGTCGAACTGCTGCTGCTAGCATCCAGTCGAAGATGCGCTTCAAGGGGTCCCACAAGATCAAGCAGGTTCTTGCCGTTGACGACGCTGATGTGAATGACATCGCCCCTGAAGATGACGAGGTTTATGTCGAGGGCGACTTTGCTGAAGATGAGGACGAGTCTGAAGGCGCCTACGTTGCCTACAGTGATGACGAAGCCCTGGATTCCCTTTTGCAGGAGATCCCATGGGACGACCCTGAGGAGAACAGTCTGGCTGAAGCCTATGCAACTGTGGCTCAGCACAGAATGCAGAAGCGGAATCAAGTTTCTTCGAAGAAGAGCTCTTCTGGGTCTTCGACTATGACGGTTCCCTTCAAGGCACATGGTGACTTCAGCTTCGATCAGCGTGCAAAAGATCAACGAGCCAAGGCGACCAACTTCCTCAAGTCTGTCACTCAGTGCACTGCTTGTTTTCAACGTGGACACTGGGTTGGAGATCCTGAATGTCCGAAAGGTGGAAAGAAAGGCAAGGGGAAGGCATCGCCAAAGAGAAAGCCTGGTGTGAACCATAGCCCCAAGAAGAAAGCACAGCCTCCGGCAACCTTTTTCGTTTTGCACGAGGAGATCCAGTCTGATGAAGGGGACATAAAGATTGTCTTCAACTCTGACTCCGATGGAACCAACTATGAACTGGACTCCTATGGTTTTTCCGCTGGTTTGGATTTGGCAGCCAGCAACAACAATGAGCCCAACAACGCTGCTGACAACAACTCCGGCATTTTGCTGGCAGATGAAGCCATTTTGGCCGTTGGCGATGGTGCCAACAGTTTCACCGATTCTTTTTCCAATCAAGACGTTGAGATCCACTCCGTCTTCATGGTCCTCAAGCTGGATAAGGATTCAGAGCTTTGCCAGCATAGCTCCTACAAGGGAGGTGACGAAAAGCACTACTTCCGAGGTGCAAATGGCTATACTCGCCACGTGACTTGCCAAGACCCTTCATGCGGCAAGACTGTGATCCGAGCCAACAGGCGTGAGAACATCAGCATGTGGCGATGGTTGGTGATGATTGCCCTGACAACCAAATGGGGCAAGGCAGCTCGATCCCGTGAGCTTGCCCGAACGATTGGCCGTTTGTCAATCGCTGCTGAGGCTGAAGAGGTTGAGCCGTTGGTTCCCTTCCGTGCTGGTCATGCCGGTCGGGCCCCACAGACTCCCTCTCCTGGTTCCGCTTGGACTTGCGTGAGCCGCGCTTCTGATTGGACTTACCAGAGCGCAAGCCCAGCACCGTCATCACCATGGGAGCAAGCCGCAGACCAGGCAAGCTTCTCCCGAAACCAAAAGGCCAGAATCGTCTATGATGGTGCACAACCTGATCGTGCCTGGCTTTATGGAGTTCTTCTCAGCTTGGATCAAGAACTACCGCCATTTCCAGAGCTTGCCGACGAGGACATGGCCATCCTTCAACCTCTACCTGCTGATGATTCTTTGGTTGGTCATGGCGCCCTGTCTGGACGCAGCTTCCTCGAGGTTTCATCAGTTGCTGAGTGTGAGTGGTTCTGCCGAGCAAAAATGCTGCATGCCCTGGCCAACAAGCCGATGCGTCCTGAGGTTTTTCGGTTTGCCTTCTACCTCTACGGGCGACTGAAGCTGGTGCGTTCTGCTGCAATCAGGATGATGAAGGGCGACTCCAAGTCAGTTCTGAAGAGGACTGCAAATCCCTCGGCGATGGAAGCTTCTCGATGCATTCAAGTTCCACTGCAAGTCATGGAGAACGACCCCAACCACTTGGAACTTCACTACTGCGACGTCATGATGGTTGAGGACGACGCTGATGAGAAGCCTCCTGGATCAACAGATCCCTTGCTTGGTGCTGATCGCACTGTGCCCGAGGAGATGGTCTACATCCTGCAGGATGAGGAGTCACCTGGTTTGGCAATCTTGGACTCTGGTTGCACCAGAACCATGCACGGCCGACTTTGGGCTGAGCGTTTTGAGGAGAAACTCAAAGAGCAGGGCAAGCACCCCAAGATCCAAAAGAAGAAGCAGATCTTCCGTGGAGTCGGAGGTCAAACTCAGTCTGAATGTGTCAAGGCATTCCCCATCACACTTGGTGGTGTGCCTGGCGAGATCTACTCTGCAGAAACCGAAGGCGGTGTGCCCTTGCTGATCTCACGACCATTCATGGAGAAGTTGTCAACGGTCCTGGACTTGAGCCGTGGCACTGTCTCTTTTGAGGCTATTGGAGTTTACAACTTGCCTCTGCAGAAGACCTCCAAGGGTCATCTGGCCGTGGATTTGCTTGGTGATCGTCTTCCAGATCCTCACATGACTCTGAAGCCCTGCAACAAGGACGAGGAGTACGAGGACTACAGCTCTGTCAGCCCTGGCATTTCGCCAAAGTCTTCTTGGCCATCGGAAGCTTATCAACTTCCTTCTGATGCTCACGACAGTGACTATGGAGATCAACAACTTGAAGAACAATGTCATGAAGACTACATGGAACACCTACGGGCTGAAGCTGAGCACTTTGAGGACGTCATGAAGTCCACTGCCGATGAACCTGACCGACATCATGGTGAAGGTCTGATGTGTGAAGATCTGACTACTTTTGAACAACTGCTGCAAGAGGAGAGCTTCCTTGTCCGCAAGACCACTGCCAAGAAAGGCAAGAAGCTGGACACAATGTGCCGCATCGTGGACTCTGATGACTGGGACAAGAAGCGCATCCTCCAGAACAAGAACCCTCGAGCTGTCTCCAAGTCCCCGCCATCTGGGAAGACTTGGATCAAACAACTTTTTGCAGGACAAATGGGTTTGACCTTAGCTGCGGTGGTGATCGGAATGCAGGTGGCAACCCCTTTGGACTTGTCTTCAACGTCATGGGATGCTTCCACTCCTGCTGGAATCAAATGGATGAACCGAGACATGCAGGTCGAGGATCCTTACCTCACCGTGATCACACACCCATGCGGACCCTGGGGTTCATGGAGCCGTTTCAATTTGGAACGTGGTGGTTCCGCTGCTGAGACTGTCCTCGCCAAGAGAGAGGAGAACCGCCCAGTGCTGAAGGCCGTCAACAAGGTGATCAAAGATCGACTGAAGGCCAAAAGGCATGTTTTTGTCGAACAGCCCTGGGGATCGGCATCACTTGAAGAGCCTGAAATGCATGATGTTCGCGACTTGATCGAGTCTGGAGACCTCATCATGATCAAGGTCGACGGCTGCATGGTTGGCTACATTGATGCCGAGAGCGGTTTGCCACATCGAAAATCCTCCTACTACTTGACTTCCATGATTGCGGCAGAGAGCGTCTTCTCCAACCACATGTGCAATGGTGACCACAAACATCAACCTCTTGAGGGTGCCAACTGTTTTGGTCCAAGAACTGCACAAGCTGCTGAGTGGCCATCGAAACTCAACTGGATGGTTTTGGAGGCAGTGATTCAACAGGCTTCCATCGAGGCCTCTGCAGTTACAAGTGTTGAAGAAGCATTTCCTTCGGAAGTACGATCTCTACCAGATCAACAACGAGGTCAACGGAAACGTCAAAAGAGGAGAGGACGGGTGCTCACTTTGTCAGCACCACAACAAGCACCACCGGTCTATGTGAGGCCACAAGCTCCTGATGAACCACTTCCACAACTTGAAGATGTCCCTGCGCATGAGGACGATGCAAGCTTTCGTGCCGCAAGTGCCTCTGCCTTAGAGCCTGTCCTGTCTGAATATGAAGGAGTGAGGCGGCACGAGTGGCTCAAGGTCGACCCACAGCTGAGGAAGATTCTCCGAGATTTACACGTGAATTTCGGCCACCCAACATGCTCAACTTTGCAGAGGATTCTGAGGCGTCAGAACGCCAAGCCTGAGGCGATCAAAGCTGCTGGACTTATGAGCTGCGATGCCTGTGGCGAAACAATTCGTCGAAGGCGTCCGAAACCTGTTCGGCTGCCCAATCGCTATGAGTTCAACCGGCACATCCTGGCTGACACCATGTTTGCCAAGGACGCCACTGGAACCACCTATGGCTTTTTGAACGTGGTCGACGATGCGACCGGATTTCAGGTGGTGAGTTGCCTGGGAGAGCTCAAAGGTGTTCCTGCTGCTCAAGTCATTCTACGACATTTCACTGCAAGCTGGAGCTCTTGGGCTGGACTTCCAACATCCATGCAAGTTGATCGAGGCAAGGAATACCTTGCTGAGTTTTCCAACTACCTCCGCCAATTTGGCGTTGAGCAAGAGGTGATGCCATTGGAGGCACCATGGAAAGGTGGAAAATGTGAAAAAGCAGGTGGACTCTGGAAAGACCTTTTCTACAAGACCGTTGTGGACTCCCAGATCCAAGGTCTCAGCGATGTGATCCTGGCCACCAGCATTGTCACTCAGACCAGAAACTCCTTTCCAAGGTTCAATGGCTACAGCCCTATGCAATGGGTACTTGGAGTTGGTGATCTACGACTTCCTGGGTCACTACTTGATGGTGACACTGACCCCAACCTTGAGGTTTTGGAAGCGGCTGAGAATCCACATTCAGCCATGGCCAAATCGCTCAACATCAGAGAGAGCGCAAGGGTCGCACAGATCCGTATGGATACAGATGCCAGAGTTCGACGAGCTCTTCTGCATCAATCGACTCCTACCAGAGGACCATACCCAGTTGGAGCTTATGTGTACTTCTTCAAGGCACAGAAGCCGCGCGATGACCAGCGCAACTACAAGTGGTTTGGGCCTGCTCGGGTCATTGGAGTTGAACTTCGCAACCCAAGACGCTTGGAAGATGAAGACCCTGCGACAGAAGGAGGCCAACCACACTCCTACTGGCTGAGGTATGGGCCGTCTGTGATTTTGGCCACTGGCGAACAACTTCGTTTTGCAAGTGAAGATGAGCTGCTGGCAGCACATTATGTGCCGCACTATGCTGTGCAGCCTGATCAGGTTCGAGGAGCCCGACAGTACTTGGATGTGAGGTCACACACAAGACCCTTTGGAGAGATGCCGCATCATGGACTTTCAGATGGGCCTCTTCCTCAAATCCAAGAAGGGGATGATGATGTCGCAATGGACTTCCCTGCTGGCGACACCCCTGGACAACATCAACCAACTGCGGGTCCCGCTGCTGTTGCGGTTTTGCCACAGCCACCTCAACCTGGAGAACCTGCACAACCTGCTCTACCACGACCACTTGCAAGTTCACCACATCGACGACAATTGACAGAACCAGAACCAGCACTTGAACCAGTGCCACCAACACCAAGAGCAACAATCATTCATCAAGATCAACTTCCAGAAACAACAGCGCAAGAGAGCATGCGAGGCCAACAGGCACTCCCCTCTGCTCTACCTGCTCCACTACAACAACCTTCTCTACTTCAAGCACAAATGGACTTTCAACAATCTCCACCAACAACACTGCACACTGCTATGAACAATCCTGATCGGCTTGATGGGCTGGGACCAATGAGAACCACACGCCATGCTGGACGTGATTCGGTTTCTGGACCCTACCTGGCCGAGGAGGACATCATTTCTGCAGAGACCTACGGCACGACTGCGGACGATGATTGGGAGATCATTTGTCCTGGGATGGAAGATTCAGTCAGGAAGATGAGGCTCAAAGAACTTCTCTCTGAGTCTGACGATGAGTTTGAGAACTACATCCTGACCGATGTCCACCCTGCCGAGGCCTTCCTTACTGGCCGTGCTGTGAGATCTGAAATCAACCTGAAGGATCTCAGTCCCTCAGATCGGAAGCTTTTCGATCAAGCTATGGCCAAGGAATGGGAATCCTGGATGAAGTTCAACGCAGTGGAGGTGCTCACCGAGGAGCAAGTTGCTGCTCTTCCTCAAGATGCTGAAGTGATCGGAACTCGGTGGGTCCACACGGACAAGAACAAGAAAACTCGAATGATGCTCGCTGCAACATCAAAGAGAACCAAGAAGACGCAGGAACAGATCGACAGAGAGCACCCCTTGTCTGCGAAGTCTCGCATTGTGGTGCAAGGGAATCAAGAAAGCGACACTGGAATTCGATCTGACTCGCCTACGGCATCACTCCTGGCCTTTAACCTGGTTTGCTCTGTTGCTGTGATGATGGGATGGTTGGTGAGAGCCTATGATGCCTCAACGGCATACCTGCAAGCGAAGGGCATTGCAAGACTTTTGATTCTACGACCCCCAAGACCTCCGCCTCCTGGAATCAGTGTCAACGACCTGTTCAGAGCCAAGGGCAGTATCTATGGCACCAAGGACGCTGGCAGATCTTGGTGGATCAAACTCTTGCAAGATGCCAAAGCTGAAGGTTGGATCCCTTCGAAAATTGAAGCTGCACTCTTTTTCCTCTACGATGGAGACGTTTTGGTAGGTGTCATGGTGACCCACGTGGACGACCTCTTTGTCTGCGGAAGTGGCTCCAAGTATGAGAACGCCATGAAGGTCCTGACGACCAAGCTGCATCTGAAGGAAAATTCTGGGTCCTTCAAGTTTTGCGGGAAGAACGTGACACAGTTGGAGGATGGCACGATCACCCTTGACCAGAAAGAGATGATTGAGGTCCTGGAGTACCAGCTTATCTCCAAGGATCGGCGCACGAAGCCAAACCTTCCACTGACCGAGACCGAGAAATCCCAGTTCAGGGGCCTAGTTGGTTCAATGGGCTGGATAACCCGCCAAACAAGGCCTGACGTTTTGGTGAACGTGAGCATGGCTGCTCAGACAATGGGCAACCCAACGGTGCGTGACGTCTTAGACCTCAACAAAGGCGTCAAGATGCTCAAGGAGACCAAGGACGCCGTCTGGTCCTTCAAGCCTTCAAAGATTGACCTGACCAACTGCGTGGTCTTCACCTGTGCCGACAGCTCCTTTGCCAATATCAATGGACTGAAGTCCCAGTGTGGCTACATTGTGGGTCTAAGCCTTGACTCGCTACCTCAAGGAGACCCCACACCAGTGCTGATTTTGGAAACAAATTCGAGCTCTATCAAAAGAGTTTGTCGCTCCACCTTGGCGGCTGAATCAAACGCTGTGTTGATGGGCGTGGAAGCAGCCGACTATGTGCGCTCCATCTTGGTTGAGATGACCAACCCTGGTGTGAAAGTGCGAAACTTGGAGAACGAGTTCGTGAAACGACCTCTCCTGGCTTTCACAGATGCCAAGAGTTTGGAGGCCACAGTATCAAAAGATGCCGGGCAACCCTCTGACAAGAGAGTCAAAATACTCGTCGCCCAGATCAAGGAGATCTTGAATGAAGGTCGCAGCCCAGAGGAGGGATCAACGACCATCCACTGGTGCGATACGTCGCAAATGGTTGCAGACGTTCTGACGAAGCTGGGTTGTGAGAGGGAGCTGATCCTCGATGTTTTAGCCCGAGGAGTCTGGCAGTTGGAGCCATCCGAGACAGCCAAGGAGAAGAAGAACCGCATTCGAATGGATCGGCAGTTACGCAAGTACAGAAAGAAGGCTGATGAAATGGGTGAGGACGGGTGAAAATTTCCCAGTCATGTGCAGACATCCACCCATGTTCATAGCACCTTCCGCTATCCAACTTTACCGCTCGAGGGCGCCCTTCTGTGAAGGAAAATAGGTACTTCAGAGCTGCTTCGCCGCAAGCCAGTTTTTGATATATATATATATATATATATGGTGATATGTTATGGATTTACATGGGATCTATGGAATATATGTATAACATTGTATAACTGTAATCATAAGTTGGTGTGTTTTCCCATATTTGGGAGGGTCACAATATGAACAAAGAAAGAGCCGCTGGGCAGTTTTCTTGCGAACTCTGACGACTCAACTTGGGATGTTCCCAGCATCTAGTTTCTTTTGCGGGTAGGGGTTAACCATCTGTTAACAACAAAAATTGCTGCAAGGTGATGTCCCTCTCTTTTGTTTGTTTGTTGAAAAAACTAGTTGGATATCTACCATTGCCAGAGACCATGTTGTAAACCTAGCTACTGCATGTTATTGCACCTTAAGTTAGCCATCGTCTAAGATCCCGTTTCAGTTCCTCTGAGGATCAAAATGACCGCCTTGGAGTTCATGGTGAACTGTTGGATTCGCCCCTCAGCTGCCGTCCAGAAAAGATGAGATTTCACCGGCAAAAGTTGCGTTTTTTTCGCCAGCAAAATGATGAACATCCGGCAAGATGAAGAGACCTTTGGGGATTTGGGGTGTTTTATTTGGTTAGGGTGGACATGCTGAAAATTTGGCCTGCATGAAGCAAAGTTAAACAAACAACCGCATGCTTTGAATGAGGTCCAGCCTGTAGATGAAGTGCATTAAGCTGCTGTATCATTTCTGGTTGAAGCAACAAATTGTGATCGATGTGGAGCAACAAAACGATGGCCCCGGAAATCCATTTGGATTTCGACATATGAGCTATGGTCAATACTCATGGTTAATAACCATTAATAGGGGCTAGTCATCCAATGGTTCATAGGGATTTATAGTAACCATTATAAGGATCCTTATTGTGGATGGGATGACCATCAACCATATAGTGAGTATTGACCATGGCTCATATGATGACCATCTCGGACCTGAAACCGCCACAGTCTGGGGGGATGTCGACCTGCAGAGTCCAAGGTCCGCGAAAAGCCAACTCCGCGCCTTGTACGGTCCAAGAACTGTGGGAGGTGCGGTGGTGCCATGGGCGTCAGAAATTGGTTTGGGGATTAAGGGGCTTGGAGGATATTGCGGGAGATTGGACAGATGCTGGAAATACTGTGAACGTCAAGATGTTTCAACTTACCAGTCCAGATGATGTTGGTGTTGTTTCATTAGTTGATTTAAAACACAACCAGCACCACGAAACGAAGGCTGACATCGAGGTATTGCAATGCGGCAGCAGTAAGTGCATTTAGCTGCACTTAATGGTATGTTTTAGCAGGCTCGATAGTTTGTTGATTGCATCCAACCATCCAAATTTTGCTGGGTTGAGAAGTCTGACCCATGCCTGAATATAGTCCCACCCTATCAGATACCCTTCATGTGGGCACACGAAGGTGTCAGTTCAAAACCAGGGGATTCCAGTTCGCAGTCACTGTGTCGTTACCAGAGGGTTTTTCCAACACCAGGCACTGAAAGCCCGCGGAGGGGATGTGGCGACGGCTTTTCTTTATGTCACTCGGATGATGTCGGAGCAGGGTTGGATGATTCTGAGGTCGAGAGCGTCACATGTTTAGGTCGGATGCCCAAAGTTAAGGTGGAAAAATGGCAAAAGGTTTTGGACCACTATATTGAAATCACCTTACAGACAATCATTCACATTGAGACATCTTCAGAAATGAAAGAATTGATAAGAATTGCAGATGCCAACTTGGAGACAAGCCACGTGTGGCAGTCAGGTGGCCCTGCAGCAGGCACGGGTATCACGGCTGGTGATTTCGATTGGATTTCCACTTACAGCACCTTTTGAAGGCTCTGCTCAAACTCTTAGACTGTGGATGGTATTTTACAATCTTTTACATATTTACCTTGTTTTTGCTGAATTTTGATGAGTTTTTCTGATCATGTTTGTTTCCAACAATCTGCAGGGTGGTAGGCGCCAATCAGCTGTTTGACTCCTGCCGAACAGGCCAATCGAGATTCCATGGCAACACTTCGCAAGCAGCTACGACATAGAGCCTTACCAGAGAAGTGGTCAGAACAGTTAACAGCACAAGGCGTAAGTTTGAATGGCAAACTGCAAAAATGCTTCACTAGTGCATGTCAATGCATTTCACATGTATTTAACCCACAGTTTCTAACATGTTCTAAGTGAAATGAACCATTTCTGGTTGGTGGTGATTTCACCCCTAGAAATGCTAGGAAATTGGGGGCCATCCCCCGTTAGGAACACTGCAAGAGCTCCTGGGTTTCTTCAAAAATGATGGGTTTACCATCAATTGAACTATCCAGTGGTGAATGGAGGGAGCGATTCGGAGCTAGGGGTATGCATATTCCCTATTGAATACTATTGAATGAGGAGCCAAGGAGCTACTTAGAGTTTCCCAACCATCTATATAATAGTCAAAGCCTTTCGAATAGAGACAGTGATGATCGACTATTAGGTTTTGGTTTGTTTGATTTTTGCCGTTTTCCAACTGGGTTTTGGCGTTTTCCGTTGCTGATTTGTACTACCGCTGGTAATCACACCAGTTGCGACAGAAAATTCCCTCAGTTCGACGACTTTCCCAAAAAGCATCCAGACTTAGTTTGAGGATTTCCCACCCAGATTCCAGCGTGATGAAGCTTGATGACACAGGTACCATTTAGCATTCCATTCCGCTTTTCTAGGCCAGTATTGAGCCTCAGTTATAAACCACTTGTTACTGGGAGTTACCACATTATGGAATACCCAAGTAATGTGGTAGTCCCAACAATCTGGTGTTTACCCTCAGTTATACCCCCAGTGAAAAGAAAAAACATCCCCATCCAATGACTAAGACTACGACTTATTCCCAGCAGTTACCTTCTGGCAACCAAACATGGCAAAAGGAACTCCATGGAAATCCCATAATATTAATGAAGCTTTATAGCTTGGAAAATCCTCCGTAAATGGAAATTTTTTGAGCCATGTTTGACACCGGAGGGAATCCCATCATTCTCCCGTTGTTTTGTCGAAACCCCCCAAAAAACACTAAATCCCAAGTCTATCCCATCATCCCATGTGGATTTCCCCGGTGATTTGGGACCAAAAACCCGGTGTTCGGTTCAGGAAATCCCAGCCTTTGGGCTTCCTATGACGAGCTGCTCCCGGCCTTGCATGGCCAGAGCTTGGAGACTCTGGCGCATCAGTTCCAGAGCCGAGCTGATATCCAAGCACTGCAGGACTCTGGCGGAGATCCGGGGTGGCAAATCACGGGAAAATGACATGGAAAAACCATGGGAAACCGTGGAATTTTCCATGGATAAACTCCATCAAAGATGGGTGTGTCACCTGTAGATGGTTCGACGAAATCGTCACTTTCTTGGGGGGTTGGATTTTTTTTACACGGAAAGCATGGGTTGCGTTTGTGGTCATTAAAGATGAGGAGTTCCTGTAGATTTACTCCTTTGAAACCAATTCTGGCAGTGCTGGTGATCGTTGACGAGTGGGGAAGAACGGCACATGTTTGGAAGTAAAAAGTGTTTGATCATGGCCACCCATCAAGGCATGGTAGAAGGCTGAAGCTACACTTCGCACAGGTGCACAGAATTCTTTGATGATCTTTGATGAGCCGAGTTTTTATTTAACACAACAGCACGGACAAGATTGAAACCCAGTCACTGCTGAAAATCTCTCAAACAAAGAGTAGTCAAGCCCAAAGACTTGATCGCTAAATCATCGAAGAATATGGGGGCGACTATGGCTTCCATAGGGATCATAGGGAACCGTTAGGAACTAGTTAGTGAACACTGGAGGGTACAACCAGCCAAATTGGAAGAACATGGCATTTGGTCCTCACCGCATTTCTTTCGTGACATTTGATTCTTACTTGTGTTGACACATGGGATTTGATGCTGCGTTCCCCGTGGTTTGATGATGTTGTTGTCCATGGATATCATGGTTGCCCCTCTGACTCAACCTACAACCTGGTGCAGGATCTGGTTTATCAACGAGGTGGGATTTTGAATTCGCCAGTTTTCCATATCGGCAGTTGGCAAGATTTTCGTTGGCAATTGTTGTGACGGATCTCCTACAATTGGAAGGGTTCAAGGTGGCTGTCTGATATATGTTGTGAGGACATCGAAATATGTTGTTGGGAAGTGTATATTTCAGGATATGCCCTCGAAAAGGGAACGATTTTCCCTGATTGAATACCAAACATTGTCCAAAAATCTGTGAATTCGGGGGCCTATTGACCCATAGGATCAACCAGATGGCAAGGTCTGCACCGCTGATGGGACTAGAGTTGGACGTCGATGGTATACTCATTGGTAAATGATCAATGTGCTATCTCATGATTATGGATGTAGTTTTCTCCGTGTTTTCCTCTATGATTTCATCATTCTCTTTCGCATGTTCTCCTTGTATTTTATATAGATATGTTGAACATTGTTGAACCATGTTTCTCCCATGTTCCACTAATCTTTCTACCTTTTCCCTAGGTTTTTCATCAGCTTTCCCCCATGTTCATCCATTTTCCATATGATTTCCTGGTGTTTTCCCAGATTTCCCTAGTTTTCCTCAGGTTTTCCCAGCTTTCCCCAGGTTTTTCCCAGGTTTTCCTGGGCCTTTCCCGGTCAATCCGTTGCAGGCGGTCGCTGCCGGCGCATGTCGCTGGCCGCGGCGCTGGCGGAGCGGCCTTCCTTGGTCCAAGCGGCGCAGCAGCGCCAGGCGGCGCTGGTGGCGGCGGCGAAGGAGGCCCGGGCTACGGAGGAGAAGGCCCGGGGAAAGGGCGGATTCCGGGTGGATCATGGGAAGATGGTGATTTGTTGGTTGGAAAACCATGGGAAAATGGTGATTTAACATGATTTTACCAATTTAACCACTATAAATGGTGATTTAATGATGATTTTTTATGGTTTAACCTTGGGTGAACAATGGTGAATAGTGGGATGATATGGGATACAATCACCATGTATAATAGGTAGATCAACTATAGGCCATTTTCAATAGCCATGTTAAATTACCAGAGGGTATGGGAAGAAAGGAGGAAAAAGATCTTAAAATGTGATAAAACTGTGGGGGATTATTATAGCGGCATATTGGTCAAAGTCGGAAATATTGGATAATGACCATAGGAGGGGATTAGTGATGATATCATATTTTATAATGCAGGTTTCCTAAGTCATGGGGGTACCCCAAAAACTGGATGGTGTCTGTAATGGAAATCCTATTGCAATAGATAATTTGGAATATATTGGGCTCCAGTTATCGCCGTTATCTATGCTATCAAATTTAATAGTTATGACCAGCAAATACTAATGCTATATGGATATAGTAGGTATTTACTGACAATTAAACTAGTTCCATGATACATATGAAATATTGAGCAGATCATAGAATGTATAAATATAATTAAATATATCGTATTGGCAACTGAATGATATTATATGTGTATCTATACGTATATCTAGCGAGTTCTGTTTTTATGTGTATATATATAATATGTATGTAAACACTACCCCTAAAAGAACGCCAAAAGTAATTTTACCATTATGTCCGGGTGGTGTTTTTTTCAAACGATATCAAACGATATATTTGGTAAGTATATATGACTTGTATGATCTTGTATGTAATTGACTTTGGCCAAGGCTATGTGGACGATATGGGGATCTAAGAGGAAGATCATATATGAGATATGTGGTTTTCATTGTGTTTCTACAACTGGTAAAATAAGTGAACATGTAACTGTGTATATCCTATGTGCATATATATATATATAATACATATACATATATTTGTGTGTAATCATATAGATATATGATGATATATGTATCGGTATATATACACTATACCTAGCCTATATCACTGGAGAATAACCGGTAGCGTGGAAGTTTAAGGCCCAGGGGACAGCAGACGTGTAGGAGAATTCGGTCAAAAAATCTGGAGGTCAAGCTGCAAGTCATTGGGTAGCAGAATTGGATGATTAATTATCAAAAGGTTAAAAAAAATATGAAACAAATATGAAAAAATATATGTTGTTTAAAATATTCCTCCACGCCCTGAGAAATATATATGCACATAATGGAGGAGTTTGAGCAATAAATGTGTCGGTCCTAAGGGTGAAGGATAGAAAATATGGATGTCCTATGGGGATGTTCCAATCCCAAATCTGGTGGCTAAGAATGAGTCCTTCGCATCTGTCAGACTGCCAAAAAACCATCGATGTTTGTTCAGAATGTCAGCAGCAAAAAAAGTGATCTAGTCCGGACAATTGAGTTTTTGAGGATATTGCTATAAGACTTGTGGACTTTTGACGCTTTTGACGTGTATATTTGGTGGTTCTGCAGGGTTCCTGGGTTCCTGCCTATTTTGGACATCGCCGGTGAGGCCAACAAAGGCTGGGCCACTTCGATGCGAAACCTGAAGCGGGCCTTGATCAACAACGATCTCTCGCAACAGCTGGACGAGAGTTTCTCGGCGGGTCAAGCAGAGAATTTCGGGGAGCCGAAAGGCAAACGTTTACAAAAGACTATGGAAGAATTCACCATGTTTAATGAGTAAATCAACTGTAAATGGCCATGTTCAATAGCTATAGTCGAAGAAATGGGGTGTGTCTCATTGAATGGGACCCCTGCCCCCACGTGTCTACTAAAATGATTGTAAGTCGTCTAATCTTGATGAACCATATTTTCAGGCAAAGCCAAATGCTGCCAAATGCTATTTCAATACACCACAAAAAACGAAAACAAGTTAAGTTGCCTGCATTCCAGATGATTCCATCATTTCATTTGGTTCATAGCTCTCCAAAATATCTCCAAATGATATTCAAACCTCGGAATTTCCTGTGAGTTTCATGGGTTTCCGTGGCCCTTTAGCCCATACTCCTGGTCGCAAAGCTCGCTGCAGGCAAGGCCACCAAAGAGTTGGCCGCTTTGGCAAAAAAAAAGAAGGAACGCCGCCAAAAATTTCGGCTGGTTCTGTCAGATGTTTTTAGGACCCAAAGATGAAGAAAGATCTGCAGGGATTATTCATGGATAGATCTTTAGATGATGGTTGCGTCATAGTTTGGTATTTAGGTCATGTTCATTTTGTAGGTCTGTAGGTTTACAACAGCTCTATTTGTGTTGGAGATTTTACACTTGGTGTAGAGCCAAATCTTTCAGCCAAGGAACTGTTTTTCGAATCCCTCAATGCGACAGACCCAGTCACCTTTTACTTGAAAACGTTGCAAAATGTTTGCTGATATCCATTGATATCCCCCGAAAAGGTTGTATCTTTTGGAGAAACAGACGGAAGCCTCCTGGGGTCTTAGCAAGGAGATTTGAAGGCACCTCGACTGTCAATTTGAGGTTCTCCACTGTTCGCAGGGTTTCTTGGGTGGTCTGGGGTCACAGGAGGAGGCTGAACGGCTGACGGAGGAAGCCTCGCAAGCACAACAGGACTGGATGGAATTCCCCCAAGCGGCTTTGCTGCTAGCAAACTGGGAAAGTTGATTCTGCGGCCAGAGGCCTTTCTGGTTTTCTTACATATGTTTGAATCATTTTGAATCGATGAAGATGAAGGTATATGATATAGACTATAGATGCATCATATAAAGGTAAAAACATGGAGAGTGCACATCTACGTTTGCTGTTGGAAATGATGGAGCCAAATGGTCAAACGGGACAGGACTTGGTTGCCCGTTGCGAGAATCTGTTGGTTTTGCCTCGAAGAATTCCAGCTGATCGATGTGTAAGCCTCCAGTAAGGTGTTTTTTCCTGTAGTTCTAAAGTGCAGAAATCATCCAAGAAAAGAGGCGTGCTGCCTTTTTACTCACTAAATCATGAAACTTTATGCTGCCCCCCTGTGAGCTACCCCCCTGTTGTTAAATTATCATTTGAAACCGTTTGCATCAATAAATCGCCGCATCCTACAAATTGGAAATCACAGGAGGCGGAGATGGAGCAGAGTATGCAAGCGTTGGAGCCACAGGGGGATGGCGGGTATGGGTTGTATGGCCGACATCACAAGCCGGTCGCAAAGGTAAAGTATTTGTTCGAGGATATAAGAGGATCAAAGCATGTAATGCACATATTTTATAGAGTTAATGATGTAAATTAATGTATATATAAACAGTTATAAACATAATATAATTATATGCATGTATATTAATGTATACATGGCGCTGCATCTGGTGACGCCCAGGCCAGCAGATCGTCTTGCAGAGGAGACATAACTCGCACCAATCCTCGGCGACTGGTTTCCACAATGGGACGCTCCCATGTCTCCAGCAATATGGGCCAATACCCTCTGGTAAACTAACATAGCAATGGAAAATCACCATTTATAGTGGATTTTCCCATTAAAAATGGTGATTTTCCATAGTTATGTTAGTTTACCAGAGGGTATGGGTAAAACAAAGAACAATAAACCACCCATGACTGGGAATAGTAAACACATCACCTATAAAAATGCTGAAATTGGGGAAAAATGGCATGTGTTTACCCACATTACAGTAAGTATGTGTTTTGCAAAAGCAAAGATGCGAAAGAAGTTGAGCAATTTTCGGATTGGAATCATTTCCATAATTGGGTATGGGTCAAAATTAGGTACCCCAATAATTGGATGGTGAATACTAAACTAGACTAACATCCATAATTCGGATGCACAACTTCAAAAAATCCTCAGCCAGGACAAGTCAAGCGCCCAAGAAATTCTTCAGTCCGATGATGTGGAGGAAGCTTGGAAAGAGGCCTTGGCTTTAGGGCCAGTGCCACGTTCGGACACATGAGCTGTTAAGGGAAATTACAGTAAGAGATATCAAGAGGGTTCATATCTTGGTTTTTGTGATAAGTTGTTGAATGTTATTGATATCTTGTTGGCCCTGAAAATATCGTCACATCCTTTAAAAAAAAAACGGCAGGTCCTTGCAGGTGTCGCTCCAGCACTTTGGGAGTCCGCTGCCCGGTCCCAGATAGGCTTCGGCTGAAAGTGAGTGTGAATGGGATAATGTTCAAAAAGTGGATGATTCAGTCAGTGGCGAAAGTTTGCTCTTCATCCAAAACGAGTTGTAGATGAAACCTGGATTTTGAGCGGGTCACTTTGAATCTCTCGCATCCCAGGTATGGCTATCCCAAAGCCTTGACCTTCTCATTTGAGGCTCGTCCCTAGCATTCCCCCGGGATCATAGGCTGACATCAGGGTGCTGCCACTTTTAGCCGGGATGAAATCATCAGCAAGCGATGTTTGGATGTGGGTCACCGAACTGGATGGTAGGTAGTCGTTGAATCCCCATGATTTTTTACAACATGTTGCAGAAAAAAGTGGAGCATGGTGAGCATGGCTATGAATAAGCTGACTATCTCAACATATACGATAAGCACCAACGACCAGTTGTGTTTTTTGTGGCCAACTGTTCCAGGAACAGGCATAGATCATCCATTTTGCGCAAATGGATATGCAGGACAACGAATATCCAGAAAGCTGATGGTATGTCAATACAACCTTCCATGCCAGCAGAGATGCTTTGCAACTTGCAGCTCATTGGTTTGTTTCAAGACGCAAATCTTGGTTCAGTGCTCGGGATTTGGATTTGCTTGGAACTGAGGGACCGCGCAAAAGACGCACAACACCTTGTTTGCTCACTATTGCTGGTGATATGATCGATTTTTGCTTGCTTCTATCATCATGATTCTTGCTTTAGCCTCATGATACATGTGTGTTATACACCAAGTTTTCCTTGCAGGCTCAGAGTAGCAAAAATCAGCAAGATCATCCAGTCATACTGTATGCCAAACTTTATTTGACTTGTTAGCTGAAAGTTTGGCAAAAACGGCTGGAGAATGTTGGGTCATTTAATTTTATGCATTATACTAATTATACTTGTAGCATAATTAGTTATATGCGCTGAATTCTTTTTGTATGATTGCAGTAAACTAACTATATTAACTATGTGTCAATTGTATGTTATACATCAGATATACAGAATAGTGAAGTTCCATTGCATGAATCCCATTAGACACCAATTAAATTAGGGATACCCCTATCTTTCACCCTGACGCAGGTGCCTCAACTTGGCCAATGGCACGCGGTTGGGCTGGCTGAGGTGACAACGATCGGGCGGAGGGGATGAAACGTGCGTCGTATGGGCAGTGCCCAAGATACGAAAATGTCGTTTCACGACTGATTACCCTCTGGTGATTTAACATAGCTATGGAAAATGTTTCTGAAAATGGCCCATAGAAATAGTTGATTTACCTATTAATTCGATGGTGATTTTCCAGTTCGCAAACTGTTAGTTTACCAGGCCGGGTACCACTGTGGATGATTTAAACATTTACCGATTCACCCTTCAAACATATGTGAGATTTTATAAATTTCCACCAGAGGGTATGGAGAGGTGATAAGGGTTACTCTCCGGTAAATCCCCAAATACAAAGTTAAAACTGGTACAGTAAATTATTTATGAGGCTTACAGGGTTTTCTCCACTGAATTTAGATTAGACATTATGAAAATTTATGTGCAGAATGTATGGTTTCTGAATGGAAATGATCCAATCAAAGTGGGTTGTCCGTATCCATGTTAATTTGCTGGAGATAGAGTGCCACTAGACTGACTATACCAATAGAAAGGCACATTGCTTGAATGGGCTTACCCATCAAATGTAGAATCTGATGAGTATGTAGTAAATGAATCTAGATATACAGTCATACTGTACAGAAGAATGTGGTAATCTGAACAGTCTGGTAATGCTACCCATTGGTAATAACTCGGTAATCATTGGCAATGATAATTAGGGGGTGAGGACCATCTGAGAACGTTCTTGGATTTCAGCGATCTGACAATGCGTCAAAGCCGTGGTGCCGCAGTAAACAAAACACCAAAATAGATCAAAATAGCATAAAGTAGAAAGAGCTGTTAAATGGATGTTGATCCTCCGAAAACATACCATAGATTTTGACTCATCCCCGTCTAGTGCATTGAATTGCATGACTTGCTTGACTCAAGTGCCTCATTGGCGAACGATTCGTACCAGCAATAGATAGAGAATGATGGAGATATCACATCAACAGCCATCTCTATGTGAAATCAGGGGCGCTTACATGTTAAATCTACATATATTTAAAGTGTGTTTATCTAGATGTGTTATATTGTATTATTATATCTGTCTATTTATATAAGATATATATATTCCCAAATGAACTAAAATAAATACAAATATGTTCATAATATGTTCATAAATTAGATCAATTAATACCATCCAATGTACCCTCTGGTAATTTAACATAGCTATGGAAAATCACCATTCTTAATGGGAAAATCCACTATAAATGGTCATTTTCAATAGCTATGTTAGTTTACCAGAGGGTATCCACTCCCAAAAAGAACCTCCGATTGGACCGTTTTCCAGGCACCCGATGTGCCTTTCGAAGAGACCAGATCCAAGGCGGCCAGATCGGTCCTTCAGATCGGTCCTGCGGTAGCTGGGGAAGCAACAACCATTAATTGATCCATTAGACAATTAATAGAGGATTTGAAAATATGGGGATGGGTCAAAACCCTGGTACCTAGTGAACCCCAAAATAGCTGGGATTTATGGATGTTCATCCCACTAAAAATGGTATGTATAGGTATTGATCCATAGCCATATCATAATATGGATATCATAATATCCTAATAGTGTATATTAATGATATTATGGAATTTAAACAATTAATGGGTATGAATGGATATTATGGGATTTTTATGGGATATTAAGAGATATTATGAATCAGGTATCTATGAAATCCACAATGACAATGAATAACCATAGTTCAACCATCAAGAATGATCAATATTGATGGTTTTCCCATTTTTTGATGGTCGATCCCATATTTCAAGATATTAATAGATATTATCTGGGTAAATTATAACGACCTCACTGCGACCTCACTATAATCATAATCATAGTTAGTAAGGGGAATCATCCCAAAATGGCCTTAATTCAGGTTAGTGAAATATTATAGTTTACCCAGATATATGTATAGTGGTCCGACCTCTTGGAACTAATTATCAAATTATCAATACTCTCACCTGGTGCTATTTGCATGTGGTTTTTGTGACAATGTTTTTTCTCAACATATTTGCATCATCAGCTGCTCATCACGTAAAAAGCTGCTGTCATTTTGCCTGAAACAGGAACTTGCTCCTACCCCGTGAGACAGAAACCTACTAATCAAATGATACAGCATGATTGCCACTGGAATCAGCATTTTTTTTCTGGAGCATGTACAAGGTGGTAGACTCGTACAATAACAACATGTTGCGATACTTGGACGTTCAAGCTGAATAGGCGGAGTTTGCGCTCGGTACAATATTGTTTTCCAAAGTTCGAAGGGGTTGGAAAAGCCTACATATTATATATATATATACACACACATGTGGTGGTTCGTGACATGAAGGTACCCCCATGTCATCCAAAATTAAACTGTTTTAGTATTCAACCCCATGGTTTGGGGTTACTGTTTCAGTAATATCTATTTGGATGGATGGATGAATGGATAAGTAGGTAGGTAGGTAGGTAGGTAGATAAATATATGTATACATCTATGGTTGTATAGATCACACATTGCATTCACGGAATCCAACGGTGTCAACCTACAGTACCTTTAATCCAACGTTTGCGGCAGCTGGATTTGACAACCTTCTCCCCATGTTAGTTGACCCACTGAAAAGTGCCATTTCCACTGGTAGCACACCCCTGTTCGTGGTCAAAGCCTCATTGTTGCTCCAAAAAAAGCCAATTGTTTGCCTATGAAGTGCTCATTTTGCGCTTTTGAAGCTCCCACTTCTCTTGAATGCCTCGAAATCGCAAGGAATTGAGCCAGTTCGATCTCAACTTCTTCAGCGAGCTGCCGCTGCCGGTGCAACCAGTCTTGAGAGTCTAAGCCTCGAAAACGCTACATCATGACATCAACTGTTTTTGTTGATGATGATGATGATGATGATGATGATGCTGGTGGTGGTGGTGGTGGTGAGGAGGAGGAGGAGGATGTGGATGTGGATGAGGAAGAGGAAGAGGATGAGGATGGTGATAGTGATGATGATGATGATGAGGATGACGATGACGATGACGATGACGATGATGTTCTCACTTCATTATTTGTTTACTTTCGTATTTTTAGGTTGATAATGCAAGGCTTTAATCTCCCGATTGTTTGTTGATTACATGTCCTGATGTTGCTCGTCGTGCCAAAGAAGTCCCCATCTTTGTTGCTTGGATCCTGTGACGCCACTGTTTAGTGATTAATTTGCCTTTGTGTAGATAGATCCTACTTTTTCTTGGACTAATCTAATTGTTTCTTGCTTAATTCCGCATGTTGATCATGTTTGTGCGGTACATGATCATTGTTCCTTTGATCTTAATTGATATATACCCAACATAATAATGACATGCGTGTCACAGGTATTTCAACGATTATGTATGTGTATGTGTATATATATATATATGTATATATGTATATGTATATGTATGTATATATATATATGTATATGTATATGTATATATATATATGTATATATGTATATATGTATATGTATATATATATATGTGTATATGTATATGTATGTATATATATATGTATGTATGTATGTGTATATATATATATACATCCAACATTCATGTCAACCGTGTATCAATAACTTACAATAAATGGGATACCTATACTCATCATACTCTCCAAATTAAATACAAATAAAAAATCATGGTATACACCCATACTATCCCAATGGTATCCCTATGAAACGATGTTCGTTGCGATCTGAGGCCTCAGCAATGGCCCTGGGCATCTTTGATGGCCATGAAGCCAAGATGCTGGCCGTTGAGGCCGGTGACGTGGTCGCTGAGGTGCTGAAAATGTGCTGAGCTACTTGTCAACATGTAATAATTATTGATAATGTAAATATATTATATATGTATATGTATATGTATGTATATGTAGATCTATAGATATGTATATATGTATATGTATATATGTATATGTATACATGTATATGTGTATGTATGTGTATATATATATACATGTATATGTGTATGTGTGGGAAATGTGACCATCTAAAAATGTTCAATCTACGACTTTTGTTGGATATAGTGTTTGAGGTTTGAAAGCATCCCAATGTTCATCCATTTAGGGTTATTGGAGCTACCTAAATGGCTAAACAGCCAAAAAAAGGAATAACAAGTGAGGATGGTTCTCAGGAAATATGGTGGAAACTTTGTACCGGTCAAATGGCCCTTCACTAGTGACCCCAGGGGCCGGTGATACGAAGCCCCACTCAAAATTGGTAAAGTTGGCTGTATGGTTGTCAGCCGAGCGGTTGATGCGCATCTTCCCAACTTTTTCACAGTCCAACTTGGTGCATAGAAAGGTGCAAACCGCAAAAAGTAAAATTTTGCCTCTGCACACTGCTGAGAATGACTAACAAGCTTCAAAGTCCTTAAATAAAGTCCGTGAGTCCCACAAGAACTGGTGGCGGATGCTTGTAAGAACTGTGTAGGCTTCAGGCACCCCTGGACTACCTTTCATGAACACCCCTTTTCGTTTGGGGTCCCCATTCAGCTTTTAAATGCTTTAAAGGGTTTCAAAAAAGCACTGAAAAGCCCCATTGGGAGATGTTTCAACTGCATGAAGAAGAACTGAAGAGCCCCGAAATCAAATAAAATGATGTCAATATATGTAGAAATGATGTCCTCTGGTTTCATCATCGCCACATTCCGCCTTGACATCATTCAGGTTGCGGCAGGAGCCATGGGAAGCTCCGGGATGTCCTGGTCGCAGGCGAGTGGTTTCAGTGATAGAGAGGTTTACCTAGCTATAAAATGGTGATTTTCCATGGCTATGTTAAATATCCAGATGGTATCTCTTATAGTGATATAATGACTATTATCAGTTGATACAATGGTAGAATCATATATATATATTATCAGTTGATATAATGGTATAATGATTGATTTCAGTGATAATCATTATACCACTGCTAATATCAATCATTATACCATTATACTAGTCAACCATGAATAGTTGTCGTATGTTGTGATATGTCCATGATATTTCCCATTAGTTAACCATGAATATCCATGAAGAGTTGTCGTTTGAAACCATGAGAATTGTTTTTTTCTGTGAAAGGGTATGTTTTTTCAGCCGCTCAACCAACCAATAATTATCATCATCATTGTCATTGTCATTCGCAGTTAGAAATAGGTCCATGAAATTTCGAAGAATTTTTGTGGAATCATAGGCAGAATTCAACCATCATTTACAGGTGTTTGTTGAACCGTAGAGTTTGGGGATATGATTGATATATAATCTGGTTGGTGGTTTGGCACATTTTTTATTTTTCCATATATTGGGAATAATAATCCCAACTAACTAATATTTGTCAGAGGGGTTGAAACCACCAACCAGTAATTGTTGGGTGATGACTATTGCCGCATTGCTGTAATGGGGCTGTAATGGAGATATGATGGGAATTTTTCAGAGGGGTTGAAACCACCAACCAGTAATTGTTGGGTGATGACTATTGCCGCATTGCTGTAATGGGGCTGTAATGGAGATATGATGGGAATATAAGAGGATATGTAAGCAACGATATGATATGTTTTTCTTGGTTAAGCATTTTTCTGCGGTTATTACTAGCCTTCACATCATGGGGAGAATCATCATCCATTAAAGGGAAGTCCCGTAGCTATGATTTTGCCGACGTCGCTGACTTGGTTAAACCTGCTGGGGCTCCACTCAGATACTTGATTCACAACAGAACAATTTTGCCCTGGGGAATGTGGGTTTTTTTCGAAATCGTTTCTTTCACCCTTCAAGAAAAAGCGTCCAGATGGCTGCATAGCCCCTAAAATATGGCCATGTTCACCGGGAAGAATGATAATTTGCCAACGAATTTAGGGAATTCATCCCTAAATTTGCTGACAAACAGATGTGCCAAAGCACCATGTCAGATTGAACTGCGGACCGCGTGATCAAACGATCCATCAATGAGAAGGGTGGCCATGTCCAGGGGATTCCATATGGTCACCATTGGCCAAATTTGAAACAATTGGTTGAAAACCTCCAGACCAATACTACCCTCTGGTGAACTAACATAGCAATGGAAAATCACCATTTTTCATGGGAAAATCCACTATAAATGGCCATTTTCAATTGCTATGTTAGTTCACCAGAGGGTATCAAATGGATTCAAATGGAAAAATTTGGAGATGCTTTGGGGGTACCCCATTTCAGGAAACCTTTGCATGATGATGTGCTGGTCGAATTATTTACATGGCGGGCCGTTGGGAAATCCTTGCACTATTTATGGAGCTGTTTAATTGCAAACAGCAGGAACTGATGTGGCTATGGTGCAACATCTTCGTCTAGTCTATTACATAGATGTCCTTTTCCCATTGATGATAGATGGCATACCAAACCGGCCCCTCTATTTTGACCAAAAGGACATCAAATTGGTCTATTATTTCTGGGCAAATTATAACGACCTCACTGCGACCTCACTGGAAATCATGGTTAGTAAGGGAAATCATCCCAAAATGGCCTTAATTCAGGTCAGTGAATTTTTATAATTTACCCAGATTATTTGTGCTGCTGGAACTGGTCACAAAAATCCCATGAAAACTGGGGACTTCTCAGCCATGGCTCAGGTGGAGGCTGATGGCACCTTCTGCATCTACGTCACGGCCTTCCGCGCCTTTGAGTTGTGGCTCACGCTGTCGGTGCCACGGCGAAAACGGATGAACATGGTGAGAAACCTATGGAAATGGTGATGTTTTTTATGGTGAAAAACCATGGATGTGTCGGAAATTTTGGGGAAAACCCGAAAATTGGTTGCTCTTGATCATTTTAAATCATTTTCCTTATTAAAATGGCCATGAAGGGGAAAGCTACATACGGAAACATGTGGAAAATGATGAAGATGAAGTCATTTTTCAGGGTAAGTGAGGCGGAGATGGAACATTTGTGGTGGGTGAAATACGATGTTGCGGGCAACGCAATCGTAGATAAGCTTCAGGATATGACTTTCTTGAACCGGTTTAGGATGACTCGACAACGGTTGACGCCAGTAGTTCTCCAACAATAACAGGTAGATTAGATAAGCACTGATGTCGCCTATAGCATCACAGTTCAAAAAGGCTGCAATGAGAAATGCAAGTGAATCATGAGTCAACTTTGTGAAAAGAGTTCCTGAAATTCAGCCTGTGACGTACAGGTGGTTTTATATAAGACAATGATCCGGGGGGTGACTCTGTGGTCAGTAGATATTAAGCGAAGTACAGACGCGCATACATGGGTTCCAAAACTAACTCAGCAAGTGACTACACTTTAATTTTTTTTGTCGTTGGGTTCCCGCGCGAAACTGCCGCCTTTTCTATACCCCAAATTGGCGCGCGAACCCAACCAAAAAAAGTTTAAACTTTTTTTTGGCAGGGACACCCGCTGAGTAAGAAAAAGACAGAGCCATTCCCGATGGTAGCTGTAGCTAGAATTATAATCCTTTGCAGGATGTTTAAGATTGGCAGGGGTGTTTGATCGCATTGAGGGATTGGTCATGAGTCATGATGTTTCAAGCAGATGGGTGTCAGGATACTTCCCGTCCTCCGCTTCGATTTGGTCCACTTCTCAGCTGTCAAAGGCGGTTCCAGTATTCTCAGTTTGGCGTACCAAGCCTTTCTTTGCTGTACACAGTGGATGGACAAACATAGTTGACTCAGTGGCTTCATGCTTGGAAAAGATGATGGAAACTATATAACTAGCCTTAGACCAGTTGGGGGGTTCAAACGTTCCAAGTTTTATTTTTGGAACCATACTTGGGATGATGGGTTGAAATGGTCCAGCACATGTTTGTGATGGGTTAAAACATGTTAAAACCACCAACTTGACGTGGGATGGGTTAAAACCACCAACTTACCCTCTGGTAAACTAACATAACTATGGAAAATCACCATTTTTTATGGGAAAATCCACTATAAATGGCCATTTTCAATAGCTATGTAACAAATTACCAGAGGGTACATCGACTTACCGACTTACCACATATTCTTCAGTTGAATCCCTCAATGGTTAGATCTTCCAAGGTCCTTTCATGGCTCGAAGCTGCGATGAGGCAGGGTTTTAACATCTTTAAACCATCAAAACACGGGGGATCTCTGATTTTTATGATTGACAAAAAAATGATGGTTTTTCTGATTAGTGACTGGGGATTATTTCAATTATTTCATCAACCATCATCAATATTCATCAATTATTTCATCAACCATCATCATCAACCATTGATAAATTGATGAGCCATTGGATTAAAAGCCATTATTAAATGATTAAAAGCCATTAAAAGCCAATATTCAGCCATTATTTCATTAGTCACTGGGGATTAAATGATTAAAAGCCATCATATCAAACGTTGCTGAGATCCCATGATATCCCACCAACTGATCATGCCATTCGCCATGATTTTCGCGTCCCATGTGTTTATCGCCATCAATTGCCTTAGAAAATCCTGCTGTGTTTATGGTTAAGCCCACATGTCTGGTGGTGAAATGTTAATTTTGGATGGTATTTGGGGTTTCGCAAAAAAGAACTGATCCAAAAAATGAATCCAACATGGTTTTTATTCACCATCAACTGATGTTATTCCCATTGTCTAGATCCAAGTCCAAAACCGTTGCCTTCGCAGGTGACGCACCTCGGTACCTTGCGCCCCAGTTATGCCACCAAGCCGGGTGAGTGGCGCAACCCTGCCGGGGGCCCAAAGGGTAGGAAATGTGCTGCAAAATGTGGTTTCCTCAGTGAGCTTTAAAGATGGGTCTGGATCAAGATTTCATGATTTCTTCCATGAAATTTGGGGATGAACATCCACAAATCTCAGCTAATTTGGTGTGAACAGAAGGGGTACAAGGTTTTGATCCATACTCAGATCTAAAAATCAGTGCCCTGGTGAGGTGTTGCCAGCGGGAGCCTCCATTATGTCTCTCCGGCATGTTGATGGCTTTGTCCAGGGCCATAGGCTACAGCAAAATTCCTTTAGTTCTTTTGAATACACCGAATTATGGATACAATTTAGTAAAGTTTAGGATACACCCAATTATTATGAACTGAGATTGCAAGTTTAGGATACACCCAATTTCGAAACAAACCGCGGTAAAACTTGACGAATCTGGAGATGTCTCTATTATTCTCTGTGTGAACAGACAGAGAGAGTAGATGTAAATGCATTGGATGAGATGTCATGAGTTATCAGCTGTTTTTGCGACCCAGGTGCAGTTTTCCCACAATTCTCATCTCTCAAAACACTGACCCGCATTGATCAAAGGTGTGCTGGTACATGCGTCCATTGGCATAGCTATTACCCATTCGACCTCTGTTTTGGAGGTTTGACCCAAACAATGGTAGATTCACCTTCAAAACAGGCGATCTCTTGGGTTCCAGATAGATATACCGTTCCATGGATGAAATGCTACAGTCGTGGGAGGCTTCCTCGTGTGGAAGTTGGGGGCACAGCCCATGAACGCTGCAGCTGTGACGTTTGGAGCCTTAAGATTTAGCTGTTGCTGAACTAGCCAAGTAGCATGGATGGAGGGGGACTATCGAAGAGTACAGGCAGTAGGGGACCAAAACGATGCAAGAAGAGATTCCAAGGTATCATCAGGTATTCTTTTGGAACCAATTGAACCATTCAACCCATTGGCTTCGGCTTCGGGCAGTCCCCCAAAAGAAATTGTGGCCACTGGGCACCTATCAATCTGCTGAGGATCACCCCGAAATCTGGGTATCGAGGATTCGCCACATCTGCTGGTGATTTTCTCAGATGGCTTTATCCAAAGATAGGCCAGCCAAACGGTTGACATGATTTCTCATCATTTCACCCATCAAACTCGCATTATTTGGATTTATTTGGGGCGTATACTTCCATTTCCAGCCCATTGTCCCAATCAAAAAATTGCTGTAAATTTAGATGGTCTTCCCATACTGTCCATATGTTGCCCAGGTTTTCCCATACCTTCCCATCTGTTGCCCTTATGTTCCCATTACTTTGCCATATTTGGCCCAGTGTTTTCCATCCCAGATTCCCAAAAAAAGCCCAGGCACAAGCCTTTTTGGAGGCGCGACATCCACATAGACAATTCGAATGGATCATTAAGATGGAACATGATCTGGGAATATCTCATGTTGGATAGTATGGCATAGAAAACTATTATATATTGTATACATCTGGGTAAATTATAACGACCTCACTGCGACCTCACTATAATCATAGTTAGTAAGGGGAATCATCCCCAAATGGCCTTAATTCAGGTTGGTGAAATATTATAATTGACCCAGATACATTGTATATCACTATAATATGGACTACTATGGACCAGTATGGTATAATATCATGGAGATGTACGTACATTAAATAGTTGGTAATATATACATTAATATGACCTTGTATGGCATAATAGTGGATATTATATCTCCAGTTTATCCCACTATTATCATGGCATATTATGGGAATGTATACAGGATATAGTGGACAATGGGGGTTAATGATTAATAATGCGGAGATAATTGATATAGTGGGAGATAATATTGTGATTGTTTTCGTTTGTCAATTGGAAAATAGAGCTACTGTACCCAAAAAAAACATATAACTTGGGGATTCAAAATAACACAGGCCTTATGGTAGGTAGCTCCAATCAATCAGCCACTGCTTTGATCTGGGTAAAATTTATCACGACCTCACATCGCGACCGAAGCTTGGAATCATGGTTAGTAGAAGGGAAATCATCCCCTTTTATGGCCGCAAGATTCAGGTGAACGTGAAATATGATAATAGATCATAATTTGCCCAGATGATATGTATAATAATGATAATAAGAAACGTAATCATAACAACGATATGATACATTAAGTTTTCAACTGCCGGGAAGATTGATATAGGTTGTTATCATCTTATGTCAAAGAATCATCAAAATCCAATTATGCATGCCAATATAAAAGCATGATAAGTTTATCAAGCAACTCGTGACAAGTAAGTGTAAACATTTCGCAGGTAATACCCTGAAACCAGTCAGAGATATAAATGCGCCAAAACTGCTGCCAAACAAATTGTATGCACACTAGCCATTGAATGAAAAAGTTTGCACACACTCTAAACTTGTTCAGAACCATAGCAAGAGCTACACTATTCCACGCAAAGATAGGAAGATTTTAGGAAATGCTGACAACGAAGAAATAATGTGGGTTCGTCCAAAATATGGTATAGTACCTCCTTCCGTTTTTAGACACACCCATGTCGGGTTGAAGATAGACCACTCATGTTCACATAAGAAAAACTATTAAAGTTGTGATGAATCAATGAAAATATATGAAGATATCACATATCCTGATGAATCCCCAATGTGAATCCAGTATCCCCAAAATCACTTACAGTATCCCAATTTTCACTCAGATGAATCGATGAAAAAAACCAGCCATAAAAACCTTAGACCTTCAGGGCACGGAGACAAGCACGGAGGAGCTGAGCAAGGATCGACAGCGATGGTGACGACTGGGGATCCCGGGGATCCCCCATAAGTGATAAAAAAAGTGGGGAGTTTGCCATCCAAGATGGGAATATCCAGGGAATATCCAACTTCAATAGATTCCATAACTAGGGATATCGTGGGGAGAACATACTTGACCCAGTTCATTGGGAATATCTTTAGTACTTTAGTAAATACCTGAAACGGTCATAGAAACTCAAGCTTAAAATCCAAACGGTGTGGGGTTGAACATGGACCAGATTCGCCATCAAAAACAGCCAAGAATCGGATACAATAAGGCATACACCTTCAACTTTGTGGGGGGTGATACCATCCATTTATAGTGAAATTGGGATGGTTTAGTATTGGGTGTACCACGTTAATGTGAAATAATCTGGATTTAACTGGTATTTGAATTCGACATAAATGTCGCAGCCAAAACAGTGACAGGTATTGCAACCTTTGAGAAAAGTGTAATTTCAATGTACCGATGCTAGTGCATCCATTTCACAGGAGATCAAACATGGTTGATGTCCAGTTTGTAGCATCATAGCATTGAATTTGTAGGAGCACACAGGAGATGAACCAGACTGAAGATCACGGAGTAGTGGCCAAACCATGAGACTCCATCGAACGCGGTGTACTGGTCGGTCAGCAGGGGGTAAAGGCTCAGTTTGTAGTTGGATATAGCTGTGGAAATCCATGGGTTTCCCCGATGACCTAGAAATTGTGGATGTTCCATATCCATATCCATGGAAACTCGGTTTACAGAAGGATACGTTCCAGTAAACATTCACTTTTTTGAAGGATCTAAGTTTATCTTCAGCCACTGGTTTTCCCAAAGGCACCACGCCGACAGAGGAGTTGTCCAAGGAACTTTCACGACAAGAGGCGAGCATCGAGACGTAGGCCTCGGGCCTCACTCAGCACCTTGGATGATATGTGCCATGGTCAAAACGTTGGATTTTACCATGAAAAATGGTGATTTTTGATGGTATATTCATGAGGAAGAATATGGGAAATAGAAGCAAACATCATCAAAGGGTTGGTTTTTTTCTACCCAGTTTCTTTTTTTGATGGTCATCAATCTGTATTCATAGGAAGTTATATACAGATGATGTTGGGCCCAGTGTGGGATGACAACACATATGTAACTTGACCATGGCAGATATGGGGATGGGGGGCCAGCCGTTGGGAAGAATTCTGGGATGTAAATGGGCACTTCAGGGGGTAACCTCCCCATTTTTTTTACCAACCATGATTTATGACATGAATCCACAGGGTGCTGTTATCTGGTCGTCTACCATTCTTTTTGTCATAGATCCATAGACATATTGAGACGTGTTAATAGCTGTTTGGACCCCCCTGTGGGCGAAGTTCATACCAGCTCA
Organism: Cladocopium goreaui; assembly: GCA_947184155.2. Taxonomy (NCBI): domain Eukaryota; class Dinophyceae; order Suessiales; family Symbiodiniaceae; genus Cladocopium; species Cladocopium goreaui. Next base: position 51,332 of record CAMXCT020000046.1, on the reverse strand, counting down.
CATTTCATGTCCACCAGATTGTACCCAATTCGCAAACTTGAATGGCATTTCGCCAGGGGCATTGTGTTTGCTTTGGACATTTGTTTGTTTCACATGGCCAGAAAGAATCAGGATGGTTCATCAAACTTACCTCAACGAATTTCGGGGAAGCGGCGGGAACCCATTTCGACATTTTGCTGAAGAATCCTTCCAATGATCACATCGTCTTGCAAGGTCGTAACTCGGGACTACGCACTCCAATGTTTTGGGTGTTCCAGCTCTGCCTAATAAGGGCAGAGCCTTTCCGTTGGGCTGAAGGCTCAGTCAGAAAAGTTCAAGCAGGCCAAAATGTGGGATGTCTGATGATTTTTGTTGATTTATACTCATAATTTTCATTAATTTGCGTAATTAGGGACAACACTTTAAGAGATATATTAATAGGAATAGATTGGAATATATAAACGCGTTGTTTGTTTTTTTGAAATTTTGTTGCATTGATATTATTGAAATCGCTCCGAGAAGGGACTTGTTGCATGCTCCTTTTGTTGTCCCCATCTACGGCTGAATTGTACGAATTCATACTAATTCGATATGGGCTTGGTTTGCTATAAATTTGTCCTAATAATTCTCACTAATATTTACTAGTTATGGCCAGGGATTTCTGAAAAGGGTGAAATCCACCGAGTTTTGGAGGCGTGAAATTCGCTGGAAATTGATGTGTGCTTACCCTCTGGTAAACTAACAGTTTGCTATTGAAAATTGCCATTTATAGTGGATTTTCCCATTAAAAATTGTGATTTTCCCATCAGCTATGTTAAATTACCAGAGGGTAAACATCCCCGGAAATGGAACGTGGCGGTGAGTGGATTTTGCAATTTCATTCTTTGTGCAAACCATGGTATTTACGGTGTTTTCTGATGTATGAATCTGTATGAATCATCCAAAATGTGCGTAATTACAGTACATTTCAGGATTTCTGTGTTTTTCCCTCAGCGAAACGACTAGTTCATCTCTTGGCGCCCTTCAAAAAGAATGATCGGTTTTAGAGAAATTCGAGTTTTCCCACACGTTTTGACAAATCAAACGTGCGCTGTCGCACCTTTTCTCTTTTCTCCCATTTGTCATGCTTCAGACAGTTCGTGTCCGCACGCCTTCAGCAAATTTGAGTTCTCTGCGTGAGTAAATCTCCATTGAAACGATCGAATGCGAGTAGATATCTGTGGGGATTTGGAACTCAAACTGCTAGGGATGGACTCCTTCATTTGAGTCCATATTGAGTCAATGGTGCCTGTGTGCACAGACAACGTCTTGTATCAAAAAAAGAACTGATTTTTCAATGTCCCCTTTGCTGTGGTTGACAGAGAAGTGATGCATTGCGCACGACTTTGCCATGCGTGGGTAGCATGGCGCGCCATCTCTGAACTAGAAAGATCCACATAAAGGTTTACAGTTGGAGGATGTTTTTCAGTGCAAGAGAAGATCTGATAGCGTGTAGGTGGACGATATCTGATGACGTGTGTGTGTGTGTGGGATTGCAAGAGAACGTACAGCAGCGTGGCGTAGCATGACATGTGCCTGTGGAAGTGCAAAATAAAGAACGTACAGTAGCGTAGCATGACGTGTGTGTGGAAGTGTAAGAGAATGTACAGCGGCGTAGCTGTGAGAATGCACAGTAGCGTAGCATGACGTGTGTGTGGAAGTGCAAGAGAACGTACAGGAGCGTAGTCTGGCTTGTGTGTGTGTGGAAGTGCACATGAATGTTATCAGCCCACCCCACCCCACCCCCCAAGAGAACATGTCAGCAACGCAGCAACCACCTCGTGAGCGTGTGAACATGAAGGTTAATAGCCCACCCCACCCCAAACCGCTGGGAAGAGACCAGGACGAAAACGACAATATGCAAAATGGGCACGACCACACGTTCGGTTATTGACCCGCTGGCCGCTGGCCTTAAAATACCTTAAACATCCTTAAACATGTGTACCCCAACCCGGACGTTCGCCCGCAGCCAAACAACACACCCAAACAATATCATAGACGTGTCACCTGGGTATGAACGAAAATATTGGCTATACGCAGCAATTTTGACTTTAGGATACTTTAGGTTTCGGCATGTCAAAGCATATGAGGGATTGGTCGCGGGATGTCGCGGGCAAACATTAGGATTGCAGAGAGCATTTTAAACAACGTCTGGAGTCGAGCCTAATTTTTTAACAATCCATAGTGATTTTGCGAATAAACATATTCTATTGTTTGGGTGTTTATTTTGATTAAATCGAATACGAAAAGTACCTCCTTCTAGATTATAGGAGGGAAATAAATGCTATATTAATTATTAAATTAGGATAAATTATTATATAATATATAAGTTACCGTTAAAACCCCGGTAATATTAAATATTGATGGATATTGATTTATGGAAATTGATAGGATTTTTTTCTTATATACGGTAAATAATGGAATTTTCCTAAATTAATGATACCTTTTTTTAAGAATATGTTATTGTATTATTTTAATATTTAAATTAATAATATTTAAATTGGATATTAATTTTTGAAAATTATATATTTAAAAATATATTAATTTTTTATAAATAATATTTTTATATTTTATTATAATAAACAATGGGATTTTTTTAGATTTATGG
>CAMXCT020000046.1:22425-47945 GCA_947184155.2 Cladocopium goreaui | reverse complement strand
ACACGAAATTTCACTACACTACATTACACTACACTACATCCCACTACACTATACTACATTACACTACACTACATTACACTGAATAACACTGCACCACAGATAGGCAGGTAGACAGGTAGACAGATAGACAGATAGACAGATAGACAGATAGACAGATAGACAGATAGACAGATAGACAGATAGATAGACAGATAGATAGATAGATAGACAGATAGACAGATAGACAGGTAGACAGCTAGACAGATAGACAGATGAAAGAGAGAGAGAGAGATAGAGAGAGATAGATAGATAGATAGATAGATAGATAGAGAGAGAGAGATAGATTTATAGATAGATAGATAGATAGACAGACAGACAGACAGATAGATAGATAGGTAATTAGATGAAAGAGAGAGAGACAGAGATAGATCGATAGATAGATAGATAGAGACATAGAAGATAGATAGGTAGGTAGGTAGATAGTCAGAGAAAGAGAGAGAAAGAGAGAGAAAGAGAGGAGACCTCAAGCACCTTTCGGTCCATCAGTGGATTCGCTCTGCCATCCCGGATTCACAACAACCAATCTCTCCTATAGGTTTCCTATTTTTGAAACTTCCGCCACCTCCTTGTGCGGTACTACTGGTGTATTGCATCAATTCCGGCTATAAATACATGGTTTCCGACCGGAGCGCCCACTTTTTCGACAAGCATCCCGTTGTCCTAAAATTCGGGTACCCCCAAATCAGGCATTGCGATGCGAGTTGTTCTGCCAAAAGTCGCGGTTGAGTCGACCTCCCGAAGCACCAATTTTCGGGAAAATTTCGCGGTTCAGTCAAAATCCCGAAGCACCAATTTTCCGGAAAATTTGCCGCTTTAGGAAATTCCTAAATCGCCAAATTTCCGTGAAAATTCGGGGTTTCGTCCGAAAATTCCGGAAAATTTGGGACTTTTGGCATAATTATATAATGTATTGGATTAATTCCGGGTACAAGTGTCGGGTTTCCGACAGGGGCGCCCACTTTCTCGACAGGCGTCCCGTTTTATGTAATAATAAAATATATATTTAGAATATATAGATTTGATAATTATATATTGTAAAATAAACTATATTCAATATATATTAACATATAAATTAATAATTAAATATATAAAATATTATATATAATTATAATATATATAATATATTTATAATTAGAAATTTATTGAAAAAAATATATATATATACATAATTAGATTATGAATTATAGGAAATATTTTATAAATAAAAAATATATATTTGGAAATTTAGAAATTTAATATTATTTAAAATAATTTTGCAATGAATTTCGATTATAATATATTGAATTATTAAGTTTATATTTGGAATAATTGTTCTAAGGAATTTAATGGAATTTATATATATATATATATGATTATATTTAATTTTTAAAAATATAATGTAATAGATTTATAATGATTTATATTTTGGAATAATTAGATTTTGAAATGATTATATATAAAATTGAAATATCTTGAGATAATTTAAATATTTATTTTCGATTTGATTGTTCTTAATTTAATAATCTTTATTTGAATATAATTGTTATATTAAATATTATAAAAATGAAAAAAAAATATATCTAAAATAATTAAAATATTTGGAATATGTAAAATTGATGATATATATATATAATATAATTTATATCGTAAAGGATTTTCTAAGAATTAGTTCCGAGAATTATTTTATTAATAGTTAGATATTATTTTGTAAATATTTTGATATATTAGGAAATTTAAATATTGATATTAATAATTGTGTTTTCGGAGGAGGATCATTTATGATTGATTTTTTTTAATTTCTTTCAAACAAAATTCAATGATTTTGCACGTGATATTAGCCGCAAAATAAATATTTGAAAAAAATATTAAATAAATCAAATAAAAAAATATCTAATAATTTATTTGGACGATTTATCTTCACGTTCCCCAACAACTAAATCATCTATAAATGGGCCATCTGGCAAGGAAAACCTTCTTACAAGGAAATAAATTATGGAAAATAATTCAAATAATTTATATTTGGTCGATCTGATAGAAATTATTAAATAAATATGTTTTCTTTGAAATTAGTCGAAATAATAAATATGGTTTATTTTATTATTTTATTGAAAATTTGAATGTATTTCGAAATTACCTATTTATTGAAAGAAATTTGAAAATTTGCTACCTGTATACCTCCTTTTCTATTTTCTATTATCTAGCTACCAATACCTCTACCTATATATCATTATTTCTGCCACTACACACCTCTAACTATATCCCTGCCATTATATTTCAAAAAAAAAAAAATCCAATTTCGGATATTTTATATAATAAATATTAATTTTTAAAATTTTCCAATTTATTCAATAATATATCAAAAAATAATTTGAAATTAAATATCGTTTATTCAATTTATTTATTAAAAAAAATATATTCCTAATAAATGTAAAATTTTAAAAATAATTATTATTCTTTATCAAAAAGAAATTGATCAAATATAATTTATTAAATATAATATATTCATATTTTATAATTTACATGTTTAATTGTTTATTTAATATTTTCTATTTTATATTATTCATTTTATATTTTATATTCTATATTTTGCATTCCACATTCTATATTCTGCATATTTTATTCAATATTTCATCCTCCTCATTCCACATTCTATATTTTACACTCCACCACTCAACATTTTACACTTTCCACACCACACTCAACATTTTACACTTTCCACACCACACTTCAAATTCACACACTCTACACTATACACTCCATACTACACACTCAAAACTTTACACTCCTCACTACACTTTGCACTTAACACTCCACACTCCACATTCAATACTTTACACTCCACACTTTACACTCCACACTTTACACTTTACGCTTCACACTCCACACTTTACACTCCACACTGTACACTCTACACTTTACACATTAGTTTACATTAGAAATCATTGTTGTTATTTATTATCTTTATCAAATTCTATCAATTTATAAAATGTAAAAAAATAATTGAAGAAAAATCGATCGGATCTTATATAAGTTTTCCGTTTCCATATCTTTTCATATTATTCCCTCCGTTCGTCTGTGTCTTGGTTATCTCCTCGCCACTTCCTCCCGGAGGGATCCTGAAACGGAGCCGAAGGTGGAAAGGAACGGGACCGACTGGGAGGGCTGAGAACAACATCCGACACTGAATGACCGTGTGACTCAGAGACGGAACCCTCCACACTCCACACTCCACACTCCACACTCCTCACTCTACACTCCACACTCCACCCTTCACACTCCACACTCTACACTTTACACTCCACACTTCACACTCCACACTCCACACTCTACACTGCACACTCCACCCTCGACACTTTACACTCCACACTCCACACTCGGCATTTTACACTCCACACTTTACCTTTTTACACTCCGCACTTTACACTCCAGACATTACACTCTACACTTTGCACTCTACACTTTACACTCCACACTCTGCACTCCACACTCCACACTCTGCACTCTACACTCCACACTTCACACTCCAACCTTCAGACTCTACACTTTACACTCCACACTCCACACTTTACACTTTACACTCCACACTTCACACTCCACACTCCACACTTTACACTTTACACTCCACACTTCACACTCCACACTCCACACTTTACACTTTACACTCCAATTTTTACACTCCACACTCAACACTTTACACTTTCCACACGACACTACACACTCCACACTCCACACTCTACACTGTACACTCCACACTCCACAGTCGACACTTTACACTCCACACTCCACACTCTGCACTTTACACTCCACACTCCACACTTCACACTCCACACTCCACACTCTACACACAACACTCTCCACTTTACACTTTACACTTTACAGCTTTACACTCCACACTTTACACTTTACACTCCACACTTTACACTCCACACTTTACACGCCACACTTTACACTTTGCACTTTACACTCCACACTTTACACTCCATACTTTACACGCCACACTTTACACTGTACACTCCACACTCTACACTTTACACTTTACACTCAATACTTTACACTTTACACTCCTCACTCCACACTCTACACTTTACACTCCACACTTTACACTCCACACTCCACACTTTACGCTCCACACTCCACACTTTACACTTTACACTCCACACTTTACACTTTACACTCCACACTTTACACTCCATACTTTACACTCCAGACTCTACACTCCACACTCCACACTTAGCACGCCACCTTCTTCCATATTCCATAGTCTATGGTGCACTGGGATGGTAACAGGGGAAAAATGTACAAGACTGTTTAAATAAACTGTTTCACAAAAGTGTTCTACGTGACTGCATATCCATGTGTTTCGACATCTGTACCATTAACATATGTGTGAGCATTCGGGTTGTGGGCTGCATCTTATTTCTTTCTCACGGTTGCGGCTGTCAGCAAGGCCCGACCTGACCTCCTAGATATCTTAACCTTGAAACCTTAACTTTGCATATACGGTTTTGTTCCCTTAACAGTGCCTAAACATATCCATTATGTTGGAAGCTTTTTTCCTCTACCTGAGCTCGGTTTGTGAGTTAGTGCAGCTGCATGGAATCTGACATATGATATTGTAGAGTATCCTGATTGATACCCTGATATTTTTAGGGACTGCGCTTTTTACTTACGCTCCTACCGGCTTGTGCCTTATTCTGCCAGCTCGCCGCAAATTTAGACACTGGAGTGTGCAACGAGCAGCCGCTCCTGCAGGACGCAAGTTATGAGTCATCGTTTCAACATAATAGTGCTATTTCGGACTATACCTATTCAAAAAAATATGCATCTTAAATATATCGACTCTTACTCCTATCGTAATCCCCCGCTGCTGGAAACAGCGGGCCGACCCTAATATTAATATATAAAAATATAATAGATCTAAAAATAATATTTATTAACTCGAACTTATTTTGATTTTCTACATTTTAGTCATATCGATGCTGTTAGGACATAACCGGTCCAATACAAAATCCTCAAAATACCCGTATTCGTTAGTATTTCCAATATTTGTTTATCATAAATATAGTAAAAATATTAATGCTATATTTTCTCATATAATTGCAGCAATTTTATTAAAAAGACATATGTCCCAATGTTACTTACAACATAGTTCCGAACATAACTTCTGGCCATGCGTCAAAGTACATAGAAAAGACCCTTTTAAGATGCCAAATCGTTAATTAAATTATAATATATTTAAAATCATATATTACTTAAATTATTTAATAAAATATTTTTTAAAAAAAAAAAGAAAATATACAAATATTATTATAAATATATATATATATATACATTCTATTTTATTAGTTTATATGTTTTAATATAAAATAAATAGAAAAATAAATATCAATTTAATGAAATTATATATGTGTATATTATTATATGTATATATATATTATATTTTTTTCGGGATAAAAAAGAATTAAATTCTTGGATTTCTCCCCCCGTATTGGAATCAATTCAAGCCCGCGTCAGAGTCTTCCTCGCGCTTCGGACAGTCACGTCAAACCGTGGACTTCTGGCTGATCGCACAGCCCGACTGGGAGCAAAGAAATTGCTACGAGCGCTTGAGGCTGCCCTTGCTGCCTACCTCGTTGGTGACTTTTGGATACTCTTGGCCCAAAGGCTATCAGAAGCTCGTGCTGGTCACTTGGGATATGCAATACTTTGTGTACTCAGGGTTTCAAATGTGCTTAAGGGATGGGAATTCAAAACCACGCATATCCACACATCGAAACAAATAGAAAGAAAGAGCCCTTGCTTTCCAGGCACTACATGTCGGACCAAAGATTTGACAGGTGCCGTCATCACAAGTGTGCTGGTCTTCGTCGCTGCAGTCAGAACAATGGCAGTAATCATCATCTACATCGTCTTGGCTGACAACACACCCATCGTCGCAGATAAAGATCCGGATGGTGCTGGTAGAGAACATGGAAAGACTGGCTGAGGGTCGCAGCCCGTGGGGCCCATGGGGCACTTGCAAAATCCACCAGGTTCCGTGTCGCGCTTGCGAGGCCCGCATCAGCTTGGATTGCGACCTCCACCTGGGAGGTGAATCGGTGAGCCGGTGTGACTGTCGGTGTGCCGGGTCACCCATGAGTATCACGAGTGCCGTTCCACGTTAATTATGGATGAAGAAAGACAAATAGTTTGACTAAATCAAACTCCTAATCAAACCAAAGCCACATCCAAAGTCACAGGCGCAATCCTTGCAGCTCCACTCCGTGTCCGTTTCATCTGCGCAGTCGCCCGGACAGTCGCAATGGCCATCTTTCACGAAGGTCTTGGAATTTGTGTGCAGCCGCTGTTGGGGCGAACTGCACCGAACACAGCAGGCCGTTGTTGATGCAGTCGCAAGAATCGGCGCAGCAGTTGGTACAATCCCAGTTCGCCTGTGACGAGGACAGATACCCAGTTCCAATGGATCAGCATCAATTTCCCCATTTCCCCATTGACACACCCAATAAATCAATATCCCCATCTTCAGCTGATTTACCTATGATTTATCATGATTTCCCAATGACATTTTGTCATGATTTGGAGCTATAGCCGATTTTCAGAGCCAGCTGTCCTCATCAGCGCAGCTCTTTGGGCAATCGCAACTTCCATCGTTGATCTTCCACCCAGAAAGCAGCCCTGATCAGCTGGCCAGGCAAACGAAAAAACAAGAGGGCTACCTACTATACCATTGCATGCCGGGGCCCAGTCAACCATTTCGGACGATACGCATGTAATGTTAATCTTAATGTTAGTGCTACTGTGAATTTGAATGTTAATGTACGGAGGGAGGGAGGGATGGTGGATGCCTTGCTTCGGCTTCAGGGCGACACCGTGAAGAAGTGCTGGGGCGATCCCCAAACAAGCGTCTGAAATTGAAGGATCTATGATTTATCCTCCTTTGTCATGGCCTTTTTAATGGGGATAATTAGTGATAATACAATCTCTCTTTGGGTATATGTAACCATCTATGGTCCTTACATGGAAATCGGAATTAGGGTACAGTATTACTACCATATTTTCAGATAAACCCACTCAGCATCCTTTTGGATCTTCTCAACTGGTCAGCGTGGAGGGATGTTTTTGTAGAACGCGGATCAGAGCTCGGATGAAAACGGATGACTGGGTAAATTATCATATTTCACTGACCGGAATTAAGGCCATCTGGGGATGATTCCCTCACTAACCATTTTTCCAGTGAGGTCACTATAATTTACCCATGACTGCAAAGAATGAATGATGAGGTTCAACTTCCCTCATCTTTTTCAAGCCTATATCTGTCAATGCCCCAACAGCTGAATCGAATCACACGTCGCAACACATTTTGATGTTTTTCTCGGGGTGACAAGTGTGTTTGTGTGTGTGTGTGTACCAGTACCCCAAGGCTGACATCTCTAAGTCTGATGTCTGAAATCCATTGAAGTCCAAAGGCTTAGGATGAAAATCCCCTGAAAACGACCTGTGCTCTCTCAAGGATGCTGATATTTGTTCGCAGGCCTATTCTAACTAGTACAACAGTCGTCAAGCTCCAATGGTTGTAACCCATGTCAGGGGAATTCCCATGAACAATCCCAAGACTGGCCACGGAAATCCTAAGGCCAGCAAGGCCCCTCCAGATGTTGGTCATTACTAGTTTCAAAAACTAGCAGCAAACCTTTCCGAAAATCCCCCAAAATGGGTATGAGTCAAGTCATTGGCTACCCCAATTTATTTTCGATCCTTGTCGGGCTGAAATCTTCACCACCCAAAAGGGCTGCCGCCAAGGTCGCGACATCTTCAGGGCGTCGCTGAACGTCACCTGGGACCCGTTGATCCACTGGCTGCAAGCATGGGACATCAAGATCGCAAAAACCCTCCGGGAATTCAACATGGCTGGGAAAATCAGCTATAAATATGTATTCAGATGAGAAAATCATCGAACAAAATGGGGATCTCCATTGCATTGTTTGACTACTGGACCTCAAACTTCGCCTGACAAATGAATATGGCCGTACAAAAACCAGGGTTGGGAGTTCCAAAAACCCGACAGGGAACCAGGTATTGGATCATGTCAACCTCGGATTGACACACCCTGATTCATCATATAAACATTTGGGATCACAGTCAAAATTTGTTTTCATGGCTCTTCAAGAATGGTAGTCTCCAACTTAAACATCCCAAGGGATACTAATTTCATACGGCTTGACATAAACATACATAAACCAAGAATCACTGTTGTTTCATCAAGAAGCCGGAGGTTTCAACCAAATTTCAATATAAGTTTCATATTCAACAATACTATTGTTGTCATACCTGAATAATACTGTGGTTTCATGTTGAAGATGAGATTCAGCAACAACCATCAGCCGCTCGCCTTTTGCGCCTTTCTTTTCGACCCAAAAATCAGCATCCCTTGAGGAGCCAGGCCACCGGAAGAGACGCGAGAGGATCCACCGTCGAACTGACGTACCAGTTTTATGGCTGGGATTACCAAAGTATGGCTGGTTTTTTGCTTTACTCACTGGAGATTTGGGATATCACTCTGAAGAGTACTGGAGTTAGAAAGGGAGTAGAAAAAAGGACTTGTTTATAGAAAATATGTACTGACTCTGCTACATTTATAACTCCCTGGTATACAGTATTTTATATCTGATTCGGCTTTCACTCTTAGATTTGCAACAAAGGGAATGTGTACTCACTTGGGCCTTACAAAGCCTCACACTCTTAATGAACCGGAACAGCACCTCTGCTAGTGGCAGGTCATTTGCAGATGGTCTGCTTCGCAGACCTAGATGTTCTTCGATCTACCAGTGCAGTGAAGTACCTGCACTGCCGAAGAATCTTCTGAATGCTCCGTCGTTCTCTCAAACAGAACCGCAGTGCCGCAGTGCCATGGAGGCAACTGTCCAGGTTTGTCATGGTTTTTCCATTAAAATCATTAAAATCCATCCCCCCAAAATGACAGATCCGCGGGGTCCCAGGCTCAAAACCTTGGATCTGCCCATCTCTCAGGGATGAGGAGCCTGCTCACTGCCACAGGTGGGCTGAAAGGTGCATCCTGGCCGAAGGCACAAATGAACTTCTACATCCCAGGTACAAGAAATCCCTGGTTGATTTCTTGTGATTAATAGTGAATTATCACAGGATCAACGGACTATTCATTGGGATTATTCATAGGGATTTATTCATAGATTATTACCAGAAACATAATTAATGTGATTAAAACAATGCCATAAACCACCCATGACTGGGAATGGTAAACATAGCACCTATAAAAATGGTGATGACTGGGGATGGTTTATGAAATTGATATGAAATTGTTTTAACCACATTACCGCGCAATATTTTCGAAGATACTCACTGATACTGATACATGGGTTGTATATACATAGACAAATGTGGACGATTACCTGCTCATATACTAAATGGGATGCACCCCCAGAGTGGTACGCATTTCACAAATTAAGGATGTCAATAGCTCCACATCCAACAAGAGTTGGTATTTTAGGCATGCAGAAACGCCTAAGGAGTGTCCCAAACCCCGACCTGTGATGATAGTTGGTATCATCAAGGTGTGTAGCAATTAATCCAACATATTCTCACGTCATCTGTTGACCAGCTGTGGAATTTCTACATAGACCTCCCCAAATTCAGGACGCCCAAAATCACTTCACACCAGGGTCTTGGACACCTTTCCACCATCCAATGGATGTTTGTGGCGGATGCTCCAACATCTTCACAAAGAAAGTGGGCAAATGTATATGGATCCACTGACTTTTTCCGTATGTGTTCTACTTTTTTCTCTGAAGAGCAAACTTTCTACAATGGAAGCTGTTTGGGCCTGCGCCAGCAACTTCTGAAGTTGGGGAATTGTCCCAACCCGTGTCATCCACAAATGATCGCCAATCTCTTCAGAATTGTAGTATGAACCCCCCACAAGAAACCACCATAATCCAGCAAGTTCTGCCATCACATACACACACATACACCCTTGAGCAACCCAGGGTGTGTCCATTTTTTTCACCAGCCACATAGTTCTCATCTTCATTTTGTAAACATCACCTTTTTAGGGGCCTAACCACCCAGATTTGAACAAGTTTTTCCGCCATGTCAAGTGATGTTGAACCCTCAAAATCCGTCCTGCAGTAATTTGGTAAGCCCCATAATCAACCTTCCCCGATATGCCTGAACTTCTATTCTACCCAAATTTACATTTGGAGGTACTTAAAAGTATATCCGGAAAGAAAAAGTATGCGAACTTGTCAATTATCTACCCTTAAATACCAATGAACATTGCTGGATATCATTGGGTTTTTCACATTTCATCTCGTTCTTAGTCCCAAGATTCATCCATAATCCGATCATCCCATAATGAATTTCTGATGCAGTGAATGTGGCATCCAATTCGTCGAATAGGATTGTGGTTAAATATACTGTATTCCTTGTGATGAAAGTATCCCATGAATGCACCCAAGAGAATCATGTTGCGCCAAAGTACCCATATTTTTACCCCGAAATATAGTAGACATGAGGTTTGCTATTGGCTGGAGCTGCCCTGCCGTGGTGTACCCCCCTAAATTGATGTTGTCTGGGTCAGACATGTTCCCAGTTCCATGATCGAGATGCTCTGGAATCAAACATGGCTGGGAAATCTCCTACTTAAAATATGGCATCTGAGCAGGAAAATCATCCAGCGGCTGTTCCATTGGGCCATGTTGAAAATTACCCTTTTTTGACCATCCCCAGATCCAGTTGTCCCACTGGAAAAGTCAACTAACATAGATATTAGGAAAATCCACCATGACAGTCGATCATTCCAAATGGTTTTTCTGCTTGGAGCATACTCCCAATATCCAGAATGCACCTAAAAAGGGGTAGTTAAATCAACAAGTCAAAGCACCAATTTCCCACCCCTTGTACCCTCTGGTAAACATTTACATAACTTACATAACTATGGAAAATCACCATGTTTTAATGGTTAAATCAACTATAAATGGCCATGTTCAATAGCAAACTGTTAGCCATTACCAGAGGGGCCCTGTTTACTGGAGGCGACATTCTCATGTCCCCAAAAAATTCTCCGGTGAAATCTCTAGTCATCAATTCCATGGTGAAAAAAATCCACCATAAGTTGTCTCTTAAAATATACATACACCTTACTATGGTTGGATTCCCCACCAGAAAAACATGGTAATATCAGTCATATCAGTCATATCCCAATTATATCCTTTTTTTTTTTACCGTTTATAATGTTTATAGATGATTTCCCATAAACAAACTTACATTTAGTTCGGGGATTTCCCAGCGGCCCGCCATGTTTGATGACCGTCGACCTTTGTTGGTTAGATCAGCGTCCTGAGAATACCCCCATATACTATTGCTTCAAATCCACCAAGTACAATGGCAATATCCCAATGATCGTACATCATTCCCCATCGTTGTTGGTGAAATCCACATCTTTACCCTATTAAAGCGCGGTATAAATATATAGTTATATATCTGTATATAGTTATATATATATAGTTATATATATATATAGTTATATATATATATAGTTATATATCAGTTCAACATTCCGCCCTTTTTTCATCCGCTGAGTGTGAAAGATCCACAGGGCTGCCTTATGCCCAAGTTCGACAAAGACTGAAATGCACTGCCATGCTTGTCTCCAGTATCTCCAGTCTGCTCGAAGTTAGAGGCTATGGCTGCCTAAAAGACTCCCTCCAAATGATGGGCGGCTGTGGGCGTTGGGTAGAGCTTGAGCGTGAAAAGAGATCCATGAATCACAGATAGTGTCATCAGTTCAACATTCCGCCTCTTTTTCATCCGCTGAGTGTGAAAGATCTACAGGGCTGCCTTATGCCCAAGTTCGACAAAGACTGAAATGCACTGCCATGCTTGTCTCCAGTATCTCCAGTCTGCTCGAAGTTAGAGGCTATGGCTGCCTAAAAGACTCCCAACATTTTGCCCATTTTCACCAGCGTAAAGCGTCTTTCATTTGGAGTGAAGAAAAAACCAAATTGTCTCAGGAATGATGGCGTCAGAAAAAACGATGGATCGACTCAAAACTTGGTGGAACAACGAAGCCACTTGTAGTACCTGAAGTCTGGCTGATTCTGGAATCATCTTCATTTACTGTAAGGCAATCGTTTCCTGGACGTAGATATCCATCATCTTCATTGACGACCATCTACCACGTCGTCTGCAGAGTTCCGAATCTTCAGTCATGAGGATTATGTAAGTAGCCCCTCCACTGCGGAGTGATCCCAGATCTAGCATTCGAAGTTCTGGTGTAGTCCTTATTGGTAAAGTCAAAGCAGTTAGCAAAGCTTTGAACCTGTTCCTCAGTGTTTGTGGGCTAAAAGGCCAGAGCCTCTGATTTGATTCCAAACTTCTGAATGCTAGGTCAATGACAGTTAGTAGGTCTGCAGCATCAACTTTTGCGGACTGATGCCTCGCGTAAGTGTATCTGCTCTTGGGCTCTCTCACAGATAACAGGCAAAAATTCACTGAAAAAACAACATCCCTCGGTAGAAGCAAGTCTCGCCTCAGTGCTGCTGTGATTTCGCCAGGGCGTAATAAACCCCCAAAACCAAGTGCCAGACATCCCGCAACCAGTGTCCAGCCCCACGAAAGGGCTGTGGTGATCATGGCTATGAGGACGGCAGCTGGCATAGCTACATGGTGATTGGATGGTTCACTGCGCGCCCAAGCATATCCCAAATCCCAGCTCTGTTGAAGCAGTCTGCGTTTCCCAGGTTTTATGGTCCCAAGAGAATTTAGGGTCTCTGCATACTGATTGTAAGACTTGCCCTGTTTGTGAAGAACCCGTCCAAAACGTGTCATGACTATATTGATCTCCTCGACGCAGTGTTGGGCGTCCGCTAGTATCTCGCCAAAATCAATCCCCTCTTCGGCCGTCCAGTCCAAAAAACTTTGCCAGTATCTCTGGCGCAGTTTAGTCGTGGCCTCTGTTACCGGCCTCCCAGCCACCAAGGGTGGCTGCTGACTCCTCACGGCAGACTTCCGGTGTTCACCAGGAGTGACGGCGCTGATCGGCATGGCTGAAGCCCCCGGACAAACGCCCCACAAAAAGAACAGCAGTAGGAAAGACCAACAACACCGAGGACCAGACAGGACAGGACGAAGGGGGAGACCCGGCAGATATTTTGCGCACCAGCCACAGGTATCCTGCGTTGGGCTAGGCGAATAAAATCCAGCAGACCTTGTATTCAAAAAATCCAGGCGACAAGGTCAGGAAAGCCTAAGGTTATTACCCTGCAACTGTGGAATGAGACATGTGGTATCGTGAGAAGGAGGTCCTTCTCCAGGAAAACCTAAGGTGCTGTCGAACTCAACGCTCTCCGTGTCTTCAAGGTCCACGTCGCTTTGTGCTTGGACATCATTATATCTTACATGGTCATGCCTACTATATCCTATTGCAGAACCATATCTTTGACGAAACATGGACCGGTCATGGAAGCTAAGCACCTGAGGACCGAGCAGTCGGAGCATCAAACGGACCCAGTTGGAGGCCCACTTCCTGAGTTTATTGAAAGTCCCTAACGCAAAAAGCTCATCGGTGCTCCAGCTGTCTAAGTCAAAACTCTCTCCAGGTGATCGCAGAACGCATGACCGAGTGGGGTCATCCGCACAGTTTAATCGTGTTGGTATATAGGCCACATGGAGGTAGATTCCGGCGGCTAAGCAAAGTGCAGTGACCCTTCGCAAGATGGAGCCAAGTCCCAAAGAGGACGTGCGTCCTTTGTTGGTGGATGCCTGAGCAACGTGTGAGTCAACAATAAGGGTGACCCTGAGCGGCTTTCCACAAGATGCTATCTTCTGACAAAGTTTCAAGACTGCTGCTTCCTCTAGTATGTTTATATGGCTCTCCTTCCTGAACTTCCAAGAGGCTACGACCTCCCATTTGGAGGATATCATCAAGCTATTGACTAGCTGGCTTTCGAGTCCCTTCACGGGAACTTCACTCACTTTGGAAAGGTCGTTCTTGCATCTTCTGATCCCGCTAGCAATGGTGCGGGCCAATGCAGCCGCAAGAAGATCAGTGTAGGTAGCTGAACCTTTGGTGAGCTTACCTTCAATCAGTAAATGCTTGGAAGTACATTGGCACCTCAGCGAAACTTCATCAAGGTCAACTCTAAGGCCAAGGAAACGAAAACTTTTCAGGTGAGGGCTGCCGTACCTACATGAATCGCACCGTGTTTCGCTAACAGTTTCCAGGTTTCTAAGGTGGTTCCAGGAAGGCAAGTGCTTCATGTAGGAAGAGTGCGGTGTCTCCAAAACCCCACAGCTTGCATTCCTATCTCCAACGGCGACAACTTGAAACGATCTCTGCGCAAGGGCAGTTCCTGTCGCGGTCTGGGGATCACCAGGCTCGAAACCATATGGAACCTCGGCACTGCGCAAGCGCGGTCTTCTCATGATTGAAAAAGTGGTACATGGTGGGCTTAACATGAAGCCTAGCAACCTTTTCTCACTTACCAGAAAAGTCAGCCACTCAATGACCCTGCTATTCGTGAGGTCGTACTCCTTGCTGAGGCTCAAGTCCAAAGGAGGGCCTACTACGATGCCTAGCTCACTGATGAACTTTGTAACCCTGGCAGCGCCGGCAAAAACTTCAAGGAACTCAAAACTGAAAGCTAGGGGTCTATCTGGCGAGACTCCCCGCATCTGCATACTCTCACCTGTGTCCAGGTCCAGCCGCTGGAGCAGCGCCTCGAGAGGCGACAAGAGCCTGCTGTATGCCCCTTTCGAACGGGAACACTTCCACAGGATCTCAGCAATCCTGTCATTGACCTGGGCTTTGAGAACAGCACCTCTCTGGCAAGAAGCATCGCTGCAATAGATATGTTTATCATATTGAGCTGTAAGGTCAATCACAGCAAGTGGCATCAGAACTGCAAGGAGTGTCATCTCGTTGGCAACGGATCTGGGAAGTGGGACTACTTTGGGATGGTTCCTATCGAAGTCTACAGCGCTAACTAGGTGAAAGGACTTCTGCAACACGGACATGAGGGGCCTACGGTATCCTAAGATGGAGGTCCATCCCCCTAAAGTGCAAAGGTGCAGCGCATCAGATGTTCCCACAAGCTGACAGGTCAGCAAGGTCAAATATGACAAGGCAATCCTCTTCTCGGCAGGTGCCACTGTCACAAGGTTCCTGTTTGTGGCACGGGGGGCCCCATTTATATAGGCCCCTATGACCTTACCTTCGCATGCGCCTATTACATCTTTTTGAGGGGATCCAAGTATATCGAAGTCCTGGTAAGCTCTTTGAGCTGTCTCATAGCACAGCAAGGCCCTGGGCTGGCTGGAACAAAGCTTTGGCTGGATTGACACGGCAAAGTAATCATCGATCACAAGCCCTTCTGCTATCTTCGAACTTCTAAGCGGCCTAGAAGCAGTTACCCTGCAATCCTCATGCAGGAGGGCATAGCTCCGGAGCAGATTGGCGTGAGCTTGCGTGGCAACCTCTACCCCTAGGTGATCCCCCTGCAGGACAGATCGGAAGGCGATCCACATGTTACCGCCCGGCAGCTCGATCAGGTCTTCATCAGAAAAATCCTCGAGTCTGTCGCCGTGCTGGGATCGCTCGTACTTCCTCCGGCTGTCTCCTATCAAAAAGGCGGCATAGGCATGGGTATCACTCACTAGGCTTTCGGGCACGTATGGACCTATGGTGTTGGCAAGTGCTCTAGACTCAGTGCATTTCAGTTGATGATAAAAATCCCTACGATCTGTGATGGACAGTGATATCCGCTCAGTTCGAGGATCAATCAAAAGTTCTGCAAAGTCAGGTCCTGCTGGCAACTCACTACTAGGTCCAGACACCTTACATTCCATGGCGTTACGTCCCCGCCTGTCACCTATCTGTCTATGGGTTACTGCATCCTTATAGGCACCAAAAATTCGGACAGGGCTGCACCTATGCACTGGGCGTTTATGTAGCATCAGCAGATTGTGGGAATCCCACTTGTGTGCTAAAGCCGCGGCAGCCTCGGGCTTATCCCTAATCTTTGGACCAGCGGCGGTCTCCCTACCATGCAGTAGGACATCAGGCTCTGCGTACGGCATGTAGAGGTCATCCTCCAGGAAAACGGAACGGTCCCACTGTCCCCAACCGTGAATCTTTATCATGCTGGGATCCAAATCATGATAGGGCTGCAGCTTGGCATCTACTGTGTCATCCTTCTCTATTCCAAAGCCAGCGAAGCTCTTCTCATAAGGATTAGAGGTAGGTCCTATTGCAGTCATGAAATCCGATAGCTCAGAAAGTCTTGCACTTAATTCAGGAAACCTTCTGCCAGCACTCGGCACGGATGCAATACTGGCAGGGCTGTCCGACTCGATCAAGGAGCGTAGCCTAGCATACAGGGCACGATGCTGGGCATTGGGCTCCCTCCTCAGGAGTTCGAGATCACCATGGCGGCCACCTGCATACCAAAAGTTCAGAGCACAAATGATAGTGTGGATGGCCTGAGAAACATGGCGAGTATGCCTAACGCTGGCAGAGCTTCCTGAAGGCATCCTGTGGAAAATACCAAAAAACGGCAGAGGCACAGGGTAAAAAGTCGGTGTCGACCTCTTGGGATTCCTAGAGGCACGAGTCAAGCGGATGCAAGTGGCAAGGAAAGCAGCAAAAGGAGTCCTAGTTCTAAGTACTAATGACACCAACTCAGTGCACCATTTAGGGTATGAGAGGCCGGTATCACGCAGCACTTTGAACATGGAATTGCCTTGGTCTTCATGCAAATGCTTGGATTGAGGTTCAGCGGCATCTGGCACGTTGGCACTAGGATCTGAACCTAAGACCTCGGCACGGTTGAATTCTACTCTAGGTGGGCTACGACCTCCAGGCGGAGGAAGGCAAACTTTATCATCTGTACTACTGGCTGATACGGAATTCAATGCCTTTGACCTCCCCTGTTTTTTGTTCCTTTTCCGGGGGGTAGGCAAACTACATGCACCGGGGACGGCCCCGCACTTCAACAGTGTCACTGTGGCGCTGTCGGCTGCGCTTCGGGCGCAGCCTTTGGACGCCTGGGGAACTTCGGTCTTCTCGGTGGTGACTTTGGATTCGGCGGATCCCCGCCTTTTGGCTGGCCTTTGGAGACTTTGTCTCCTGCTTCTTCGTATTCAGCACCTCCAGCTCCTTCACAAAAGAGAGGGCGGTCGACGCCCAGGGGGCCGGTACCAGTGGTGAGAAAGGGTGGGGATTTTTTTTTTTTAGTTTGGGGAATTTTTTTTGGATTTCCGGTTCTCACCATTTTCCATGCTATTTGCAGCATTTTGGAGCTGGAAACTGCCATTTCCACGGTATGTGCACGGTTTTGAGTTCGAACCTCTCATTTTCCATTGCATTTTCCACGGTATTTGCAACAGTTTGCAGCATGTTCTGTCCATTTTCCATGCTCTTTGCAGCATTTTTGAGCTGGAATCTGCATTTCCACCGTATGTGCAACATTTTACAGCTACATTCCTCACAGTACTTGCAGGATTTTGGAGCTGAAGGCTGACATTCCAACAGTTGTTTGTTGTTACTGTTACTGTTGTTGGTGTTGGTGTTGTTGTTGTTGTTGTTGTTGTTGGTGTTGTTGTTGTTGTTGTTGTTGTTACCGTTAGTGTTGTTAGTGTTGTTAGTGTTGTTAGTGTTTAGTGTTAGTGTTGTTAGTGTTGTTAGTGTTGTTAGTAGTTGGTATATATATATACAATATATATATATATACAATATATATATATATATACAATATATATATATATATACAATATATATATATACAATATATATATATATATATACAATATATATATATATACAATATATATATACAATGTATATATATATATATTCTAACCAAAGTAGTGTATTGAAATGTGTGCAAGCTTGAATTTAAATAAAAAAAAGCGGGGGGGGGGATTGGGGGGGAGGGCTGAAGAGGGGCCCTAGCGTCTACTTCAAGATCAGCTAAGGCGTCTTCCCCAATGACAGCACTTGTTTTACTCAGCCTGTTGCTGGTCTGTGCTTGTCTACAGGGTTACTCTATATACCTCTTTCTTGAGCCTTGAAGGCGCATATAAATGTGCTCAATACTCATGCATGTACCTATGTAGGTATTAGGTCGAAACAAAAACACAGGCACAAATTCAAAAGCAATGAGTAGAGCACTACGCCTTGCCGTACCCAATTGGTATTAAGAGTATCTTCCTGACTTCTCTACACAATGGCAAATAGCAAAAGAAACCGGAGTTACGCAGTGGCTTCGAATTGAAAAACACGTGAAGGCAGCGAATGTCCTAAGGACATGTCGAAAAAGAACAGCGGATTCGCTAATTTTTCCAGTAGCGACCAATGGTGCTTCGCGCACGGTCTCTCCATAGGCAAAATGCCTTGCTCTACCGGTGAAAGTTCGACTTGAAAAGTTCGGGTTCGCAAGATTCAGAAATTCAGGTCATACGAAAAACAATTGACCAAATCACGAAATAAACGGAAATAGCGGATCTCCAAAGTTGCTCATTCAAGCAAACAATGGACTGCAATCGAAGTTGGTAATTTTTGGAGTTCGCTCCATTCGGAGTGGTCTGCTCGCCGGATGGTTCATGGAGATAAATGTATATAGTATCTCTATCTACAAGAGTCTCTATTTTACATTAAATTGAAGTTCAGACACTTGTGGCATTATCTCTATCTAAAAGAGTATATGCCATTTTCGTGAAATAAGTTGAACGCACAGAAAAACTGTACACGGCCTCTCATGCTGTGTTATCTTCATTTAAAGAAGTATACACTCACTCATAGCCAAAAGCTTGTTCTCCATGGTCTGGACGAAGAAGATGAGGATCCACCCCACTCTGTGTTGCCCTGATACGTCGATGCTTGATCTTCATATGCCTTTCTCTTTTTCTCCTTCTGTCTTTCCTTTCTTGTATCTGCATACTGCTTCTTCTTGAAAGCCTGTTTGTAATGATGTCGTTCATTCCATGACATATCAGAAGGATCAAGATGGACAAGAATTGGATTATGAGCATCGCGATCATTTGGGGCAACCATGAAGATGTTGTGATCACCATGTAAGCAAGTTTCATTTACCTTGAAGTAAAATTCACCCACATAGCTCATGTGATCTTCATCCTCAAAGTCTTCTAGGTGTTCCTCACACATCAAACGTGAATGACCCCACTCAACAACTGTTAACATACAACAATCACCTTTACCATGTGTCTTGTTCATGATCTCGTCGGTGTATGTTGCTGTTGTAATGCCATCCAAGTGCGTTGCAAGAAAATCCAAGTCACGATAACTGCAAGAAATGAAATGCTTGACCCTGATCGGAGGGCAAGATGAATCAAAATACTTGCGCATGGCTTGTGTTGCAACACCTACCATTCTGTTGATCCAGAATTGGATAAGGCTGTGTTGGTATGTAGGGACACCTGGGGATTTTGGTGTGCTGTAATAGCATGCCTTGTTTCCATCACCTGCGATGAAGTCAACTTGATATCTGGCACACTCAAAAGCCATAACAGCTAAGCACTCACCAACAATCCCAGCAGAGTCTGATGCATACTTCTGTCCGACGTGATAAACGCACACACGTGTCATTCTCATCCTAGCTCTTGTCAAGTCAACAATCTCATCTGTATCTCGATCCTTTGTCTTTCCCCAAGATACTTCAAAGATTGCCCATGAGACTTGTCGAACTCGTGTGTCGTTGTCATCTGTGTGATATCCAGCAATTTGCTTGATATAGCCATCCTTTCCAAGGCGAGCTGCCACCATCAAGTCATGATAGTCATTGAAGCAAGTTTTGAAGTCAACCTCGTTGAGTCTTTCTCTGTGAGGATACAATGAACCAGCCTCGCAATTCATGAAAAGATGTCCTCCAAAGTTCTTGATGACATTGATGAAGTAGTTGTTGAACTGTGATTTGTTTTCATCAAATTTTTCATGATCCTCATCGATGGTGTAGTCAATGTGTGGAATGAATTGTTGAAATCTTTCTGGAACCGGGCATTTTTCAAATCTGTTTCCGCACCAGTTTCCCAAATTCCAAAACATTGCTGTTATCTGTGGAGAGGATCTGTATGGAAATTCAGCATCCTTGTACGTTGGGTCTGATAGGCCTCCACCTAAGTACCTGTAAGCTAAGCTATGCAAAATCATACAGTAAGGCAAGACCTTGTGTTCCTCAACGTAATCTTGGAGTACTTTTGTGAGATTTCCAAAATCGTCATCAATCCTCTGTTCTGCTTCCTTTGAGGATCTTTCTGCCTTGTCTTGATGAAGAGGATGCATCCTAGGATCACTACAACCATATTCAATGCGCTGATTGAGTTCTTGTAATTCTAGTTGTGGATTTTGATCCTTGTGTCTGGCAATGTACTCAACCATCAACTGGTCATCTGTAAGATGGTACCAATAATCTTGATGTGGAGACATGGTCTTTCTGTACTTGACATGCCAAAACATGTGTCGATGCTTCGAAGACGCTGGATAACCTTTGTTGTAAAATCCTGCCCATTCACCATGGTAATCATCTGAAAAACAATCCTTCAATTTTCGAAAAACTGAATCATCTTCGTTTCCAGTGATATCTTGACCATAGTAAAGTCGAATTGCAGGTTTCACTTCAGGAGCTGTCTCATCATCTTGAATGTCTATTTTCTTCTCCCCTGATTCCTCCTTTTCTGAGGAGCGTTCAGGTGGAGCTGATTCCTCCTTCTCTGAAGAGCCTTCAGCTGGGACATGTGGCTCCTGTGTGTCTTTTTCTTCTTCTTTTTCTTCGACAGCAATCTCCTCTTCTTCATCCTCTTCTTTCTCTTGTCGTTCTTCTGGTTTGACAAAACTGTCCTTGATCTTTTGTTGAACATTCTGATTGCACATACTGATCCATTTCAATGTACACTCAACCAATTTGTCATCATCAGTTTCCAAAATGATATGCTTGTCCTCAATGTTCAAACTTTCAATAGTATGTTTGTACTCAGGATCACCTGCGCCTGGTCTTTGAAGATCTGGAAGAGGAGTGTCTGGATCATCGTCCACCAAATCAGGATCCTCTGCTCCAAAGAAATTTTCTGCGCCAAGGTGTTCATTCTCCTTGAGAACTTGGTCAATATCCAGTTTGAACTCATGATACTTGTCGTAAGAGATCTCATAACCCATCATAGGTGCATACTGCTCCATAAATGTTGAAAAGGAAGCATCTGATAATGCCGACATCATCAACCATAATGAGAAGAAGCTTATGTCACCACGTTCAAGGGGTTGACCTCCTTCAAGATCATCTCCTGTGAGGATTGATTGGCCTGCAAGTGTAATATCCTGTAGGATCCTCCTGTGCTCTGGTTTGAGTTGCCTGACTAAAAACAGTCCCTGTCGATCTTCCATATTTCTTCGAGGATTTGCATCTGGTAATACCTCATCTTCTTGTTGTGGTTGTGTTTCCTCTCTTTCTTGAGAGCATACACCTTCTTCCTCTCTTTCCTGAGAGCCTGATGCCTTTTCCTCCTCTTTCCTGACAAAAACTTGTAGTCTTGGCAAAAACTCCAAATCATCTTCAGCATCATCATCATCGTGATCTTCCATATCCACATTCTGTTGCTCTGATTCTGGGATGTGAGCAATCTTGTCCTTTCCAGCTACCCAGATGTAGCCATCGAGTTTTGTAGATGTGTGGAAGTCACCTGAACCGCATTCCCTGACCTTTGTCCTTGCTCTTGCAGATTGATGGAATGCTTCATGCTGAAAGAATTGATTGTAGGCATGTTCAACAAAGAATCTGTAGGATTGAGCTGTCAATTCCTTTCTGCTATCCACAAATTGTCGAAGCTTGTTCAAAGCAAAAACTGTGAAATGGCTGAAGCTAGCAGGTGCTTCATCTTCATACAGATCGATTGCCATGATCATCATCTTTGTGGAAAACGAGAAATGCCGTTCAGGTTCAGGGATGACTGTTCTCTTGTTCATGGGAACTGTAATTCCTTGGATAGTCATGTCATCCCCATGTGTGTTCAACTCCAGTGCATCCAAAATGTTACCATCACGGTCCTTCTTTCTCCTGCAGAAATCTCCCCAGAGTTTGTTGTTCTCTCTAATGAACTGATCAAGATGCTTGGTGTAAAAGACAAAGACTGCTTCTGAGAGATACTTCATGTCCTTCTGTATTGCTAAGTCTCTTTCGTATAGCAAGAACTTCTCTCTCCATTCGTCTCTGTTGATACTGTGTCTGTCTTCCCAACCTGTTGGGGCAACTTGACCTCGCATCCAGTCTGTCCAATCTTGTCGACAAGAGTTCATGTAACCTTCCATGGCATCAATGTCTCCTTCTCGATGGAAGTGTGCCAACATGCGTCCAATCTCCCCAGCTCTTGTGAAGAGAAAGCATAGATGTCCTGTCCATGGTAATTTCTCCCAATCTGAGCGAGTGATGGATTGTCTACGAAGTGCTATCTTTTGTGAAGAGAGTAGTAGGTTCCATTCACGCAGAACTATCACTTTTTCTCCTGAGGAGTTCTTGATGAGTTCACCGCTCTCTTCTCTTGCACAGACAATTCCTGCCTCATACAGGACCCAGGGATTCGATGCAGAAATTAAACTTTTGGTAGCCTGTTCTACCACAGGGTCTACGATATCATCTGGTGGATCTTCTGCTTCCCAGAGATTGACAGCCTCTTCACCCATTGGGTCGTCATGGACGTCCACTGATGGCTCCTCTTGTTGATTGTCTTGAGCATCTTGTTGAGGATCATGTTGTGGTGATTCTGGACTTCCTGATGAGGAGCGTTGTTGCTCCCATGCATCTTGAGGTTCCTCTCTTTCTTGAGAGCGTCCTCTTCTTGATGGTTGTTCATATGGATTTTCCATGGTTTCATCAGCCTGCGCAGATACCTCTCTTTCTTGAGAGCCTTCTGCTGCAGCACCATAGATTGATTCCACAATCGGGTCAAAATCATTCTCGTTGCATAGTGGTGTACCAAAAACCAATCTTCCATAGTTTTGTGGAACCTGTTGACCCATGAACTCCCATGCTGTGATTCTGACTTCCTCAGGAATGTCTTGTCCAGGAATAAATGTTGGACCTTTCTCCTTCATGACATGGTTCCATGTTGTGTTGGTGTGCCATGAACCACCTGTAACCGATGGAGGTAGAGAATGACCACGTGCTTGATGAACAACGTTGCATGCAATGGTAGGGAGTTGTTCCTTGACGTGAAGGTACTGGAAAGGAATGTCACCATGGAATAAAATGACACCATTCTTTGTCAGATAGAGTTGGTTGTCCACAATAAAACTTGGATCCAACACGAGGTACACTGGTCGCCTATAGTTTCTTGGAGGCTTCGTGCCCTCTGCCATCCTTATGTAGCCCTGACCATTGTCATTGTGATACATGAAGTGAACTGCATCCCTTCTGCCTTTTCCACTTCCTTTCACAAAGGTCTTCAGGCCTGATTGTTGAATGGAATCTAAATTCTCGTAATCAGTGACATGAAAAATCCAGCCCAAACTCATAGCCTCATCATATGTCAGTTGGTGGTGTGCCACAGTGGGATCGACCACTTGGTTGCTATGTCCTTGAAAAGCACCAAGACGAACGTCGAATGGATACTCTGCCCTTGAGCTATATGGGTACCACTGCCATCTCATGGAGATCTCAACAAAGAAACGTTGTTTTGGATTACACAGTAACATAGCAGCAAAATCTGCTCCAGACATGTGATATTCCTTTGGATTGTCTCCTTGCATCTGATCAAACAGTAAGGAAATGTTCATAGCTCCACTGGCAGTGAATAACGTTTTGTCTCTGCAATGTCTCAACACATTGGATAGCCTCTTGCTACATGACAGATAATAACTTCTCCTTGATGAGCTAGTCATGTCCACGTGGAAATCATTGCATCGTTCATCAAACCAGTTTTCTTCTGCCTGAGTTGTAAAGCCACAGAGATACTTCAGAAAACTTGAAGTCCATTTCAAAGATTCATCAAATTCTCCATGACTAGTTCCCCAGTGCAAAATCCAAGCTATTGCGTCCATGAACATTTCATGTCTGTCAGTTGGTCTCATGTTGTGTGGACCCATCAATGTATGTAAATTGCGCTCTCTCTTCGTCCTCACTTGCTCGTGAGCCTGAAACCAATCTGTTTGGCGCCTGTAATCATAGCAAAATGATAAATGATCCTCATTGGGTAATGTCGATGGTGTTCGAAATTGGTCAGCTGGGATTTCCTCTGATCTTCTCAGAGCATATCCATCAGCTGAATGTCTTCGACTAAAATCATAGCCTTGATGTTCTTGACCTCGAGTGTTCGATTGTGCCTGATCACTAGATGATGCGGCTGAGGCCCTGTTCCACCGGCTAGAGCTCGACATGTTGAAGAAACAGTGCGATCCTCGAGACTCTGCCTCTTGAGCCGCAGGCACAAATTCAAAAAAATAGTCAAGAATCCCTCAAGGTGTCACCTAACAGAAATACATCATGTCTAAAATCAACATGACTGCAAACTGTTGGCAACCATGACCTGAGGTAAGCCTTGTGTTCCAGTAATGATCTGAATGGTGGATGAGCATCAACTTCCTTAAGAACACCTTGTCGAACAGCATCAATAAGATTCTGAGGATTGGCAGACTTCTTGGTCAAACAATCGGCTAAACACCATTGAGTTCTGATATGTGACAAGTCAGCAATAGAACCTGAACATGCTTCCTTCCTAAGCATCTGAATCATATGAATGGTCTCTTGTTGTTCAGGAACATGAGTAGTGCTGGCAGTAGTCACAAGATTGTTTGCATCAGTCCTCATATGAATCTCACTTGAAAGTCCAGTGATATCCTTGATCAGTCCTCTCAACATTTGACATGTACCATAACACTTCATGAGTGCATACAACTCTGCAACAGTTGTGCTCAAAGTGGTTCGTTTGATTTTGGTAGATTCAAAGAAAATGAGAGAACCTCTGGTGTTTTTGCTCTTTTCCTTTCTTGGTTCAGCCATGAAAATAACCATCGCGCGCTGTGAGGATTTGTCGCTGTTGTTCCTAAACGCTGCATCTGGCATTGCAACTAATCTAGGATCACCTTGAAGTGGCCAGAACATAAGTTCCATCGGGTCACCTACAATTTGCCTGCAAAGTTTGTTCAGCGTTTTGCAATCACCTATGGTGGGGGAAGCAGCGGCAGAAGCACAACGTGAAAACTGATAACACGACTGAAATTGAGTTCTTGATTGTAACCAATTGATACTACCTAAGAGTGATCTATAGGCCGTGTGGAGATCCTTGTCACATTTGTCTTCATCCTTCAAACCTTTTGGTATGACGACCTCAGTAAGTTCACTGACGCAAAGTGATTGTTCAACAGTGATGTGTGATTTCTTCTTGGTCTTTTCATCAATGATCCATTTCACACGTTGACCAGTGAACATCAAGTCATTCACATCTTCATGACCAATCTTGAATTGTGACTT
>CAMXCT020000046.1:0-22325 GCA_947184155.2 Cladocopium goreaui | reverse complement strand
TACATGACAGATAATAACTTCTCCTTGATGAGCTAGTCATGTCCACGTGGAAATCATTGCATCGTTCATCAAACCAGTTTTCTTCTGCCTGAGTTGAAAAGCCACAGAGATACTTCAGAAAACTTGAAGTCCATTTCAAAGATTCATCAAATTCTCCATGACTAGTTCCCCAGTGCAAAATCCAAGCTATTGCGTCCATGAACATTTCATGTCTGTCAGTTGGTCTCATTTTGTGTGGACCCATCAATGTATGTAAATTGCGCTCTCTCTTCTTCCTCACTTGCTCGTGAGCCTGAAACCAATCTGTTTGGCGCCTGTAATCATAGCAAAATGATAAATGATCCTCATTGGGTAATGTCGATGGTGTTCGAAATTGGTCAGCTGGGATTTCCTCTGATCTTCTCAGAGCATATCCATCAGCTGAATGTCTTCGACTAAAATCATAGCTTTGATGTTCTTGACCTCGAGTGTTCGATTGTGCCTGATCACTAGATGATGCGGCTGAGGCCCTGTTCCACCGGCTAGAGCTCGACATGTTTTTGAAGAAACAGTTGCGGATCCTCGAGACTCTGCCTCTGGAGCCGCAGGCACAAATTCAGAAAAATAGTCAAGAATTCACTCAAGGTGTCACCTACAGAAATACATCATGTCTGAAATCAGCATGAATGAAAAGCACCCCCTTCCGCTTTGCATGCGTTTATCACCGCCCACTTCCTTCTACGCTACTCGGCGACCACTGTTGGCAACCATGACCTGAGGTAAGCCTTGTGTTCCAGTAATGATCTGAATGGTGGATGAGCATCAACTTCTTGAAGAACACCTTGTCGAACAGCATCGATAAGATTCTGAGGATTGGCAGACTTCTTGGTCAAACAATCGGCTAAACACCATTGAGTTCTGATATGTGACAAGTCAGCAATGGACCCTGAACATGCTTCTTTCCTAAGCATCTGAATCATATGAATAGTCTCTTGTTGTTCAGGAACATGAGTAGTGCTGGCAGTAGTCACAAGATTGTTTGCATCAGTCCTCATATGAATCTCACTTGAAAGTCCAGTGATGTCCTTGATCAGCCCTCTCAACATTTGACATGTACCATAACACTTCATGAGTGCATACAACTCTGCAACAGTTGTGCTCAACGTGGTACGTTTGATTTTGGTGGATTCAAAGAAAATAAGAGAACCTCTGGTGTTTTTGCTCTTTTCCTTTCTCGGTTCAGCCATGAAAATAACCATTGCGCGCTGTGAGGATTTGTCGCTGTTGTTCCTAAACGCTGCATCTGGCATTGCAACTAATCTAGGATCACCTTGCAGTGGCCAGAACATAAGTTCCATCGGGTCACCTACAATTTGCCTGCAAAGTTTGTTCAGCGTTTTGCAATCACCTATGGTGGGGGAAGCAGCGGCAGAAGCACAACGTGAAAACTGATAACATGACTGAAATTGAGTTCTTGATTGTAACCAATTGATACTACCTAAGAGTGATCTATAGGCAGTGTGGAGATCTTTGTCACATTTGTCTTCATCCTTCAAACCTTTTGGTATGACAACCTCAGTAAGTTCACTGACGCAAAGTGATTGTTCAACAGTGATATGTGATTTCTTCTTGGTCTTCTCATCAATGATCCATTTCACACGTTGACCCGTGAACATCAAATCATTCACATCTTCATGACCAATCTTGAATTGTGACTTGACAACTTTCTTGAACTTCTCCAGAAACTCTGGAGTTCCTGTAATGAACAAGTCGTCAACATGCAAACAACACATGCCAATAGGTTTTCTTCCCTTGGCATTACTGCCATCCACAGGGTCCATGAAGTGTTCCAAGAGTTGTTCAACAATCTCTGGTGTCAACTGTGGTGTCGTGGCAAGATAAGTACGCTCTGAAGGTAAGAAGACTGAAACAAGTACTTCAGCTTCTTCTTCCAAACTTATGGAAACATTGTCCTTGTTCATGTCATGATTCATCTCAAGCAACCACCAAACTCCTTTC
Organism: Cladocopium goreaui; assembly: GCA_947184155.2. Lineage (NCBI taxonomy): Eukaryota > Dinophyceae > Suessiales > Symbiodiniaceae > Cladocopium > Cladocopium goreaui. The sequence goes on along the minus strand of CAMXCT020000046.1, from coordinate 20,327 downwards.
CTCTTCACAATAGAAGTTCTCAAGTGAAACTTCTTTCGATCATAATGTGAATCAGGAGTTCTCAAAGCTTTTGCACGATAAGCAACTTGAGCATGACCATTTTCAAAAGGATACCAACCAGACTTGTGTTCAACAGATTCCAAAAACTTCAACAAAGTTTCATCAACAACAGGAGTCCAAGCACAATCTTCAACCTTCTTCTCCTTGAACTCTTTCCTCTGTTTCCATGTTTGGGTTTGTTGATAGCAAGCTGAAAACAATCTTTCTTCAACCAAAAGAGACTTATGAACTTCCTCAGCGATGTCGGAGGATTCATCACGCGTTTCCTCACTGTCTTGTGAGCTTACGTAGTATGTCACAGGTGCTGGTTCTGTTGCCTCAGAGTCAGCAAAGCTAACCTGTTTTGGCTCCTTGAAAGCACCATCATAGCATACATATGTACACCTGTCAGCTCTTGTAGGTTGAATACCAAGCGAAATCAGAAATTTGTCAAGGCGGTTCCACCATCTACGTGGTGCGTCTGCAAGTCCATAGACGGAACGAGTGCACAAACCAACCAAGTAAGGAGGCAAACCAATGTCAGTAGGCAACTGAACATGGATAACACGGCGGTCTAAGTCGTATGTTTCCCCCTGAAGGAAGGCAGTTTTCAAGTCTAAATGGAGTAAATCCCAGTACATCGAGGCTGCATGCTGAGATGCCACACGAAAACCATACCTGGTAGCAGTAGGACTGTCAGTCTGTAAGTCATACTTTTGAGCATCTTGAAAGCCTCTACATACCCATCTAGCCTTGAACTTCTTGAACTGTCCATCCTTATCAACCTTGATGGTAAGCACCCATCTGCCAGTGACATAGTTATCAATCTTATGACGTCTCTTGTCTTTGAAAGTCATGGCAGTGAAATCCAGAAAACTTCTGAATTCTTCAAGCTTGGCTTGTTTGATCTCCTTAGCAACTTTCTCAAGACTTCTTGAGTGATAACTGATTCTGCCTTTGGCTGCTTCTTTCCATTCTTGGCAAGATACTGTTCAAACTGTTTGAATCCAGTAACATCGTATGAACCAAACTCAGGGGCAGCTTGGACCTTTGGTCCTAAAGGAACGAAAACAGTACCATCAACATCGACAAAATGAGAGTGGTCTGATGTGTAAGGTTCAGTGTCCACATCTTCTTCCTGAAGCTGGGCCATGTCATCCTCAGTCAAAACAGGAGTGTCGTCTGTTTCATATGGTTCTGTTTCATCATCATCATGTTGTGATGATAACAATTCTGGTGTTCCTTGTGAAGACTGCTGTTGCGCTGGCTGCGCAAAGTCACCTGGCGTAAACGATGTTGGTGTAGTAGTAGGCAATGGAATTGTATTATCATGTGAACTTGAGGCAGTAGGATCATGTGAAGGTCCTTCATCTTCATCTTCATCTTCATAAGGTTTCTGAGTAGGAACTGAAATTGGCTGAACATGACCTGGTAATTGAACCTTTGGCCTCTTGATAATCACCTTTGCCTTTGCCTTTGGTAAAGCATCAGTAGAATCAGTTGAGATCTGTCTCTGTTTCCTTTGAACTCTGATAGGCTCTGACGTCGGATCAGGTCCTGGTGGTGAATCGTCATCTTGTCCAGGATCAGCAATCTCTTCGATTGGAATGTCAGGTTGGAAAACGGAGTTGATGGTGAACTTGGTTGATGTGTTTCCCCCGAGTCCTGTATTCCTGGCATATCCAAATCATCATCAGGTGGTGGTCCATAATCATCTGGAATGATGTACTCTTGATCATCATCATCACCTGGATCAGGTCCAGTATTGTAATCAGGTTGATTATCATCATCCAGAGGATCTTCTGGTTCATCACCACTCAACATCTCATCATCATTTGGTGGAACATCACCATGCTGATCTGGATGAATGGGATCGTCACCATTTGGTGGTGTGCTACTTGAACTAGGAGGATCTTCAACTCTCCTTTTGATAGCACCAGTCGTTTCTCGTGAAAAGACGATCATACTCCATTCATGGATTTTGAACTGTTCATGATGTGGATACAACTGTGACACAAACATGAAGAAAACATGATCATAGTCACCAGGTTTCCAAATGAGTAAGACAGCATCTTCAGGATGTTGAAACAAAGGATTCACTCTTCCATAAGTTCCTCTGAACACACTGCAATCTTCAAAGTACATTCGAGGCAATGTCTTCTTTCTGACATCTTGAAGTCCAGGAATCAGTTCAATGATTCTGGGTTCAGTTGATTCTCTGACACTAGCCTCTGTACTCCTTGGCAACTGATCAATCTTCCTCAATGTTTGAACAAGTAACTGAGTGGTAAACCTCTGTGGAAGAATGTGCTTTAACGGCACTGGAATCGAGGTCTCAACATGATGCAAATCTTGCAACAAACACGAGCACTCAGGTTCACGGTCCAAAAACAATGACGTGCCACACAATGCTCCATCATCAAAATGTTCCAACAGATCTTCAAACAAGAAACATTGTCTCATGTTCTGCAAAGGTACAAGTTGTGTGAACTGCGCAATGAATGAACACAAGTGAGATGGTAAGACCTTCCATTGTGGATCATTCCAAAGCTTCCCTTCTCTATTGAAGGCATGCTGTGGTTCCAACATGTCAAAGTCTTCATCATGATTATAATACACACGCAAGTTCTTGATTGAAGGATCACAACGACAGTAATTTGTCATGTCAAGGTTGAAACAACCAATGTGATACTTGATTCTGTCCTTCTGAAATTTCTTCCAAGCCAAAAACTGAGCAAATCCTGAATCAGGTGGTGCAATCACCAAGAAACCTTTTCCTCGGTCAGCTTGCCATTTCATCACAGCAAGGCAAAACTTGAATACCGAGTATTTCCAGGAATTTGGTGAAGGATTTGTGATCAACACGTATTCAGGATCAAGCTTCTCAAGTTGTTTCCAAACTTGGTTTTGTTTCTTTTTGCTGTTGAAACTCCAACCATGCTTGTGGTCAATGGGTTCACCAACCTTCATGTTCAATCGTGCCATGTGCCAACTAAGACCAGTGTTGCTACTGAAAAGTTCCACAACATCACACTTGCCAGTTTGACAAAACCAGTGAGCTTGTTCACCTAAGTATGCTTCAGCATATTCAGCGATATCTGGTTCATAGTCATCTTCATCTTCAACTGCAAATGGAACAGGTTCCGATGTGTCAAGTCCAGGAACAGCAACATCATGCCATTCATCATGGTCACGTCTCACCTTCGATTGATTAACATGCATGACTGCGTTGTCAACATGAACATTGACCATAGCACCTTCCTGAGAGATAACAGTACCTCTGATCCATCTTTCCTTTTTCCATGCCTTTGAAGCAATAGCATTAGCATTGACAGGGGAACTCCAAACGAAAACCTTGTCACCTGGTTTGTAAGGTCCATCTGATGGCATTGTTCGTTTGGCCATGTCATGTCTGAGGTCAGCAGCTTGTCTGGCTTCCTGATGTGCCCTCAGTGCTAACCTTTGCAACTCGAGTTGTGTTTTGTCTTCAGGTAAAGGATCAACACTAAGTTGAGCAGGATCAGAAGTCTCAATATCCAGAAGATCTGGTGGTCGTCTACCAGTGGCAATTTCCAAAGGAGAATAACCGCTAACAGTGAGTTGAGTGTTTCTGGCCCAAACAGTACGCTTCACAGCTTCTCTGATGGTGATTCCTTTGAACCTATCATCTTCAAGGTTCTTGGACATGATTTGCCATTGTCGTTTGAAAAGTCTGACAGCTGATTCAGCTTTGTTAGGCCATGGGGTTCTTGAACCACAGGGACATTCCTTGATACCATGAGTTCGGTAATAAGTCAGAAAGTCTTCTTGAAAGAAAGCTTCATCACCTACAATGGCTTTAGGCATACAATTGTGTTCATCACTCCACAACCTTAGAGCCTGAATGGTCTCCTTGTTGTTCAGTGAGTTTTGTGCCGTAGCCCAAAGTAAGTTGGTTGCACCATCAAGAACAAGCAACACCATGTACTTGTTCTTCCTCAACTGAATTTCAGCATGATCAACAAAGATAACATCTCCAAAGTTGGTGGGTCGTATGCCTGAAATTCTGGCTCGCGGCGGTGGTGCAATGGAAGTACTACACACACGACACTTGTTGTACATCTCCTCATACTTCTGATAGACAGAGTCAGGAAGTCCTAACATGGAAGTCCTTCGTCTGAATTGAGTAGGAGACATGTGATAGTGTTTGACGTGAAGCTTGTAAAGTTCCACACTATCCTCCAGTTTCCTGAGCATCTTTCTGTATGCTGGTGTCATGGCTTGCACTTCACTACCAGGCAGTGGAATCGAAACTCGCCTAGGCTCAAGAGCATCACTACCTAGTTTCTCAACTTGACTTTCTGAATCTTGCTTACCACGGTTGCGCGCAGGTGCAGAATGTTTTGGTTCAATGACTTGAGGTTCATCTGAATCAATCTTGTCCAAACCTAATTCCCTAGCTACCTTGTCAAGCTCATCTTCTTCATCAAGCTTGGGATAGGAGACAACAACCTTCTTTCTTGATGAACCTGATTGAGAGTCATCGACAACCTGAGGTTTCTGCTTACCTACGTGTCTTTTGGCTGCAGGTGGACCTACCTCAATCTTTTTCGAGCCTGGTCCATTTGAAATCGGTTTGCCTTCCTCCTTCTTTAAGGAGCTTGGCTTCTTATTCTGTACACCTGATGGCACTGAAGAGGCTGACTCAGGGTGAAAAAGATCATCAATGTTTCCACGAAAGGGCTTTGCACGATCAATGTCACTTCTGACAATGTCATCTGGGATCACGTAGTCCTCCTTGATCTTGTAGATGGTCTTGCCCTTCCAGAACTCTTCACTCTGTTCAGAAAACCTCTTCTTCTCAGTGCGCCAGTTGTCCTTGTGAAGAACCTTCTTCTTGCTCTTCTGGAATTCCATGTGGGTTTCTCTCTCATCAAGAAGTTGATCTTTGGAATTGGAGTTTTCTCTGATCGAGTCATCTCATGTAAGTTCATTCTCTTGTCCTTGTGGTGCCTGATGAGTTCACGACGTAGTGGATCAACCTGCCAGTAGTCACCAGTCACCAAAGCTTCTCCTTCATGATCATCTTGTTTGACAGCAATCTGGCTGTACTCAAAGTGATCGTGTTGTGAATAGAAACTTTTGACTTGTGGAGTCTTGAAATGAACTTGGCTCATGTACCATGCTACATCTTGTAAGTCGAGAATGAGATGAGTACTAATGGCTGTCCTCAAAACCATTTTTCTCATGCCAATACGTGCACAGGACAAATAAGCCTTCTCTGGAGTAAGTCCAAATTGAAATCCAAGGTTTCTCATCTGTGGAAGTGACATCAACAATGGGACATCACCTTCTTCGACAATGTCGAATTCTGTAAACTGAGTGTTCCATCCATGATCATACATGAATATCACGAGCTTCTCAGTACATTTTGATTGTTGTGAGTTTGCAAAGAAAAATCTTGAACTTGTTGGCTGAATTTCATACCAAAGTCCACTGTTGGGATGTGAGTCAACATATCTGCAAAATGCTTCAACTGCTCGTCGAGAGCCCATAGCTCTTGTGCATCCAAGATCCAGAATACACACAGTTGGTGGTGCAGAATTCTGTGTGAAAAGCTAGTCCATTCTCACATGCCAGATCAGTTTGTACAGTATGAAATGAAAAAGCACTCTGCTGTGATGGTTCCTCTATCTCTGTAGAGCATCCATGTGAAAACAATGTTGTGCCTTTTGCCAATGGCTTCCATGAAGCCTCACCTTCTTGAAGACCAACTTGCCTGGGCACTACAGCTGGACGTTGTTGTACACCTTGTCGTAGTGCACCAACTTCTCCAACCAGAACAGGGAATCTCTTCATTTCTCTCCTGTTTTGATGTGCTCTTGCATCACGCTGGTTCTGTCCTCCACGACGAGTACGTCGTTGTTCATCTTGTGCTGCATACGTGGATGTCAAAACATCAACACGTGCTGGCTCTGTCTCTGCAACATCAACACGTGCTGGTTCAGTTGTTCCAAATGAAAAGAAACCATGACCAGAACTTGAAGCTGCAGAAGAATAATGAGCTTGTTGAGTTGGTTGATTCTGTATGGCAGGAGCTGATGTGGTCTGAGGTTGAACGTAGTTCGACTTGCCTTTTCCATCTCCTGGCTTTCCTCCTTTTCCATCATCATCCTTGCCTTTCTTGCCTTTCTTGCCTTTCTTTCCTTTTCCTTTTCCTTTTCCTTTCTTCTGGAAGTATCCATACTCATCCATGTAGTACAGATCATCATAGGCCCAATAGCCTTCATTCCAGGTTTGATCATCGGCCCCATAGCCGTCATAGTTTTCATTCCATTCATCTTCTTGCCATTCATCTTCATAACCTTCTTCACTCACCATGTGAGCACGGCCTTTTCTTCTTCCTTTTCCTCGGCCTTTTCCTTTTCTTGATTTGAAGAACCTTCGTCCTCCTCTGCCTTTTCCTTTTCCTTTTCTTTTTCCTTTACCTTTGCCTCGTCAGATGTATTTGCCTTGGAACCTTCTCTGATACCATGTGAAGTTGGCGTCATCATAAACCCAGAAAACATCTTCTAAGGCATCCAGGAATCCTTCTGCGCCGTCTTCTTCATCTTCGGCCCAATAGCCGTCGGTTCCTTCTAATTCACCTTCATCCAGTACGAGGAAAGATCTTCTCTGTGCCATGCCAGAGGGTTGCATCAATGGATTGTCAACTGCTGTTTTGGTAGTGCAAAACATTTCCAAAAACAGGTCACGTAGTTCTTGAATTCTGTATCGATCGAGGGTTCGTCCACGATGTGTCATGATACTTGTGAGTGTGTTTCTCTGATCTTGACTCAGGTCAGCTAGACTTACAAAAATCAATGCTAGCAAATTTTCACCCAGTGGGAATGCTTGTCGCTGTGCTTCTCTACGATTTTCCTGAAATAGTCTGAATGCCGCTAGTGCCAGTTCATGTGTCCAAGGAACAGCTACATGGGGTGTTCCTGAGGCTGCTGCTACATCAGCTCTCTCTTGTTGATCTCGTTCATGTTCTTGACGTCGTTGTTGAACAAACAGGATTGCTTCAGGACTAGTCACTGTTACTTCTGGAAGTAAATCCATCCAAGACTCAATAGTCTATTACCAGTGAGTTGAAATCTAGTCATCCACTTCTGAAGATCCATTGTTCCTCTGTTGAACTTCATGAACTGCATGAAACGGTATAAGAACACGTTCTGGGCACCTTTGATGAAATGAGGTCGTAGAAATCTTTTGAAATAAGCCACTCCTTCATAGGGATCCCTTAGTAATTCTCTATCCAATAGCCTCTTGTATTGTTGAGCATCTCCTTCCAGTCTGTTGCGCAATGCTGGACCACGTTTCTCTGGTTCTAACTCCGTAATGTCACACCAGTCATCAATTGCATCCTCAAAAGCAAAGAAGCTGGTTCGCCCATCATAGGCCGGAGCAACCTTTGTGGTCATCTGTTGCGTCATATGAATCTGTGTATGCTGGGGTGCTCTTCTCATTGCATAAGAGTCATATTGGTTCCATTCATTTGCATCGACAATGTCGAAGTCATCATCATCATAGCCATGGCTTACCATTTCTTGGGCTCTACCTGGAGCTCACCCTCAATGAGGGATCACTGCTCCGCTACCACTTGAAGAGGGGCCCTAGCGTCTACTTCAAGATCAGCTAAGGCGTCTTCCCCAATGACCGCACTCTTTTACTCTCAGCCTGTTGCCGGTCAGTGCTTGTCTACAGGGTTACTCTATATACCTCTTGAGCCTTGAAGGGCGCATATAAATGTGCTCAATACTCATGCATGTACCTATGTAGGTATTAGGTCGAAACAAAAACAAGGGCGCAGCGCCTCCCCCCAAAGCAGAATGCAAGCACCTCTTCTCACATGTTACGTTGCAAGTTTTCAAGAGAAGGTTGGTCATGTGATACTCAGGGATGTAAATACTGTGCAAAATGCATCTTACATGAAAATCAAGTATTTAAAGCAGGCAAAGCAAAAAAAAAAGCAGAGAAGCAAAAAGCAGAGAAGCAAAGAAACAGGAAACGCACAAAAGCAAAACAGCAGAAAGGCAAAGAAGCAGGAAAAGCAGAAAAGCAGAAAAGCAAAAAAAGCAGGAAAAGCAGAGAAGCAAAGAAACAGGAAAAACAGAAAAGCAAAAAAGCAGAAAAGCAGAGAAGCAGAGAAGCAGGAGAAGCAGAAAAGCAAAAAAGCAGAAAAGCAGAGAAGCAGAGAAGCAGGAGAAGCAGAAAAGCAAAAAAGCAGAAAAGCAGAGAAGCAGGAAAAGCAGGAAAAGCAGGAAAAGCAGGAAAGCAGAGAAGCAGGAAAAGCAGGAAAAGCAGAGAAGCAGGAATCCAAAAATAATTCCTAAACCTGATCAAAAAAAAATCCTAAAATAATTAGCCCTCCCCCTTTAAATGGTAAAGTACCTCATTTGAATGCTCGAAATAATTCAGCTATGCCCCTCTAACCATGCTCTTCACACAATCGACCGAATAGTCCCGCACTTTGATGTACATCCCAGCTAGAACCTGGATATGCAACTAGATATAGGTCACAAATATGCCATGATGCACACTTCTCTAAAGTTGTTGGTCATCCATATCATTACATATAGAAATACATAGAAATACATAGGAATACATACATATATACATGTTGCATATACAATATATATATATATATATTCTATGGTGGCTTCAGTGGTTTCCTAAAATAGCCGTCACCTTGGAGGCGCCCAGCTGTCCGCTGGAGGGGTAGAAGGACGAGGCCATGGAGGTGGCCGAGGCGGCCACGCCTCGCTTCCCATGGAGGAAACATCGAAGAAAAATGGTCCAAAAATGGTACCCTCTGGTTATTTAACGTAGCCATAGAAAATCATCATTATTAATAGGTAAACCATTGGTAAACCATCTATAAATGGGTCATTTTCAGGGTCTATGTTTATTTACCAGAGGGTAAAAACTATGGAGAAATGGAGGAAAACTATGGACACAAATATGAACAAATGGTGAGATTCTCAGGAATTTTCGCATGGATTTTGGATTTTCTTTTGTGATGAACATGGGGCAATTTTGCTGAGAAATGGTGAGATTTCAAGGATTTCAACGGGAATTGCTGGTGGAATATGAAAATGCACAGGAATGAACTATATAGTGGTTAGATGTGGTTAGTACCTGTTAATACCCTCTAGCAGTTTGCCCCAAAGGGTATATCATGTATAGTAAACTCCAAATGGATCGAAATCCAAGAAAACATGGATATATATATAATTGATATAATTGATATAATCATGGTGAGATTATCAGGAATAATCACGGAATATAAAATTACTTTACTTCGTGTGATCCCCACCATGACATTTATACATGTTCTTACTGGCACATCTTCTGGCATTCTATCTGACATATCTTCTGACATTCTATTTGGCATTCTATCTGGCATATCTTCTGGCATATCTTCTGTCATTCTATCTGACATATCTTCTGACATTCTATTTGGCATTCTATCTGGCATATCTTCTGGCATATCTTCTGGCATTCTATCTGACATATCTTCTGACATTCTATTTGGCATTCTATCTGAAATATCTTCTGACATTCTATTTGGCATTCTATCTGGCATATCTTCTGGCCTATGATCTGGCATATCTTCTGGCATATCTTCTGGCATTCTATCTGGCAAATCTTCTGGCATTCTATCTGACATATCTTCTGACATTCTATTTGGCATTCTATCTGGCATATCTTCTGGCATTCTATCTGACATATCTTCTGGCATTCTATCTGGCATTCTATCTGACATATCTTCTGGCATTCCTTATTTTTATCTCCATATCTTCTGGCATTCTTCTGCATTCTATCTGGCATATCTCTGGCATATATTCCTGACATATCTTCTGGCATTCTATCTGGCATTCTATCTGGCATTCTATCTGGCATTATATTTGCACATATCTTCTGGCATATCTGGCTCTACCTGGCATTCTTTCTGACATTCTCTATCTGACATTTTACTTTCTTCCTACATGAGGTCCGGCAGGGAACACTTGGCGTGGATACTCGCGGTTGAGGTCCGGCAGGGAACACTTGGCATGGATACTCGCGGTTGAGGTCCGGCAGGGAACACTGGGCGTGGCTGGTCGTGGTTGAGGTCCGGCAGGGAACACTGGGCGTGGATGGGCGTGGTTGAGGTCCGGCAGAGAACACTGTGGATCGCGGGTCGCAGTTGGACGAGGACGACGAGGACGACGAGGACGACGAGGACGACAAGGACGACAAGGATGACAAGGAGGACGAGGAGGACGAGGAGGAGAGGAGGAGGAGGAGAGGAGGACGAGGCAGGAGGAGGAGGCAACTGACATAAAATCTAACAACCCTCACCTGGCAGGTGGGGAAATATATAAAAATATATAAAAATGAACTACTATATATATATATATATATCTATATAATTATCATGTGTATAGTAAGCTCCAAAAATAGGAACGGTTACCCAGCTGAAGTTTTAGGAACATTTTAAATGTCAATCTTTTTGCTGGGGCTGTTACAATGGTTATTAGTTGGACCCATCACCAAGTGACACAATATGGACGTGATGAAGACATTCGACCGATAAGTGGTGAGAAAGTGGTGAGAAAGTGGGAGTCATCCATTGCCGAAACATCCCTCTGGCTGAGGCTCAGGGGATCAATCAGGACACATCAGGACACCAGATATGAATTGGTGCCTTCACATGCACCCAGAACATTGCTCCGCCAGGGTCCTGTTGCCATCCTCCCAAGGGATGCTTCCAGGCGGCTGGCTGCATCCTCCACATCATCGAAGTTGTTCAAGGCACCAGCGGCATAGAAGGAGCCAGTCATGCATGGCTCGGCCACACATCGCTGATCGCTGGAGTATTGGGGTGGCCCATGATGGCAAAGATCCATGGAGTGGGTTGAACAGAAGATTTCGGGCCACTGGAGTTTTTGATGGTAATTATCCTACTTTGGAACAAAATCACAAAAGTGGAAGGATGAGTCTGAAGAACTGCAGAGGCAAACTAAAGAAGAATCCGTCTATTGCCAATGTTTGGATAGTTGACATGTACACGCCTTGCTCAGCTGGTGTCACATCATGCGCGGCCACAAGTTTTACTGAGGCTATCGTTGAGGGACTGAGTAAAGGTGTTATATGGTGTTATCAAACTGGCACAGATTGTTCGCCCAAATCCACAGGCTCATGAGCCCAACATGAATCTATGTCTGAGCAAAACATCTGCAGTCCACGGGCTCATGAAAGGCTTCCTCAGCTTCCAAACACGGCAGCCGTAGAAATGGAACGGAGGCTGACTTGACGCCCCCAACCCAAGCTGCAAAGTGTTTGGGTGCAGGAGTCAGTGGCACCGATTTCCGAAATACACTGGCAGCAAACCCTGGAAGCTGCAACCATGGCCATGTTGCCTTTGAAGTTTTGCTGCCTGAATAGTCAACTATCAGGTAGAGAAAAAACATCGGAATTTCGAGTGTCCACTGTGAAATCATATGTTGTTTTTTTCAAGGAAAGACTTATCTGATCTACCTTTCTGGTAAAGGACATGGATATGACATCGGTCTGATCCACCGCTTCATGTTCTCCTGTATCAGTGGTCACAAACTGAAGAAATCCCCCACTTTGAGTCTACCCAACCAGGGCCAAACATGGGCACAATATTTCCTCAAAATGGGTTCGATTTGTGAACGTTTAGTGATTCGTGACGAAGCATGATGGAGCTATATAGCCACGCCAACACATGTGGAAGTCAATTGGTTTCGCCATCCTATTTGTAGGATTTTGGGGGATGACATCATCAACTCTCTCACCGTTCCCTCAGCCCCTTCCAACCTACCCGCAGTGCCAGTCCTTTCGTCGATTTGTGACTGCGTACGTCGCAGGATGTCCAATCTTGCCGCCACCTGCACAACATCTCAATGATATATTTCCCTGTTTCAAAGCTGTTTCAAACCCCTGAAAAGTGCGGTTTACCGGCACCTTGACTTCTGGCAAAATGTTGTAGACCATCGTAAACATCAAAATCAGTAAACTCCCAAAAAATAGTTCGGAGTACTGGGCTCAGTATTCCTGGAACAGTTCACGTACGTAGAAAAGAAAAGATTGGGTTTACATAATGCAGAAGTAAGTAAGCCAATCGTCCTTTTGAAAAATCTTTTGATCCATTCCTCAATTAGATCTTGAAAACTGGGAGACATGTCACTTGGAATCGAAATGTTTAACCATATTCAGAGGACTTTCCAACAAACATTTTTTCAAGTGACTTCATTTCTGTTTTCTTACACAAATTTTGGTTCCTGTATATATATATATATGTATTGAGTAATATATTGAATATCTTGTTCACAGCTATGAATGAACTGTTTCACCCAGTAACATCTAAAAAAAAACTTCACCCAGTTCCCACCCCAGACCAAAGACATGTATTTCTTCTTGGCGAGGTTTCCCCAAAGGATCTGTCTGGTCAAACTGCATCAGGCAAGAGTTGCCATTCGAAAGATAAACAAAAATAGAACAGTTGAAAACGAGTCAAAACTTGCCATAGTCAAACTAGTCAAAGACATTGAGGCATGACCAGAAAATATAGTCATCAATCATCAACTGTCATTGGAATACACATCACTCTGGCCTCATCCGCTTGTAGGGCTGGAACACCAAGGACTTCGATGCAGAAATCCTCCAGATGACCCGGCAGAAGGCCCTGTGGCGAGCAGACGGGGGTCGCAAGGCTGGCAAATGGTTCCCCAATGCTCAGCGCCCATTTGATATCATTTCATGAGTTTCAATGCATGCACTGTCAGCATCATATTTTTTTTTCTCTCCTTCTCTCTCTCTCTCTCTGTTGTTTCTGTTGTCCTTAGCCATGATCATGGTCATTAGTTTCATTCTCATCATTGTTAGTTTTACACATGATTGATTCTACATGTGCCTGCATCGATCTGATCATCCATCTCTTGTCATACTATGGTTCTATGGTTGTTGAAAATGTTTGTAATTATATGTCCTTTCTCTCACTATAAATATTGTCATTATCATGTTTGCTTACAATTATTTGTATATATATATATATATTATGTTATACTCTCCGGTTATTTGACATTGCAAGGGACAATTTCCCCATATAGCTATTTTACGATGATTTACCACTAAAAAAAACATGATTTCCCTAAAGTATGTTAAATAACCAGACGGCACTGCCATTGCCGAACAGCCTCCAGTGAGGCGCAGCCAACTTCATCAGCACGCGGAACGTCATACCACCTGCTGGAACTTCGGCGAACCCTCATGGTTGATGGGGAGATATAGAGCCAGTATAATGCTCACTTAACATCACATGCTTCTAAATAATATAATATCATATTAGTACCGATAAGATATGACATGAACTGAAATCATTTCACATATGGTACATTATCAACTACTATCATATGCCATCTAATACCATATATATATATAATCAATACCATATACTAGCATGCGGTATAATGTGTCTATTAAAAAAATGTGTTCTCTGCATCTTGTGATGATGTCTGGTGGCGCCAGTCGCCAGTGTCCAATTCGCGATTCAGCAGGCATCAAAATATATGTCATGTCATAATTATCATCAAATGAAGTTAGATGTCTATACTCCGTTATATGGAAATTGCAAAACTGAAGAAAGTAGTCGCGAAGTCAAGAGAGTACAGATTTGAAGAGAGTAAAGAAGCGAAGATAGTAGAGAAGTGAAGTACTTATGGAAGTGAAGAGAGTATAGAGAAGTGAAGAAAGTATAGGGATGTGAAGAGAGTAGAAATGTTAAGACAGGGAAGTGAAGAGGGTAGAGATGTGAAGAGTGTAGGTATGTGAAGAGTCTGAGTCTTGGCTGACGTAGTTGCATTGTGATTTGCAAGGCCGTGATTGGACGCGTCACCTGGACGAAGCAATTCCACTGCTATCTGCAATCACCGCCTTGCAAATCACAATAGAAATGCGTCAACCAAGGCTGCAAACACGAACATGAAGCAGCCATTCCAATGCAATCTGTATACACGCGTGAATTCAGCTTTACAGAGGACACGTCCGAGATGAAAACGAACGAAGACCGCACCCGTCGCGACATTTTGGCTCTAATGATTTTGATCCAAGTCTTTCTATAAAAAATGCATCGACAATATTTTTTTCTGCTTTGGCGCCGAGCTCTGGTTTTGGAGCTGCAATTCCGGTGCTGTGTGCGTGAAAGCTTCTCCTTGCAAAAAGCTTCTTTCTGTAAAAGCTTGCTGTTATAACCACCACCACCACGGATGGTAGGTCGACGCGGTGGTCGCCTACTAATAAGAGAGCAGGGAAAGAAGTTTGTCATGAGAGAAGAGTGTGTCAGGTCTCGGGCTCCAGAGCTGTCAACAGTAAGGACTGTCAAGATTCAGAGATGACAAGCACAAACCGGATCGAGAGAAAAGGAAGTCGAGAGACGTCGAGAGAAAGAAATGCCAGGAAGAAAGATGCGTCCAAACAAACAGCGAGCAACAGAAAGGGCTGTCAAGATTCAAAGATGTCAAGGGCAAACCGGATTACTCGAGAGTGGCATCATCAGACAAGGATGTCAAGAGAGAGAGGGATATATCGAGGATTCCGAGAGATGACGCTGTTGACAGCCGTGACAACCAGGCGGTCAGGCCCCCGTCTGGAAACTTCCATCACATGGGCCCAAAAAAGGAAGAAGGCTAGTACGAGTACTATAGTAGTACTAACACAGAGTTTTTGCTTCAGGGTATAGGTTCAAGGTTATTTCACCAAGCTTTGCAACCGACGAGCATCGAACTGCAGTGTTTCAGGGTTCCAGGATTCCGTTCCGGTTTTGGGCTCGGCGAGCAAAAAAGAATCACCGTTCTCGGCCCCAGAAACCGAACCCCAACATGCAATGCTGTTGGAAAAAGCCAGTGCTTATATAAAGATAAACCTATGAGCAAGAAGAGGTTGAAGGTCATGATATCATATGATATCCATGAATGAACGGCAAATCTACACATGCGTCACTACGCTCACTCTTTGGAAGAATCGCCCTGCTGTGGCGGTGCTCATATAGCATCGCCTTCAGACTGATATCCGGGACTGTTACGGCAAGCCGAAGTTGGGGCACCCAACATGCAATCCACACTTCGTCGCCAGTTCTTCTTCTTCAAGACTTTTGGCTTTGCCTCTCACTCTTGGATGGATTCACACTGACTTGATATCTTAGTGCGAACTTCTGTGATTCACACTGGGCACTGTACCATATACAGTAAACCCGTATTTTGTAGGTATATTCGCTAACATAGCCCTTGCATAGGCCTTATGTATGGTAGATACCTCCAACTTAGATCAATTGAGGTATCTGAAATGGCCACTGATCTCATACAGGTTGCTTGATGAT
The DNA here is from genome assembly GCA_947184155.2 of Cladocopium goreaui. Lineage (NCBI taxonomy): Eukaryota > Dinophyceae > Suessiales > Symbiodiniaceae > Cladocopium > Cladocopium goreaui. Next base: position 4,882 of record CAMXCT020000046.1, on the reverse strand, counting down.
TGACAATATCTACATTCAGCAGCGATTTCCGGAAGGTTGTATGGCTTCGTGTTTCTTTTGGTGATCTGTGAGAATAATTATCATGGGAACCACCACAGAAGCCAATCATGCTAGGGGAAAACAATGGATGGCTTAAGTTTCAAAGACCAACCAGCAGTTCAGAAAAAAAACAACAAACAGATTCACCATGACCCTTCACAACAAAAAGAACGCTTAACAAACAATCGCGCACGGAATTGTCTTAACATTTAAAACATTTCAAGAACAACTCATCAAAGCACGGCAAATATGATGTTAATGTTCACTGGTTTCCTTCGGGAACACTCAGCACCAACCACCCAGAACCATGGCTATCAGCCAGCCTCGGCCATGGATGGGATCAGCAGCAGTGGCTCCTGGCGAGATACCAAATACCAGTGGTGGATGATGATGATGATGATGATGATGATGAACACTGTCACAACCAGTATAGTAAGTCCATGTAATTCATATGTCACTAGTCTTATCGCTTGTCTGTCTATATAATTCATCCTAGTCTTCAAAATGTGTTTTGTTTCGTTTCTTTCTTCCTCTCCGCTCTCATCCCCTTCAGCATCGAAACTTGACATATTCCAGGCAAATTCACTTCAACGTTTGCACCTCCTGAAAGTGAACCATTAGGTCAATGTCCGACATGTCCATGCCATAAACCTCCAAGCACAACGGACGTGTTCCCTCGGCCATGGGGATTCACTAGCCAAAGGATGGTGCAATGATGACCCGGGTGGTGGTAATTGGCAGCCTATGCAACGTTTCCAAGTGTCCATGTGCTTTGTTGTTTTACCTTCTGGTTATTTAACTTTGGCCCATTTACCGATGATTTACGATAATTTGCCTAGTAAACATAATCTAATCATATTGTGATTTTCCAGTTCGACATTGTAAATTACCAGAGGGATCCCCCATCGAATTTCAGAGGAGATGTTGTTCTGTATATAACAACAATTATTCACAAGCTTGGGGCTATAGAATGAGGTCGCTGAGCTCCATTTTTTCCCAAAATGGCCTTAGCTACAAAATGCCCCTTCGTTTCAACAACCTTGACATAGGGGAAATTTCCCTTGTTACACAATGCCACTTCGTTTTCAACAACTTCACATCCAAGGACATACCCTTTGCTACAAAATGCTTTGATTTTGATAAGCTCTGATGAAGCTCATCATGTCATGCTACAAAATGCCACTGCGATTTTAATGATGGGCTAACATGATTAAAATGATTCCTTTCTAAAATGACATTGACACGTTTAAGCTACAAAATCTTGGACCTGGGTTTCATGCCACGGTTAGCCTGACTAAAATGGAAGCCCCTGCAAGAGGCACAAGGCCACAAACTTTGTAGCTTAAATTTGTAAGGGGATCCAGAGGGAATATACCATTTTAGATTCATGGCACCCAAGTCTTGCAACTACACCTCTGGGAGATGCTGGACTTGATCATGGAAGAATGCAAGGCTAGACTGTCTAAAAGAACGAAGCAATCTAATCTCCGAAAACTCAGGATTCTGTGACAAGGCCTAAGCTCTTGGATATTTGGATGCTTTTTTCACATGGATCTCCTCTATCTGTTCCATCAAGATTCCGGGACCTCTTCCAGACTCGCATAGGCGGCACATGCCAAGGAGAAATCCCTCGAGGACTCCTGGATTTTGCGACGCTCGTCCCAGTGGGTTGGATCACTCCAGTTATAGGTCAGGTTATGTAATACATATATATATATAATATAATAAAATAAAATAAAATAACATATAATATATACATATATATATATTAACTATACACTATACGCTACTAGTAGGGCGATAAGGTCTCCGATACGTCATGTTTGTTGGTGATTGCATATAAATGTTGAAAATGGTGTTTTCCTTTTGGTAATTTGCACATTTTTGAGCATTGTGATTTGTCTTGCCAACTTGATGTTTGACGGACTTGTTTTTTGTTTTTTCGTCCGTTTAAGTTGAAGAACAAAATGTACACTTCATTGGTTCCTCTATCCGGGAACTGTTCATTATATATCCCTGTTTTTGTTTTCCGGTTTTTTGTTTTAACATATTCGTTTTTGTTTGGAAAATGTCCAAAATTCATTGGGGAATGCTAGTCAAAATGAGAGCGGGCCTTGTTGCATTGGTATTTGCAATATTTTGCAACATTGTGAGCCGAGCCGCATCTTGATAGTCAGAAGTTTGTCTTCTACCCATATTCCTTTGTTATTGTTGTGTGTCTGCAAGGTTTTGAATGGTTGATATTTCCTTGGTTTTATACGTTTTTTGTTTTGACATATTCATGTTTAAATGAACAAATAGTAAAATTTGTTGGGAAATGCCAATGAAGATGAAAGATTATTGCCAAAGTACGTAGCATCACACATTTACGCAAATGTACTTGAAGGTTATTGCCACACCCCACCCCACCCCATCCTACCCCATCAGAGAAGTCCGAGTCCCTCGGGTATATATATATATATATATATGTGTGTGTGTTATATAAGGTTATATAGGTTATCTGAAATATGTGCCACATGATATGGCTATACTGCTATACTATATGTAGACAGTGGGGAAATCTAAGGTGTTTGAACTAGTGTGTTCACTAGATTGGCTGAAGGGACAATTGAAGACTAAGATGGAAACCAATGGTTTTGTTACCGTTGTTCCCAAGAAAGAGCTTTCCCCATGCTCCCCCCGCAAAATCAGAGCAATGAAAGGAAATGATACAATTTGCAAAGCGACCCTTTGAGAATCCATTCTTTTAAACCCTGCTAAAATTTTGATTAAAACCCCAAAACAGTTGCTTAAATCCCCATGAATATCCATGAATCATACAATCACGATGATCATTCGAAAAGTTGCATAGTGGTCAATAGTGGTTGGTGTTTTTCTTCGCCACGGTTTCAAAATTAAACAAAACTGTTCCTCACCCCCCAGGAACCTGCTGCAATGAGCGTAGGGCATTCAGGGCCAGCTGGGTGCAAAGCTGCCTGGGCCGTCTGAGGTCACCAATTGAAGTTGTTTCGTGGAAGGGCCCTGCGGCAACCTGCGGCTTCCAAGGGGCCCTGCCTTCGAACCCCCAGCTGTGCAAAGTAGTCCCCAAGGCCTGGAAAGAAGCGGCCTGCCACAGGGTGCAATCTTCTAGTTGGACTCTATGAGCCAAATCAGCATATGAAACGATATCAAACATCTCACTATCATCTACACCCGTGAGATTTCAAGATTTCGGAACCCAACTCTCAGGATGCGCTGAGAAATGCACCTTCCTGATCATCACATTTGATACAGTACATTTAATCTTTCAGAGGACTGAAGGCATCCAACATCCCATTAAATTCCCATTGTATATAGATATATATAATATATAATATATATAATTTATATACATATATATAATGGGAATTTATGATAAAAAATTTAGTTTCTCAACGTTTGTCCTGATTAAATCCCAAAGTTTACTGCTAACACCTCCAGCAAACTGCTGGGGATTTGCTGGGTAGATCCCCATTTTGAAGACGGCCCCTACTCAGACCCTCCAAGTACCCATCACATGAAAAGTGCTCAAAAGTCCCAAGGTCATGTTTTTGTGTTGTCATTTTTTTAGGGTCCCAGTGCATCCTTTTCTCCGTTGAACCGTTGCGTCTATGCCATGGACGGAACGCTCCGGCGTTCGTCTATCTGACGGAGTTCCAACTCCACCAAATCCTTGCGGGGAGGTTTAAGCATCAGTGGGAATTCTAACATTTAATGGGATTCACAGAGATATATGACAATATATGATAATATATGATAATATATGATATATATATATATATAATTTATATAATATATAGACTCTCAAGCAATGGGTGTTGTAACTGTTAAGTTGCTAAGTCGTTAGCTGCAGGGCCCAACATGTGTTTTGACTCAGTGCCCGAGGGTCTAGGATGCAACAAGTGTTTTGAAACTTGCCGACTAGGACTAAAACACATGTTTGGGAAATCCTTGGAAATCCAGTAAATCCAGCGGGTGTCAATCTAGACGTGCCCTTTTTCCCTACTTGTGCCACCCCTGGAGATTTGTCAGCAACAATTTCTCCGCAATTTTTCATTGAGTTTTAAAATTTCACCAAGTTTTTACCAAGGTTGTGACATTTCATCAGGTTGTCACCAGGTTGTGAAAATTCACAAGGTTTTCATCAAGTTTTCACCAGGTTTTCACGAGGCTTTTTCAAACAGTTTTTCACCAGGCTGCACTCGGTTTTCAAACAGATTTCGACCGCTTTTTTGACCAGATTTTCACCAAGTTTTCACCAGGTTTTTACCAGGTTTTGAAAATTCACCAAGTTTTTACCAAGTTTTCATTATGTTTTTACCGAGTTTTCACCAGGTTTTCACCAAGTCTTCGCCAGGTTTTCACCAGGTTTTCAAAATTCACCAGGTTTTCACCAAGTTTTCAGCGAGTTTTCACCAGGTTTTCAACAAGTTTTCACCAGGTTTTCACCAGGTTTTCACCAAGTTTTCAGCGAGTTTTCACCAAGTTTTCACCAAGTTTTCACCAGGTTTTCACCAAGTTTTCACCGAGTTTTCACCAGCTTTTCACCAAGTTTTCACCAGGTTTTCACCAAGTTTTCACCTGGTTTTGAAAATTCATCAGGTTTTCACCAGGTTTTGAAAATTCACCAAGTTTTCACCAGGTTTTCACCAGGTTTTGGTCCAATGAGATTTTCGATCCATTTTCACCATGAAAACACATAATTTTCACCAAAAAGTAGGCTCAAAACACTTCTTTTGGTGAATTTGGAACCTGTAAAACACTTCTTCGTGTTCACAACAAAGAAATCACCAGGTTTTCACCAAGTTTTGAAAATTCACCAGGT
>CAMXCT020000045.1:0-315778 GCA_947184155.2 Cladocopium goreaui | reverse complement strand
TATATATATACAATGTACATTTTATATATAATATACATTACATATATATATATATATTATATATTATGTAAAAACTAATAATATATATATATGTATTAACATTGGATATATATATTATATTGTACATACTATGTATATTATTTTTTGTACATATAATACATATTACATCTTATTTTTTGTATTTATATTATATTATTATTTATTATGTTTTTTTATTGTTGATGATTACTAATATTTTTCTTTTCTTTTAAAAGTAATTTATTATTTGTTTTTATTTATTATTATTACCGTATTACTTTTATTGTGATTGTTATTTTTTGTATTTTACAATTATTACCATTATTATTTTGATTTAGATCTATATTTTAACTTACTAGTACTATGATTAAACCACACCGTTATTGTTATTGCTAATGTTAGCATAGTAATTATTTTAACCATGGATCAACAACAAGTTTCACATCGGGCTCGTGCTGGCAGGATGGCCAGCCGTACACCTGGGAAGAGTTCGAGGACTACTACCAGGACTCGGCATGGCGCGAGTGGCGTGCAGCAGCGGAAGCTGAACCCGATGGATTTCTTGAAGGTGCGATGATAGGAGACGCCCAGTGGACAGGAATCCATGTTTTTTTGGTGGGAGAAACAACTATTTGGAAGGTGGCAGTGATTGAACTTACTGAATGACGGGAAACCAGTGCTGGTTTTGTCTCTTGTTTCCTGTGACACCGAAAAACGAAAGTGAGACAGCACAGCCGGCAGTGGCTTGTGCAGGCAATGTGCTTCACACCTGCAATTACGAGAAGTTGGGATGTTTGCGCATCAGAGACTAGTCTGCATTGAGTTGCCACTTTGAACATCATATCAGAGATGCTCCTTTCCACCCCACAAGAACCAACTTAACGATTTGTGCCGTTGCGGCACCTGGCATTAAGTTTCGTGTAGAGTGAACCATCAAATGGGCCCAGTCTGAGGAGACACTGACAGGAGACCAAGTTTGCCGCATCCAACGAGTTTTGCTAGCTGGAAAATCGCTGTTTTGTAACGATTTGCAAATGATTCTTGAAGATTGAACTGACTTACTTATTCAACATGATTATTTTCTAGTACCTGCCTGTTTGTTTTTTCTTGGGGGGGCGGTACGTTCAATTATCCTTTGGTAATCTGCCAGCTGGCTGCAAAATCAATGCGAATGACCTGAGATGAGCATGGAAAAACATGGGCTGTGGGTCAAACTGTAATGTTTATCGTGAGTGTTGGTGACTTTGAATGTTAAACAATATTAGCAGTCCTTTTTTTGGTACTAGAATTTTGACCCATGCTGACCCTTTTTTTGGGTGCAGTTCCACAAGAAAAAAACTGTGATAATTATAGCCATAGTATTCCACCATAGTTATGGTGAAGAAAACCCAGCCCAACTCATGGGGTTTATTACCATGGTTATACGTAATGGTTATAACAATAGTTAAAGTGGTTTTAACCATAGTCATGGTGGTTATAACCAAAGTCATAGTGGTTATAACCATAGTCATAGAATAGTGGATATAACAATAGTTATAGTGGATATAACCATAGTCGCAGTGGTTAAAACCATAGTCAAAGTGGTTATAACAATAGTGGTTATACCCATAGTCGTAGTGGTTATAACCATAGTCATAGTGGTTATACCCATAGTCGTAGTGGTTATACCCATAGTCATAGTGGTTATAACCATAGTCATAGTGGTTATACCCATAGTCATAGTGGTTATACCCATAGTCATAGTGGTTATAAGGATAGTTATCGTGGTTATAACAATAGTGGTGATACTCATGGTCATAGTGGGTATAACCATAGTCATAGTGGTTAAAACCATAGTCATAGTGGTTATACCCATAGTCATAGTGGTTATACCCATAGTCATAGTGGTTATAACCATAGTTATAGTGGTGATACCGATAGTCAAAGTGGTTATAACCATAGTCATAGTGGTTATTACCATAGTTATACTGGTTATAACCATAGTTATACTCGTTCTACCCATAGTCATAGTGGTTATACCCATAGTCATAGTGGTTATCACCATAGTTATAGTTGTTATAACCATACTTATATTGGTTATCACTCGAACTATGGTTATAACCACTATGACTATGGTTATGACCACTACGACTATGCCTATAACCACTATGACTATGGGTATAACCAGACTATGGGTATAACCACTAAAACGATGGCTATAACCACTGTAACTATGGTTATAACCACTACAACTATGGGTATAACCACTATGACTATGGTTATAACCACTATAACTATGGTTATAACCATAGTCATAGTGGTCATAATCATAGTCATAGTGGTTATAGCCATAGTCATAGTGGTCATAATCATAGTCATAGTGGTTATAACCACAGTTATTCTGGTTTTAACCATAGTTATACTGGTTATACCCATAGTCATAGTGGTTATAGCCATAGTCATAGTGGTTATAACCATAGTTATAGTGGTGATACCCATAGTCAAAGTGGTTATACCCATAGTCATAGTGGTTATAACCATAGTCAAAGTGGTTGTAACCATAGTCATAGTGGCTATAACCATAGTCATGGTGGTTATAACCATAGTCATAGAATAGTGGATATAAAAATAGTTATAGTGGATATAACCATAGTCATAGTGGTTAAAACCATAGTCAAAGTGGTTATAACAATAGTGGTTATACCCATAGTCATAGTGGCTATACCCATAATCATAGTGGTTATAAGGATAGTTATCGTGGTTATAACAATAGTGGTTATATCCATGGTCATAGTGGTTAAACCCATAGTCATAGTGGTTATACCCGTAGTCATAGTGGTTATACCCATAGTCATAGTGGTTAAAACCATACTTATAGTGGTTATAATCATAGTCATGGTGGTTATACCCAGAGTCATAGTGGTTATACCCATAGTCATAGTGGTTATACCCATAGTCATAGTGGTTGTAACCATAGTCATAGTGGATAGTGGTTATCACCATAGTTATAGTTGTTTTAACCATACTTATATTGGTTATCACTAGAACTATGGTTATAACCACTATGGCTATGGTTATGACCACTACGACTATGCCTATAGCCACTATGACTATGGGTATAACCACTATGTGACTATGGCTATAACCACTAAAACTATGGCTATAACCACTATGACTATGGTTACAACCACTATTTATAACTATGGGTATAACCACTATGACTATGGTTATAACCACTATAACTATGGTTATAACCATAGTCATAGTGGTCATAATCATAGTCATAGTGGTTATAGCCATGGTCATAGTGGTCATAATCATAGTCATAGTGGTTATAACCATAGTTATTCTGGTTTTAACCATAGTTATACTGGTTATACCCAGAGTCATAGTGGTTATAACCATAGTCATAGTGGTCATATCCAAATTTACAATGGTTATACCCATAGTCATAGTGGTTATAACCATAGTTATAGTGGTTATACCCATAGTCATAGTGGTTATAACCATAGTCATAGTGGTTATAACCATAGTCATAGTGGTCATGATCATATTCATAGTGGTTATAACCATAGTTATAGTGGTTATACCCATAAAAGTCACCCCAACTGAAGCCCCAGGCTACTTCAAGTCCTCTGCCACTCACGGCAGCTATCTGGGCAGCCAGCGATTGGGCAGATCTCCTGTGACTGGACGCCAGAGTGGGAAATGCTGGGGATGTTGATGTGAGAAGTAGACGGGCCATGGAATTAGTTAACTTAGATGTATATCAATAGATTAAAAAAAATGGGATATAGTGGTTTATAATGATTTACAATGGTTTACAATGGTTTATAAGTCAGTTGCTAGCCACTTAGCTACTCCCATGGCCGATCTAAGTAGGCTTGGAGAACAAGACCCTGTTGATTTTTATTTTCTCGGACAAAGAGGAAAGTTGTAGCCCCCTAAGCTCATTGGCGCATTAATTTGATACAGCCATATAACATCACATTCAACCTTGGCCGGTTTGATTTGCTTCGACATTACAACATATGCTACTGTATGGTCAGCAACGGGGTCCCCCAAAAGAAAATACAGTATATACTTGTTTTCCCATTGCTTGACGGGGATTCGGCTTTCCTGTCCTTACGGGCGTCACCTTTTTCCAGAATTCATTGAATGGGAGATCTACAGGACTCTCCCCATACCTGGAGGTACGTATTGTTTCCTTGAAATGAAACCAACCCATATTGATTTTCGAACTGAGTGTGTTCAACTTTTCAACCCAAAAGCAGACATAGATAGAAATAGCATCTCCCCAATTTCACCAGAAATATTCGGATTGAGGCCTTGTAACAACCATCCCCCATTGACGGTCCATGACTTTGCGGCATTAAAAAGCAGCCGCAGCGGAGGTCAGAACGCTGCCTTGGAAAGCGCCTCCTTCCTGGATGTGCAAAGTTCCCTGGGCAAAACATACCAGCTGATGATCGATGGATGTTCGCCACAAGAAATATGGTATCCATCGAATGTATGTTCTGACACATCCCTGTTGATGTTTTTCTGTCTTTCTCAGCTATCATTCCCCTGTTTGAAAGTTTGGGAATGATTGGGATCTGATGTAACACTCAAAAGAGTCACTATAAGTCGGATGACATCGAAAATTCACGACTCTTGTCTCCATACATGTTTGGACCATTGTTTGTCATGATTCGGCCAAATGATCAGCATTATGATTGGGCAGCTTCTTTTGGCCCGGCCTGGTTTGACGGGCCACACCTGAGGCCACCGATGTTGATCTTTTTAGTGGGAAGGAGTATCTTCAGAGCGCAGAGGACTGTGGATTCAGCGATTTCATCGCGGTAATCGGCTGCCCCAGGCTGCACCAGCGTACAGTGACAGGAATCGGTACCAATGTTGCCACCAAAATCATACAGGATGGGCAGTTTGCATCTGTACATTTCTGCACCAAGACTCAATTTGATTTGTTTTGGATGTTGACTGGGGATAGAGGGAGTTCACCCGCAACCAAATACTTTATGTGTATGATCTTGGGAGCTTGCATCATTCTCGTTGCCTATCTTTTTTGCGGATTAGTGGTTCATAATGGTTATATTGTACCGCTGGCGATATAATTAAATATATGTGAAGTGCATTTTTGAACCAATAGATTCATTTGATTTTACCAAGACATCATGTTGTCATTGATTTCCAATGGAAAGGCCGTCATTTCGTCAATTTTTTTGTCATCCAAATGGATGGCATGGGCTTGGGGATGATCAACATGATTTTGCTGTTGGAAAAGACCACAGATGGAAGCGGCAAAGAAAGTACATAAGTGGTTGGTGGTTTGGAACATTTTTTACTTTCCATAATATATGGGATAATCCTTCCCAGTGACCAATATTTTTCAGAGGGGTTGAAACCACCAACCAGATAATGACCTTTCGACATTTGCTAATACATTATCTGGCGAGCATCATGTGTTGAAAGAATCTTTGAGTAAGGCTGCGCAAGAACTGGCAGAAGCTTTCGATGTGCAGCCGACGGCTTCAGTTGGCAAAATTGCATCGGTGAGAAAGATGCAAGTACAAAGAGCATATTATAAGAAAAAAATGTCAGAGCTTAGAAAAGCAGCTGAAAGATGCTTCAGGTGTCAAAAGTCACGGTGCAAAAGACACTTTTATCTGCAAATCGGCACACATTTTTTTTTTAAAATACAGACCATATATGATATATATATATATGATATATATATATATATTATACATATTATACATATTGTACATATTATACATATTGTACATATTATACATATTGTACATATTATACATATTAACTAGATATAATATATATATGTATATATATGTATATATATACATATGATGTATATATATATATGTATATATATATATACATATGATGTATATATACATATATATATATATATTTATATGTATATATATATACACATATATAATATGTATGTATATACATATTATATATATATTGTTTTGTATTTGATGTGTGCCTGCATGCTTAACTACAATATATTTAATCTATTATCATGCATGTACATATCACATCGCAGGATCTTCTCCGTGAGGCCGAGCGCAGCAACCGGGCCATGACCTGGTTATGTCGGCTCTTAGGATCCGATGGTTTGGGCAAACCGGGCACGACTAGACCGGGCACGACTATAGATGTGTTGTTTCTCCATTTTCTGAGACAACACATCAAAACAGAAGATCTACGGAAGATTTTTCAGTGGTAATTGTGGCTGTAGAGACTCCATTTTCGGACAATGGCTCGATGGAAACTTGGGACTCACTCGGTATCAGTGGAGATCTGAGGCAATGTGGGTGACATCAATGGATCCTCTCCAAAGTTTCAAAACAACCTGAGCTTTGCCGTCTGTTACGAGTGGCAAATTTTAGTTGCAATCGATTTTGACCTGGCAGCAGTGAATAGTTGGATCCAAAACGCAGCATCAAAGTTCATGAACATTGAATCTTGGGTCCGATTGCATTTTTGCTGGGTCAACAACATGCTTTCCCAAAAATCAAAGAACTGCAATCATTTGGACATGTTCCACATGATACTTCTTAGGATTTCGGTGTCAGATCACAAGCCCCGTGTCGAACCCAAACGGTGCAATTTCTGGGCCAGCAAACCAATTTTTCCATGCCCTTTTATGTTTTGTTGCTGTGGTTTTCACTTTATAAGTTCTAAAGTCATTTTCTATTTAACGTCTGTTTCTATATACTGTATTGACACATGCAATTATATATAATTAAATATATACTCATAATTATATAAAATTATATATATTATGTATATATGTATAATATGTATGTGTATGTATATATATATACATATATATATATATCATCCCATTAAACAATCTGTTTCCCAGTCGGAGTCAATGTGTTCGCAGCCACTCTGCTCCGTTCAGGAGCGGTTGCAGCAGTGCTTGGGATCTGGATGTTCCTGACGCTCTGACAATGGACTGTCCGGTGAGGGTTTCTTAAAATGGTGGATCCTCAAGTTGCCATGGTTGTTTCAATACTAAAACTGCAAAAACGGTCAAATGACTTGGATGATTTGGGGTAGCCCCATGACTTGGTAAACTTTCACGGGGGGCGAAAAAGAATTGTCAACTCGAACTTGAGCAGCTATAACAAGAAAAAACAACAGGGTCGATTCTGTCCCATTTTCCTGAGATGATGTGGTAGCAGGGTCCTCTCCGTGAGTTGAGCCGACATAAGATTTTGTTTTGGATGTTCAGGTGACATGGTGGATTGACCCACCTTATTGTGAAGCTGGAGGAGATGGCACGGATGGGTCAATATATATCAGCTAAAGAGAACAGATGTTGAACGCGTATTTGCTTGATATCCCACTTTAGCATGCTGTAACCCAGAACCATTTGGGGGGCATGGCCATGCATGGCCCACATGGCGAATTCTCGGCGCGGGCGCCCGAGCCAAGGAGCCCAATTCATAGCCTGGTGGAGATCGTGGAAAACTTCTTCCACTGGTGGCTGGGATGATGACCTGAAAGGGAAACCCGACGGGTAGAACCTCATCTGGTTGGTGGTTTGGAACATTTTTTTTCCATATATTGGGAATAATCATCCCAACTGACTAATATTTTTCAGAGGGATTGAAACCACCAACCAGTCATTGATCAAGAGCCTGCTTTGGCTTTAGGACCGAGCAGGACCTGTTTTTCCCCCCGTGATGAGTCCGTGATGTTTTTGGGTTCCGCCTCATTCCTGGACAATTGAGCTTTAGCAAGTCAAATGCATGCATAATAAAATACCAGGAGTTGTTGAGTTAATTAGGCAGGAAGTATAAAACGTAGCAAACAAAAATGGTATGATATGATAATATGATATTCGACATATTTTCCAATCTCCAAGGAACACCAATTTTTGTAGAGGATAAACACTATTTCGAATGATGGCATTTACCATTGCCATGTGAACTTACCTCAGGGCAACTGGCAGACTAGCAAACCCAATCGCACACCATATTACAGTGGAGGATCAGGATTTCAAACTCGCAACCTAAACCACCAATTCACCATTGGTTGATGTATGGAACGCAACTGTTTGATCAAGATATGCATTTGGTCAGCTATATAGGATTATCTAATTATCAATTTGTTTATCTGTTTATCCGCTTCTCTCTCTCTCTCATTATATATATAATTATATATATATACATATATATGCATATTTAATTTATATAATTATAATAACGATAATAATAATAGCAATAATAACAACAATAATAATACATTACATAGACATGGACATGTTCCCCCCATTAAATCACTAACCTGCCAAAATCTGCATGGGTGGATTTCACAATTATATACACTAAAAGCGCGTCCCTTAATACCCTAGTATTAATCAATGCCTACATGAATGTTATGGCAAACAACATCCTCATCTATCATTACATCTCAAGTAAGCGTATACCGTATATCCCATTATATACTCTGACATAGAATACGCGGAGAGGGGTAATTCCCACAATTGTTCGAAGGGAATCAAATCGGGAAACCCGATGGTAAAACCCACAGTTTTCTGTATTTTCCCTTAAACGAATACATTGACACACTGTAATCAAACATGGCAAAGGAATTCCCAAATTTAGTTCAATGGTTTTCCCTGGTGCGTTTGCTTTGTGAGCTTGGCATGGTTGTATTGTGTGAGCATGTTGCTTATATATATATATGCTTATTATATTGGTTTTGTTTGCTCGAAGTGCAGCTGCAGATCTGCTGTGGCTGCTTGGTGTCCAGTTTGCTGGCTGCAGCCATGCCTGTGTGGCAAGATTTTATGCAAGGAAAATGTCTTGCCTGTGTCAGAGCCAGCTTGGGGCATGTTAGTGGTGGGTTGTCCAATTGCTAGCCATTGTATAGATGACTTTCTCAGTGTCTCCCTCGATAATTTTCCCAGCTAGAAGCCTCCATTTACAGGGGATTTTCCAGTTTGAAACCTCCACTTGTAGATGATTTCCCATTAAAACCTCCATTTATAATGGAATTTTCCGGATTTCCTATTTAACCTCCATTTATAGTGGAATTTATAGGTTTGAACCTCCATTTTCATTTCCCTATGATTTTCCTATTTCCCAAGTCAGGTTCCGTGTTCTCCCGCTGCTGGGCGATGCTTTGGGCTTCCTGGGCAGCGTGGTCAGCGGCGCCGTGGGCTGTGCGCTCTTAGCCTTGGCGTTGTCGTTGGGCCTGCCATCGGCCATGCTGGTGGTGAGTCACCTGGCGATATAGCCCTGCTGCTATAACTCCAACAATGAATAGTTAATGGATAGCTAATGGATATTTCATGAATAGTTGATGGATAGTTAGCGGATAGTTAATGGATGCTTAGTGGATAGTTAATGGATGATTTCATGGACAAATTCATAGATATATGGAAATTTACCCGCTGAAGTCACTGGTCATTTAACGGAGCTATGGAAAATCACAATTCTTAGCAGGCAATTCGGTAATTTATCATAAAGATTCAGCATAAATCATCTGTAGCTACAGGTTTGTATTGGTATTATATGGTAACTATGGATTTACATATGGCAACTAATGGTATTAATATGACTAGTTCTGATTGTAGCTATGGATTTATATAATTTTGATAGAGTATTATTGGGATTATATAACTAATGTACATATCTATAAGTGTAAATAATCGAGAATCTTTGGATATGGACTTCTAGTAGTAGTAGTAGTAGTAGTAGTAGTAGTAGTAGTAGTAGTAGTAGTAGTAGTAGTAGTAGTAGTAGTAGTAGTAGTAGTAGGTAGTAGTAGGTAGGGTAGGAAGGAGTAGGAGTAGGAGTAGGAGTAGGAGTAGGAGTAGGAGTAGGAGTAGGAGTAGTAGTAGTAGGTAGTAGGTAGTAGGTAGTAGGTAGTAGGTAGTAGGTAGTAGGTAGTAGGTAGTAGGTAGTAGGTAGTAGGTAGTAGGTAGTAGGTAGGTAGTAGGTAGTAGGTAGTAGGTAGTAGGTAGTAGGTAGTAGGTAGTAGGTAGTAGGTAGTACGTAGTAGGTAGTAGGTAGTAGGTAGTAGTAGTAGGTAGGTAGTAGGTAGTAGGTAGTAGGTAGTAGGTAGTAGGTAGTAGGTAGTAGGTAGTAGGTAGTAGGTAGTAGGTAGTAGGAAGTAGGAAGTAGGAAGTAGGTAGTAGGTAGTAGGTAGTAGGTAGTAGGTAGTAGGTAGTAGGTAGTAGGTAGTAGGTAGTAGGTAGTAGGTAGTAGGTAGTATGTAGTAGGTAGTAGGTAGTAGGTAGTAGGTAGTAGGTAGTAGGTAGTAGGTAGTAGGTAGTAGGTAGTAGGTAGTAGGTAGTAGGTAGTAGGTAGTAGTTAGTAGGTAGTAGGTAGTAGGTAGTAGGTAGTAGGTAGTAGGTAGTAGGTAGTAGGTAGTAGGTAGTAGGTAGTAGGTAGTAGGTAGTAGGTAGTAGGTAGTAGGTAGTAGGTAGTAGGTAGTAGGTAGTAGGTAGTAGGTAGTAGGTAGTAGTAGTAGTAGTAATAGTAGTAGTAGTAGCAGGAGTAGTAGTAGTAGTAGGGATCCCCAGAACATGGAGTGATGACCCACCGGTAGAGTCACCGTTTGCTCTGGACATTACATTCACAAATCATCTATAAAGGGGGCAATCTAAACCATAGCTATGTTCGTTTACTGGCCAGTAATGGGGATACATATATCTTGATGTATTCGGGACATAGCAAAGAATATGATATCAAATGTTTGTAGGATTGGTCCCAGTTCATGGGGATACACTGGGGATATAGTGGGCATACATATAGGAACCGATGTTACTGGTTGATGACATATCTATGGGGATTTAATAATCACAATGGTTTCAACCATCAAACATATGGGTCTGTGATACAGTAGGTTTTTGTTTGCTTCTTTGAGTGGATAGTTTGGGGAAATTGACAGGAAACCAAGGTTTTGACGATGAAATCGTGGGGTTTTCCCGAGTGTTTCTCTTAGAGAAAGCCTGGGAATAGTATGGCCAATTCCGCAAGTGGGCTGGAAATACTGTAAATGGAAAATACTGTAAATATCTGTAAATGGGAATGCCCCTGGCAGGTGTAGCAGTCGGCTGTGGGCTGTAGCATGAAATTTGATAGAAAATTGCCAGGAAACCATGGATCAAACACAAAAGGTTTCCCGGTGACTCTACTGCGCAGGGGAATCAGTTGCTTAAATGGAGGCTTGGAGCTAGATGTTGGGGTTTCCATAAATGGGGGTACCCCCAAATCATCCATTGAAAATAATATTTTCCATGAAATAAACCATCCAGCTATTGGGGTACCCCCATTTATGGAACCCCCCATCATCTCATGATCTCAGTTGGCCTTGAGCACGGCTAGCCCTGGTTTTTGTTTGTTCATTACGATGCCGTTCATGACATGGCTTCAACCATGGCGATTCTAAGCAGTGACTATGTGGGATGAATATCCAAGTAGACACCCGGCAAGACTCTGGCACTAAAACACCTGATGTTTCAACCGACAGCCCTGCATCACCAAGGCGTCTCTTGGTGCGTGATGCGGCCCATACTGGGAATTCCGATGCTTCTTTGCAGCTTGTCGTGTCAGAAATCACCCCTTCTTGCGGCTTGGGTATCATGACATTGGTGTACGCAACCAGCCTTAAATTTGACCAATGATACTCCAGTCGTGAGGAACGTGGTTCCACAGTGGTGTATAAGAAGTTGGCCTAAACCAGTATAAGGAAAACTCGGCTTGATTGATTCAAGCCATCAACCTGTTCATGATCAGTGAGGCTCCCCACTTTCATGGCTATGTCGGTTGATCCCAACAATCATCGTTGTTTCACAACCTTTCCCAGCATTTTACAAGCATGGTCAGCTCCTCAAGTTGTGCAATTATGGGATATCTCCCGTTATTCATGGGTTACAATTAATGCTACAATCCAGATATTCCGATGCACATCCAGTCCAATCACTGCGGCCCCAGGCAGCTTGTTCGGCTTGGCACTCGGCCTTCGGAAGCTGTTTCGTGCGGCGAAGGTCAAGACCAACTGACTCACCGAAGCAGCAAAAAGTCGATTTCGCTGGAAGCTTGGAGGATTAAGGCAAGAACACGAATGACACTAATGTCAACACCGGATTGAGGCTTCTCCCTGAGCTGTCACATTGGGGTGGTCCCATTCTAGTAGATTAATTATGACTATATATTTGATTTTGGTACCCCCAAATCAATCAACAACTATTGTCACCTTCGCGCCCATTGGATCAGCTGCCGGTCAGGTGCTTTAGAGGATTTGCTGGCGGGTAAATCCGAAAAGGAACCGGCTGCAACACAAAAAAGGGCTGGTCATGCTGAAGGCTGCCCTGCAACCAAGGGGGATCAGCAGGATGCAGCCAACCCGAAAAAGGATTCATTCTAAGGAAATTGAAGGAATTTATCAATCAATCAATCAAGCTACCTATCAATCTATCTATCTATCTGTTCTTTTGACTATATCTATATCTATCGATATCTATCTATATCTATCGATATCTATCTATATATGTATTTATATCTATCTATTTCTATCTCTATCTATCTCTATCTATCTATATCTATCTAAATCTATCTATATCTATCTATGCGTGTCTATATCTATCTCTATCTATCTCTATCTATCTCTATCTATCTATATCTATCTATATCTATCTATATCTATCTTTATCTATATCTATCTATATCTATCTATATCTATCTATATCTATCTAAATCTATCTATATCTATCTATGCGTGTCTATATCTATCTCTATCTATCTCTATCTATCTATATCTATCTATATCTATCTATATCTATCTTTATCTATATCTATCTATCTTTATCTATATCTATCTATATCTATCTATATCTATCTATATCTATCTATATCTATCAATTCTATCAATCTATCAATATATCTCAATATGTCAGTTTGGAATCCAACAATTAACGCGACCTACCAAGTATCAGACTCCCCAACAAGCCCTGGTTTGACAGGCATCGTATATCGATTTTTTGGTCCTACCACGTTTCAGACTCCCCGCTCTCTGACAATGGACACCACCCCCCACACACCCTGGTATAGCATTGTATGACCATGTGCCGGTGTTCAGTTCATTTTGAGAGGTCGGGATTAATTTACTGGATGCAAGTACCTAGGTGGGAATCTTCTCATATAATACGTATATACATGTATGTATATATATATATAAAACATGTATCAGTGTTGCTGCAGCGCATCATAAATGATAGCCATAAAGGGGGGGAATTGGTCGTTTGCTCTCCCGCAGGAGCTAGGACTGAAGCCGCCCCAACTGAACGCTTTCCGCGCGGAAGCCCGGTGGGTTCAAAAGTCATCATGGTCATCATGATCGACTAGTTGCATCATAGATGGGGTTAGCACATCGATTGGACATCATCACTTTTATTGCCCAACTTATATCAACTTGGGTCAGTTTCTATCCCTTTTTTTGCTCATCTGTGGCCCTGTTTGCCCAGTTTTGCTGATTCATTTGGACCATGCAGTCCGGCAGGCAAACGGGGGAGCTGGATGAATGGCGAGGGACGCAATGATGGCCTCGCAGCCATTAACCACCATCTGTTTATGTATATATCTCTAAACATGTTACTATATTTCTATACATAGATGGATGGACAGGTAGACAAACAGATAGATCCGTATGTACAGATGGAGAAATGTGCAGATACGTAGTTTCTTATAGATCGATAGACGGGGCAAAAAACACATTTTTAAATAAACCCCCAACCATTACTGCAACACGGCGTCGCAGCGACGACCATTGTGCTCCATCTAGGAAGCGCCTATGATATTTATGAATTTCTATAGACGAACCAGCCGAACCAGCCATACTCATAGCAACACCCCAAAAGGGTATCTAGATGTCGTGTACCACAATTCGACTTATTCACGTTCTACTTTGTGATTTCCAATATTCCAACACTTGCTGGATCTGTGGTTAGTGGCTACAATCCTTCCATGGTGGCACAGAATCTGATGGGTCCCTTCCAGCACCACTAGATGTCGTAAATGGGTTTACTGCCCAAATATATACTTCCCACAACTCAATTTCCTTGGTATTTTGCTTGGGTATATGCAGTATACCAGGATCAAAACTGCGATGTGGCACTGTTTTTTTATGCCACTGGAGACAGGGAAAGACCTATCTGTCCAAGATCTTCAATGCTGAGAACAAGAGCCGTCGGAAAGAGCCCGGAGAGCCCAGTGACCTATGGCTGATGGATGCTGGTGGTATAGTAAACATTAGTAAACATATTTCGGATGTGTTTCATGGCCAGTAAACTTCCACATGTCTGAGAATCATGCAGCTTCAAGCTTCAGTGGAGGGTTTGGCCACGCATCTGAGGTTGGAAATTGGAGAGTTCTATCGCGGTCTGAAGCGGATACATGTCATAGACGCTCTAGACTTGTCAGAGGCGGCTGGGACTGGCATGGGTCAGAGTGCTGCAGAGCTATTCCCATTTATAAACTATAAACGTTATATAACATTCATTACATTCCTTGTGACTTTACCGAAATCCCAAAGGTTTTCCCAGGGGTTTTGCAACAAGCCGCCCAGGCCAAGCTTTGCGAGGCCTTGTGGGAACTGGACCCAGGTGCGGCGGCTTAAAATCGTTGGTTTTAATGGATGGTTATGGCCCCCAAAGATGGGTAATAATATGGTAGTAATTATAGGTTTTGACCCATCCCCAAATTGGTCTAAAAAAATAGTATTCAACCATTGTGAAAAAAGGGGTCTGCCAAGTAAAGACAAACATATCATCCTATATTTTGCGCGATCTTGGGAGATTTTGAGGGGTCTAATTTGAGCAATAGCCACTTAAGTGCATGGCCAAAACAATATCGCCTCTGAAATTGAGTTTCAAATCAGCGGTGTGGACCCAAAACAAATCGAACCATAGCAGATCAGGACATCCATGGCGGCCAGGTTTTGATGGTCGAGTCTATTTGCCAATCCTGGACCGAGCACTAAAGGCAGGAGCCATGGTGAGTCATTGCGAAAGATGGCGGAATATGCCATGTGTCACCACATTTTCGGGGAGATGGGATGAACCTCTGCCAGAAATTTCTTCCAGCATCCATCCATTTTTAATTTGCAGCAAGAAGAAACTGCAACAAAAAACAGCAGCAACTTTACAGATCACTTACCTACCCGAAGGATCCCGAAGGCCGATTCCCAGCCTGGGTCATGTTGATCTCAACTTCTCCGCAGGTTTTGGCGTCCACGGGTGTTTACAGTCGGAAAGCCCCACCTACCGAGGAGGAATCAATGCGCTTCCACCAAGGGCCAAGTGGCCACGGAAAACTTTGGCACCATGATTTGGGACTGAAGACATCTGAGCATATCCGTAGGTTTCCGCATAAAAACTGCAATTTTCTGGGTATACCATGGTATTACCAATATTTGCAGATCCATTTTCCAATTGGAGAATTTTGAAATGGTCCATAGTATTCGCGTTCCAGATGTGAAACATAGATGCAACATCCCCTTGGAAGCGAATCATCTAATTCTTGAGGGCGCAGATTTTGAGCCTCTTGGTTGTTGGAGGACTGATATTTTCGAGTTCGGGTGACGCTGTTTTTGGATTTGTTTCTTTTACGCAGAGTCACGAGTTGCCTGGGAACCCACCGCAGCGTTTCGTCCCCGCGATTTTCTCGGCTGAGAAAAGCGATGGCAGCTTGGCTGCAGCTGATCCCATCACAGGTAGAGCAAGTTTCGAGCATGAGGCTCAAAAATTGTGTGTACCTTAAAAAGTACCTTATGATGGTTATTTAACATAGGTATGGAACATCACAATTTTTAATCTTAATTAAGAGATAAATATATGTAAATCATCATCCATAAGTGGACTATTTTCCATAGCTATGTTGAATTACTGGCGGGTAAGCCATGGTAAACCCAAAAATCAATGAGAATTGGTGTTCAGTAAATCATCCGCAATTTTGGACAAACTATAATAATAATCTCATCCCCCCAATATTAAACACCCTCTAAACGGTCCCAAGTATCTGTGAATCCCCTACATGGCTTCTGGTGGCTGTTTAATACTTGGGGGAAGGAATTGATAAACTACCCGCCGGGTGCGGAATCGCGCGTGTAGGCGCATCACCATTGTCAAAAAATGACAACCCTTTCAGTGTTTCGTAGCTGTCTCAAAGTAAAAATCAAAAAATGGTCATTTTTCTTGCGTTTGGCAACCCTTCCACAGGAAATCCGGACCTTTTTTTGCCTTGCCAGTTTCAGTGATCATTGTGCATTTAGACCTGTGCTGTTTTTTCAACAGGTCAGGACACAACCACCCCATGCTCAGCGTAGCATCAGTGGCGTGTTCAACTTCAACCGAACGTTAACATCCCCACCCCACCCCACCCCACCCCACCCTATGCTCAGCGTAGCATCAATGTCAATGGCGTGTTCAACTTCAACCGGACGTTAACATCCCCACCCCACCCCACCCCACCCCATGCTCAGCGTAGCATCAATGGCAATGTTCAAACGAACGGTGTTAGCAACGTGTTCAACCGAACGTTAACATCCCCACCCCACCCCACCCCATGCTCAGCGTAGCATCAATGGCGTGTTCAACTTCAAACGAACGTTAACATCCCCACCCCACCCCATGCTCAGCGTAGCATCAATGGCGTGTTCAACTTCAAACGAACGTTCACATCCCCACCCCACCCCATGCTCAGCGTAGCATCAATGGCGTGTTCAACTTCAACCGAACGTTAACATCCCCACCCCACCCCATGCTCAGCGTAGCATCATTGGCGTGTTCAACTTCAACCGAACGTTAACATCCCCACCCCACCCCATGCTCAGCGTAGCATCAGTGGCGTGTTCAACTTCAAACGAACGTTCACATCCCCACCCACCCCATGCTCAGCGTAGCATCAGTGGCGTGTTCAACTTCAACCGAACGTTGACATCCCCACCCCACCCCACCCCAGCCCATCCCGCGTTGCCAGTTAGGTGAACATAAGAGTGCAACATGGTGTGTAAGCTCAAAAACATGATGTGAAATTGGGAATGTTGAAAATGTGTGTCACTACACGTACGGTTTTGCACCCGTTAGCATAAACTACTCTCTAGAAATTCAACATAGCTATGGAAAATGGCCCAATATAGATGATGTCCTTATTGAGTGATGATTTTCCATAGCAATCTGTTAAATTACGCGAGGGTAAACGTCTGTTTATTCATGAACTATCATGAGTTATCCATTGAATGAACTATCCATGTTGCTTATAGATATCTCCAACGACTCACCCGAAACGGGCCGAAAAAACACCGTCCCCGTCCTGACTCGAATCCAGGTCCGCACGCTCGCATGGGTGCTGCTGCTGCAGGGTGTCCTCTGCCAGGAGGCCACAAGTCCTATGAGCTGAGCTGATAAGTTGGCTTTCCCAGATGATTCATAATCATACAGGAAACCATATGGTTGTTACCCAGTGCAAGGGTTTCCTCTAAACATCCCCTCGAAGCAACTGGGAAAGTTAGAACATGGCATTGGGACATTAGAACCGTGCTGGCGCTTCGGTTTCAGTTGCATGTAGGTAAGACGAAAGTTTACCCAAGTGGTCCGAGGTCAGCATATCTCAAGGAGATTTGCGATTGTATGAATATGGGCTGCACTTTCTAACTGTTACAACATCTGGAACTAATGACCGGATCATGGATTTGCAATGATTTTCCACTGGTATCTTTTTAAAACCCCAAACTTACATTTTTTTCATACTGAAAATCCACAGAAATGACAGCCTGCCAGGATGATCTTCTGAGGGATCGCATTGAAGAGCTGGAAGGTGCCTGGGGGTGCTCATGCCTGGGTGCCTGGGGGTATCTCTCAATTTTTGGCTGGTTTATCAAAGACGGCTATTCCATGCTGGGCCAGGCTTAGTGGCGAAGCATCAGGAGAAGCTCTTGGTGCAGCAGGGACGATTGGAAGAGCACCGCAGGCGGGGATCGACGGAAGACACTGATGATGATTTCAACAGTGGGGAGAAACCATAGAAAAACCATAGAAATTCCAAATTTCTCCAACATTTCTCTGGTTTTTCCAGGACTTATACAAATGGATCACATGGTTGGAGTTGGGTTTTCCAGTTGACTGGCTGAAATGTGGTGTTCTTAGTGCTGCACTAGAGCTGAACATGGCAATTTTAATGGGGAACACGATGATTGTTGGGGTGGCACTATTTTCAGACAAACCAATGTACTTCAAGGGTGAGTGAACGAATTCCACACATCGAATGGCGGATTTTTCACTTCCATCCCTGTCATCAACATACGTTTTGCAAAGACAGCTTTGCCTTTCAACGGCACGAGGCAAAAGAACAGACGTTTGCAAAGTGCGTGTCTAGGCGGTGTAACGATCCCCATGGAGTGCGACGACTCGAAGGTAACGCATTGACCCGCTAACATTTATATAAGCGAAAGCTACAACTTGGAATGACTCAAACCGATATGTGGATATATGATATAATTATATATAATTACCGTAATTATATATATATATATATATGCATGGATTGTATGGATTACATGGTGTATCAACGCAATTGTTGCTACATGCGAAGTCTCGACCCAGACTACAATGATAATTGACTGAAGCAATTATTCAGAAGGCTTTTTTTTTTCTCCCCCTGACACGCAGTCTATCACTATCACCGGGACACTTTCAGGGTTTTGCATATATATATATATAATAAACATACACATT
This sequence comes from Cladocopium goreaui, assembly GCA_947184155.2. NCBI lineage: Eukaryota > Dinophyceae > Suessiales > Symbiodiniaceae > Cladocopium > Cladocopium goreaui. The sequence goes on along the minus strand of CAMXCT020000045.1, from coordinate 297,003 downwards.
TGCATGTGTGCATCATAGGATATATGCTTTGGAATTTGTTGCAACAATGATTACTGCTATTCTGCTCTTTATACTTTTATCTTATCAACATAATTGAGAAGAACATATGAATATAGTAAGCCCATGAGAAGAGAAAAGGTTCAGTTTACAGTTTACCAGTATTTTTGAATTGACGACTACTTAAAGCACTTTTGGGGGTTACTACAAATATAATCTATATATCTATGTCTATCTATCTATCTATCTATCTCTCTCTCTCTATCTATCTATCTATCTATCCACCTATCCACCTATCTACCTATCTACCTACCTACCTACCTACCTATCTATCTATCTATCTATCTAATCCATGTCTAAATCTAAATTTAAATCTAAATTACTGTATATCATCTATATAATCTGACCTATCCATCTATCTTTGCATCTCATATGTGTATGTGTACACCCTCCAGTAAAGTGATATGGAAAACCCACCATTTGTAGCGCATGTTCAAACGGGAAGCAACCATGAATTTCCGAAGCTATGTTAGTTTAGTGGAGGGTGATATTATTGTTATTATTATTATGTCATATTATTATATATTATGATCTATTATAACATGTTATCATAGTGTATATATATATATAATTCACACATTACAACTATAGGATATTATTACGATATATTATAATATCATCATACATTAAATTAAATTACATTACATTACGTTACATTACATTGCATTGCATTACATTACATAGATACACACATACACACATACACACATACATACATACATACATACATGCAGAAACACAAACACACATACATTACATACATTACATACATTACATACATTACATACATTACATACATTACATACATTACATACATTACATACATTACATACATTACATACATTACATACATAACATACATAACATACATACATTACATTACAGTACACTACATTACATTACATACATTACAGTACACTACATTACATTACATACATTACATACATTATATACATTACATACATTACATACATAACATACATTACATACATTACACATATTTCATACATTACATACATACATTACACATATTTCATACATTACATACATACATTACATTACAGTACACTACATTACATTACATTACATACATTACATACATTACATACATAACATACATAACATACATAACATACATAAACATACATTACATACATTACATACATTACATACATTACATACATTACATACATTACACAAATTACATACGTTACATACATACATACATTACATATATTTCATACATTACATACATTACATACATTACATACATAACTTACATAGCATATATAACATACATAACATACATAACATACATACATATATAACATATATAACATACATAACATACATAACATACATACATAACATACATACATTACATTACAGTACGCTACATTTACATTACATTACATTACATTACATTACATTACATACACATACATACATACATACATCCATACATAAATACATACACACACATACATACATAAATACATTACATAACATACATAACATAACATACATACATGCATGCATGCATACATACATACATAGATACATAGATACATAGATACATAGATCGATAGATAGATAGATACATAGATAGATAGATAGATAGATAGATAGATAGATACATACATACATACATACATACATACACAGACTTACATGCATGCATGCATGCATGCATACATACATACATACATACATACACACACATACACATAACACATAACACATAACACATAACACATAATATGTACAGTACATACTAATATATTGCTATATACTATATATATACACAACACTGTGTATATATATAATACGATATATATATACAATACTCTCTCTCTCTCTCTATATATATATACATACACCCACTTTCGTCTCTGCATTTCTACGTCCATTGTACGGATGCAGAGCTTTTCCAAGGACGCTGCCTGCCAGCATCCATGGTGCCAGCAACTCCACTCGAGCCTACACAGCGCCTCGGTGGGAACCAAGTTCAGTCAGGTGAAATGTGGGGTGACAATGGGTACATAACGGGAATATCAAGAGAATATGATGGGAATATGATGGGAATATGATGGGAATATGATGGGAATATGATGGGAATATGATGAGAATATGATGAGAATATGATGGGAATATGAATATGATGGTAATTTGTTTCCCCCAAGCAATTGTGTTAAAAAAATGGGACACCACTAACCCTACATCCCCCGCTGACCGTGGATCTATATTTGGGTCGCTTGCATGATCGACCTTCAAGTACTTCTCAAGGGGGTGAAATCACCTACCAGATGATCGTTGCCTGTCTCTCCCGTTTGATTCCCGTTAGTATACCGTCATTCATATCCTTAACATCCCACTATCAATGGGATACAAATGATTGTATATCTGTATATCCCATTAACTATATCAACCAAAAACATATATATATATAGATACCTATATATAGATATCAATATCCCAATGGGAATATATCCCCATTGACTCTCCCCATCTGGTCCTTTCCTCCGCTGAGTTCGATGAAAAAGTGGCTGGAGCCATGGACCAGGTTTGGAACGAGAAGATGAGGGTTTTCGTAGGCTTAAGTGATGTGAAGTAACATACATATTATATATATATATTTATAGACCCGTATATTGCAGTGCGGAAGGCTAGTAGAGTTAGATAGTGCCAAACTCTCCCCTGGTTTCAGGTTTTGACATTATGATAATATGCGACGATCTTGCAGCACTACAAAGCAGTACGTAGTTGATTTTCCGACTTGCCAAGTTGTTTGGTTGGTTGGTGGGATTTTCACATATTGATTTTTCAGCAATTTTCAGAATGCACACTTATTCGGCCTTTGATACTGACAGGCACCTACCACAACAATCCCAGTCAACTCATAGTTATGTTTCATTGGGATGAACGGCTTTCCCTTAAACTGATCCAATGATGGAATCCCAAGTACATGTCCGTTGGGGCCCGGGGCACGTGCAGATGTGGCTGCTGCTATGTGGAGCCTTGGTCATGTTCATGCAGGCAGGATTTAAGCAACACAAGTGGGATCTACCTAACACCAATTGGGGAATCTGAAGCAACTTAAACATGAGATGGGTACGATATCGTACGATATGGTACTATCTGGTTTTCAAACATTGCATTGACACGTTTCATATTTTGGTGAACACATCAGCTATAGATGAATATATAAAGGATTCTCCGTTGCCGGCTTAGACTACCAGAAAGGAGAAGCGATCACAATCTCGGCCCTTCCAGTGACACTACTGCTGCGGCTCCGGTAGTCAAGCGAGCTTTTCTGTGAGCATGTTGCACGTGCGCATGGAAGGACAACAAACCACTGAGTTGTTTTATGGACAACTTCAAAGACGCAAACCACGGTTTCACTTTCACGCAAGCATCGTATGCGCGGATTTGTCTCTTCAGCAGGTCGCATTATCCATCGCATATGAGCGGGGTCAGAAAACTTTCGTACTATAACTGAACCCAGCAACCAAGTTTTGACATAACCATAGGTCACCCCAGGTCCTGTTTCACTTCCCCCAAATCTGACGCAGGCTGGCTTTGCCATGGTGGAAAGTGGCACGTGCCGTGCCAAGAACGCGCAAAACATTCTGCTGAAGCACCTTGGGCCTCAACGTCTCAGCGATGGGGAAAATTTACATGGGAAATCCCCACGAAAATTGAGGTTTGAATGGGTAAATCATCCAGCAGCCCCACGTTTGATTCCCAGAGCCAGGGGAAAAAAAAACTACTCCAGACTCCACACCATCATGACATATCATGACCATGCGGCTACACTCCGGGACTGCAAAACCTAACAATAGATGGAGCTGCAGCATGCTGCAGCCACTTTTGGGTCAGCAGATGTCAGCAATCATCTTTCCCTGGATTCATACATTGCCCCGACATTGCAACATTGCCAACCATAGTAAGATGATAGGTAAAAGAACTAACAACCCCAAGTGGGGTATGGCGTGTGGAAACCATACATATACATATTATTCTTGGGTTTATCACATTGCATCCAGAAAACACGGAGGGCCATGCGGGTTACATCCACTGCCAAGGAACCTCACGGACGTTTGCATGGGAACCCTTGGCTGGTGGTTTTCAGGACTCTTACTGGTTCCACCTGGGGCGCTTTATTTTAAACCGACCCATGATTAAAAAAATGATCATTAAATAGGTCATTCTCAGACTACAGTGACTACACTCATCCCAAAATGGATCAAAATTTTCTGGAGCAATGATGGGTGCTGTCCTGCTGCAAAGATGCTCCCGGACCGATGAATCTTTGGTTCTGTCAGTGGAAACCACTCACCGGTAACGTACTATGTCAGGGTAGCCGGGTAGCCCAAGTGGGTCATCAAACTTGACAATGGAAAGTCATTTCTTTGCAACATGATTTAATTAACTATATATAACTATATATTCAGAATTGGAATTTCCCAGCAAGGTTCAACTACCAGAGGCTATGGATACCTGCCATGGGCAGGATGGGCTTTGGCCTACAGCGGACCGTATACCGACGATGGCATTCTGAAGAACGGCTTCCTTGGCTCCTTGACTGATGGTGCTTCACGTATAGGGAAGAATGTGGGACAGGCCCCACATATATATATATGGGAGCCGTCCGTAAAAGCAGGTCACAAATTTATGAATTGATGCGTTTACTTTGCTTTGCGCGATTGCTAAAACCTGCATCGCGATAGGCTGAGCGATTGGTTGGCGATTGGTTATACGGCTACCACCCTACTACTACTACTACTACTACTACTACTACTACTACTACTAGTAATAGAACTACTACTACTACTACTACTACTACTACTACTACTACTAGTACTGCTAGTACTACTACTACTACTACTACTACTACTACTACTACTACTACGAGTACTACTACTACTACTACTACTACTACTACTACTACTACTACTACTACTACTTTCGAGACCAGAACCATGCCAATAATTGACATGGCCGCGCGGATTTCCGCGCGCGCGGAATCCGCGCAGATGTTTTCAGGTCAGAAGGACATTCAAGCTAGCTCCAATTGAAAACAGGTCAGAAACAGGTCAGAAAGAGGTCAGAAACACCAAAAAGGCAGCACTTGCCTAGCATCCCATCCATCCATCCATCCATCCACCTCAGCTCTTATCATTGCTACTAATACTACTACTACTACTCCTGCTACTACTACTACTGCTACTACTACTGCTACTACTGCTACTACTACTACTACTCCTACTACTACTCCTACTCCTACTCCTACTCCTACTTCTACTCCTACTCCTACTCCTACTACTGGTATTACTGTGAGTTTTCCGGACCGTTTCCGGACCGCGCAATTTTCTTTTCTTCTCAAATATGAAAACGAATGCGTTCATGGGCGGATCCTTCTACTAGTGTTGCTACTACTCTCAGTATTACCACTAGCGCCGCTACCACTGCAACGCCGCTACCACTACTACACCGAGGAATTTTTGCCTTTGCTTTTCTCCACTTGACAGAAGTTCCACGGAAGGGTCAGAAATAGTCAGAAACCAGTCAGAAACCGGCCAAACGCAACCTCTCTCTCTCTCTCTCCCTTGCCTATTCCCTCACCCTCCTACCAGAACTCCTACGCCTACTCCTATTCCAATTTCCACTACCACTGCTAGTGCTACTGCTACTGCTAGTGCACTGTGAGTTTTCCGGACCGTTTCCGGACCGCACAAGCTTATTTTGCTCCCAAATTTGAAATCGAATGCGTTCACGCATGGATCCTTACTCTCATTACTAGATTTGCTACTACCCCCAGCACTACCACCACACCCGCTGCTACTGCACCACCCTGCACCACCACTACCAGGACTACCACTAGTACACCTAGGAATTTCTGCTCTTGCTTTTAAATCCAATTGCACTCGTGTGAAGGGTCAGAAACGAGTCAGAAACCAGTCAGAAACCAGTCAGAAACCCGTCAGAAACCGGCCAAACGCAATCTCTCTCTCTCTCTCCCTTGCCTATTCCCTCACCCTCCCATCAGAACTCCTACGCCTACTCCTATTGCAATTTCCACTACCACTACTGCTAGTGCTACTGCTACTGCTAGTCCTGCTGGTACTACTGTGAGTTTTCCGGACCGTTTCCGGACCGCGCAAGCTTATTTTGCTTCCAAATTTGAAATCGAATGCGTTCACGCATGGATCCTTACTCCCACTACTAGATTTGCTACTACTCTTAGTACTACCACCACACCCGCTGCTACTGCACCACCACTACCACTAGTACACCTAGGAATTTCTGCTCTTGCTTTTAAATCCAATTGACACGAGTTCCGCTGAAGGGTCAGAAACGAGTCAGAAACCAGTCAGAAACCAGTCAGAAACCCGTCAGAAACCGGTCAAACGCAACCATCTGTTTCCCCCTCCCTCCCTCTCTCTCTCTCTCTTTCTCTCTTTCCCTCCCTCTCCCTTTCTTCCCTTGCCCTGCTACTAGAACTCCTTCTCCTATTCCTACTCCTACTCCTACTCCTACTCTTACCCCTCCCTATTACTACTACTACTACTACTACTACTACTACGACTACTACTAGTACTACTAGTACTACTAGTACTACTAGTACTACTAGTACTACTAGTACTACTGCTGCTGGTACTACTGTGAGTTTTCCGGACCGTTTCCGGACCGCGCGAGCCTATTTTGTTCCCAAATTTGAAATCGAATGCGTTCACGCATGGATCCTCATTATATAATACATAACTTATATTTTATGTATATGATCTGATCAACGAAGAACAAACCCTTCCGCGATTGCTCACTGTGGTACCGCGGTTGCTACGCGATTGGCTGAGCGATTGAGGGCTGTCCGGGAAAAGGTATTTTGGACAACCCCCATATATACATATATACATATATATATATATATACATATATATATATATATATTTTTGCAAGTCTTCAGTATTGATGCATGTAGCAAGCATAACTTTCAGGATTCTCATGGTAATTATATACGCAAATCTAATTATCCCGAAGTGATAGGTGATGATAGGTGAAATGCAACTTCAAAGTGTCAGAGTAAGCTTGGATGACCAACTTTGATGTATCCTGTGAAGAGCAAGGTGGTGATGAGTGGGGTTCAACGAGAGACCAAGGAAGATCTTAGCTAAAGGGAAAGTTCGCAGGAAGCCATAGTTTCATAGAAGTGAATGACAGTATATAAACAGTAAGAAAAAACACACACACACACATATATATATATATATATATTTGGTTCCAATGTCAAGATATGTCAGGATGGTTTGTTCATTTTTGTTCCTTTCAAGGCTCCCTTTTGGATTTTTCTTCATCACCTCCAGTGGCCCGTCGGACAGCTGGACAGGCTATGAGAGCTGGTTCGGTGCTGGCTTCGTGACCTTCAATGGCGACGGCAGCATTGAGTCATTTGGCGGTCCAAGCGAGTCGTGGGTCGAAACGCGAACTCAAAAAAAACTACGCTTAATGGGGAGTACATATTTATAAACCAACAAACAGATACAAACAGAACTGGGGGGCAACACATTGTACTACTGTTGCACCGTAGTGCTATTTGGGCAGAAACTTGGACCATTTGGGCATCCAGCAGTTTTCAACGGTCCTGGATTCCTCCGAGGCCTACACTCAATATGGCGTCTCTTGGTGAAGTCTGGATTTTCGTTGCACAGAAGTTGCCAAACTGCGTGGTTTTGCGCAGGAAACACAAAAATTGTGCATCATTGTGCAAGGTGATTTAAAGATTACATATGATTCCATGGCCATTTGCCATGGTTCTTTTGGACTACATGCATGGCTTTCCGTGCAATTCCATTATATGGTTTGTCTTTCCGTGCTTTATCTCTTTGCAATTGATATACATATCCACCTGATGTTGACATAAAACGGATCGGAAAAAGGTTGGCAAATGGGCAGATATGGTCGTTGAGTACCATATGTGAATATATGTGAGCCATTGTGCAACAAATCTATAGTATTTGCACGAACTTGCAATTTCGGGGACGAAATGAGAGTCAAATCTTTGGTGTTGCTTCTTTTGAACTTCGCTCATTTTTCCCTTCACAGCAGATGATGATTGCCATTTGAACGATCCCTTTCTTCATGTGTCGTTCCTTTACTCTGTTTGGGTCATTTGAGGCTACCATTGAGCACCCCTCTGACATATTGGCTTCCATATTCAAAACAAATCTCAATGACGCCATTGGAAAGGCCATGAAAGCCCCATTGTAGAAAAAATGGGTCCAGCAGTCTTTCGTCGTTGCGGAGGAATTGGTTCTTTCAGTGGACCTTCTGTTCGGCCGCGGCCACGATTGTCAGTGGCGGCGTCGCGGAGCGTGTGAACTTTCTCGGCTACTGTCGCTTGGAGCATCGTCCTGGGACAGGTATGGTAAGAACCCAGTTGTCCTTTGGTAATGACTTTAAGAGTTTGCTGTGGTTAGATGACCCATATGTATATGTATATATAGGCTCGTCCAGGCTTCTGGAACTACCTAAACCTTGGGGTAAAGGGGTGGGGTGGGATGTTAACGTTCATGTGAACTTGCGGCAGCAGTTGATGCTACGCACACGCGGGGTGGGGGGGGGTGGGGTGGGATGTTAACGTTCATGTGAACTTGCGGCAGGATGTTAACGTTCATGTGAACTTGCGGCAGCAGTTGATGATGATGTGATGATGATGATGATGATGATGATAATGACCCTAATGAAACTTGTTAATTCCGCGACGAAATTTCGTCACGGAATGGACAAGTTTTACCAACCTAATTCAGGTTTAGGTAGTTCCAGAAGCCTGCACGAGGCTATATATACATATATATATAATATACTGTAATATATTTAGATGATTTATCTATTTAGCTATGTTGAATTTGCGGAAACTCAGCCAGGATGCTGGGACTAGCTCCAAGCCTTGTGTACTAAGATCTTGAAAGTCATCAAAGCAGTCCCATAGTCCCTATAGTTGTGAGCCTTGATCCTGCACCATTGCGCTTCTCTTGACCAAGAGAATCCATTGAACCTGTCGCAGACTGCAAGCAGGGTCAAGCTGGTCACAGTATGTCAAAATGCCAGCCTTCTTTCCTGATGCAAGTGGAGGTAAAAAGCAGCTGCCAAAAAGATAAAAGTAACATCCTATACATTCCTATACTATATACAATAGTAATGAATTAATTATAGGGTTACCTATATTTATTCGTAAGATCCTTAAGTCCAAAATCAAGTGGCATATTTCGATTAAGAAAAGATCCTTACAAAGGTCCGAGGCCGTCTAGTGAGTTGTGGCGTGGGGGTGAGTCGAGCAGTGTTCAAACGCCCTGTTGGTTGATGATTGCAGGGGAGGTTATACTATCCTATAGATCATCACTATATATATAGGGGATAATCACAGCAGATGCACTTGGGATATTTCCCATATCAATGATCAATACTTTTTGTCCCAATTATATCTTCATGAGTCATATCAGTTTAGGCTTTACGGCAATATATATACATATATATATACATATATATATACATATATATATACATATATATATACATATATATATATATATACATATATATATATATACATATATATATACATATATATATACATATATATATATACATATATATATATGTATATATACATATATATATATACATATATATATATAATATAAAGGGACATTTCAGAATGGGGATGTCCCATAGTAATTGGGATAATGTTATTAATGCAATAACAAATCACCCATGTAAATTGATTCTTAATACCACCCATAAAAAAAGTAATTCTGGGGATGGTGGATCCTATTGTCTTTCCAAGATTATTTCACCATCTATCAATAATCATCTAGAAAGATCACTATGAACCACTATTTTCATCACTGTGAATCCCTAATGACCACCTGGAAAGCATCCATGCATCGTTTTGTCAGGTATCTTCTCCTTCCTGATGACCAGCTTCGTGTACCCGATCATCGTAGCCTGGACCTGGGGGTACGGCTTCCTGTCGACCATCACTCGAACCGGTCACTTGATGAACGAAGTGAACCACGGTGAACGAAGCCGGCCGGTCGTGGAGTGGTGAACTAGCTGGGAATTGCTTAAAGTGGGTGAGTGAAAACACCTGTTGCCCTCTGGCAAACTAACATAGCTATGGAAAATCACCATTTCGAATGGGTAAATCAAGTATAAAGAGTCATTTTCAATGGCTATGTTAAAATACTCGACGGTAAGGTTAACTCAGTGGGGTAAAGTAGGGTTAATTATATAGTTCAGTTACAACTGGGATTGAAACCCACCTACGATTCGGGTGAACCACCAAGTAGGTACCATGTTGGGTAGACGCCGAGGGGTTGCCCGAGTTTCATTGCGTTGGGATGGAGGGGTAGGGGGTGGGTGGGGGATGTCTAATAACGTTCACTGGCCCTCGCAGACATAATTGATGCTACGACAGCGACTGTTCACTTGCATTTGCAGGCCTTGTTGATGCTACGCTGCACTTGCGGTGGGTTGGGGTTGACTGGCATTGAGACTTGCACGCGCATTTGACACTACACTGCACTTGCATAGAACTTGCACACTCCCTTGATGCTACGCTGCAGTTGTGGTAGGTCGAGGTTATATAATTTTCATTAGTTTTCATTGATACTTGGTTGAGTGCTTTTAGGATACTTCGTGGTTGCGAGCGCAGTGGCGTGAAATGTACAAGTATGGACCGCTGGATTCACTGCAAGGTTCATTTTCAACTTCCATATTTCTGAAAAACTGGAAGTTGAGATCACCCGAAGAAGCATGCCATGCTGCAACAGAATAAGATTAGATGCAATGACTTAAAGAAACACCACGAAGAACAATGAGCACGGCGTCGAGGTCAAATACTTGTTTTCTTTTTCTTTTTTTTCAGAGTTACATGAGTTGCCTTTGCAAACATGTTACTGTATGTCCACACATGAAGCCCACCATGTTGCTCATGGTACATTATATGTAAATATCACAATGATTGCAGGTTAAATCCAAACGTGATTTGTCAGCCACACAGAATTTGAAGGTGAAACTCTCATCTTGGGTTCATTTTTGTTGCTAGAACCACCATTTTTGTTGGAAAAACCACCGTTTGTGTTAGTGAAGTACCCATTGTTGTTGGTGAAAACAACCGTTTTGCGAGTATAAACCACCGTTGTTGTTCATAAAACAGCGTTTTCGTTAGTAGAACTAAGACTATCTCAAACCACCGGTTTTGTTAGTAAAACCATCAGTTTTGATGGCAAAACCACATTTTTGGTTGGTAAAACCACGTTTTTTTCCAGCTTGGTCGGTGGATTTTCAGGATCCCTTACAAGGTCCTTGTACGACGATCTTGTCACATTCTACAGGAGGTGCTTGCTTCACCTTGGAAGATCCTGGCGAAACCTTCTGAGAGGTCCTGGTATGAAGATCTTGGAAGTCCTGAGAAGTCCGCCCATGTTCTCAACATTGTATACCCTCTGGTAAACATACAAAAAGCTATTGAAAATGGCCATTGAAATAGGCCATTGAAATAGTGGATTTTCCCATTAAAAATGGTGATTTTCCATAGCTATGTTAGTTTACCAGAGGGTATCTGACAACAGGGGTCTCAACATTGTTCTTGTAAGGGGTCTCTTGCCGGAACAACTGTTAGCAAAATAATCACTTTGGTTGGTAGGAATAAACTGCAAATTTGTTTATTGTATAACCACCATTCTTGTTAGTGAAAAGAATCGCTTTTGCTACTGAACCAAACAAATGTTGGTAAGACACATCCCATTGCTTTGTTAGCAAAGCCACCATATTTGTTGGCAACAAACCATCCTTTTTGTTACTAAAGAACAACAAATTAGTTGGCAAAACTAAAACTACCAGTTTTGTTCGTACATTTTGGTTGGTAAAACCTAAAACCCCCAGTTTTGTTACTAAAAAAAGGGTGTTTGTTAGTTCACACGTGTTAAGATAAGGTAAGATATGTTAAGATATGTTATCAGATAGCCTTTTCCAACTTTTCTCCTGGGCCCGGTAAGCCCGGTAAGGCTTCATGGATTTTGCCGGCAGCGGCATCGCCCACATGACCGGCGGCGTCGCTGCGTTGGTGGGCGCTGCCATGGCTGGGCCGCGCAAGGGACGTGGCTTGGGTAAACCAGGTGGATCTGGGGCTTGAAAAATGGGGGATCCCCTTTGTAGCTGGATGGTTTATTTCATAGAAAATCCATGAAAATCCCAAACAAATAATCAAATAATAGCTGGATGATTTAGTAATACCGGTTTATTGATGTTTATTTCATAGAAAATCCCAAACAAACAGCTGGATGATTTAGTGATACCCCCATGGATTGGAAAACTCCATACAATACCTTCTGGTACTCCAACATTAAAAACACGGGATATATGGGGAGATACTACCTTCTGGTAATTTTGTATAACTTTTTTTTGGGACAACATCGTCATTTTTGATGGGTAAATCAGCTATTAAATAGGCCATCACAACCATAGCTATGTTAAATTACCAGCAAGTACAGCCAACCAATTGATAGGGATATATATATAATTGAGAAGCAGTATATTGAGAAGCAGTATGTATATAATATATAGTGTCATAAGTTTCACATACTGGTTCATGGCTGTTGCCCAAAAATGCTATTGCGCACATGGATATTTTACGGGGTAGCCAACAATATCATACTTGTGTGTCACCCCGGAACGGCAATTTTGATCAGGGGACACTAATAAATAATGATAACCAAGCGGATAAATTGGGGGGTCCCTATGTTAAGACAAGCCCAGGTGGGATAAACACATAGATTTGACCATGTTTTGGGAGTTCCAAACCAAAAAAAAATCCAACATTTGCTGAAGCCGGGATTGAAGTAGCGCAAAATTGGAGTAAATCAGGAATTACGTTCTTCCAGCGGTCCCCGCCAACGCACGTTCTATCAATATCTATCAATGATTTTATTGGCATATATTCTGATCGTAATTTTCTGACAATTTTTCTGCTATTATATTATGTAGTGCTGCAGATGTTCTGACATCCTCTGTGGCAGTTTATCTGGCATTCTATCTGACACATATTTTGACAAGTATTCTTGAAAATTTGTATGATATTTTACCAACCTGACATTTCATCTGACCTTCTCTTTAGCATTCTCGGATTCTGACATTTTATCTGGCCCAGTGTTTGGGTCCTGCCGGGCCCAAGCCTGCAAGCTCGCAATTCTGGGGGTGGCAAGGCCCAGAGAGTCGGGAGGAGAGGAGGAGGAGGAGGAGCAAGGCGTCGTAAAATCTGAAGACCATCACCTGGCAGGGAAAAACGGGGATTCAAACAACAAGCTCGAATGGTGTGCCCGGGGATCTGTGCAACAAAATTGTCGAATTAAGGGATAAGAATATGTTGGATTTGTCAAACATGTCCTGAAAAGGTTGGGAAACAACAGTCACAAATGGGATGAATATCTTGGCTGGAAAATCAAATTTATTCATAGTGAGAAATTCATCCATGCATGGGTAGTGAATCGGGTACTGAATCCCCATGACAGCCTGGGGTGTTTCTGGGCCAATACAGGTTCTGCTGGGGAAACCGCCCACAGATCAGGCAGAGTATCAAATCATTTTTGAATTGGGTAATGAATGGAAAGCAACTCAGAAAGTCCTGGAATTCGGAGCCCTAAAGACGACACTGTTCTAAAGGTGGATTCCTGTTTCTTGGTGGATTCTGTCCTCATGGGAACCGTGAAGAATAGGGAAGATGATCTTCCTTTTGAATACAACCATCTTTTTCCGTGCGTTTTTCATTATTCCGTAAGTCTTTGGTGTTATGAATTCATAGTTGATGCAAACCCCAAAAACATGTTTTGGTGTATTTTGAGACCCAGATAGACATGCAACATGAGGTATGTTCGGACATCACAGCACATGTTTTTTTGCCACATTGCTTGCAATGATATGACAATTTCATACAATTTCCTTTTTGGTTTACCATTTTCAATTTTCCATCCGGCGACGATGTTTAGGGAAGGCAATCTCACTTGATGAATTTTCTTGCAGTGCTGCTGGAAGCAGCCTGCTGTCCGTTCTGCCCAGGCTTTGAACTGCCAGAGGTGGGGCTGGGGTGGTTGGAAAGACCATCCCCAAATCCCAAATTTGATGGTATGTTTCTTCATGATGAATGTGTTAGAGTCTGTTAGAGGATTTGGGGTGCATCCGGTATCCTGTGGATCAACCTGGGGGATTTTGAAGCTTTGCGAGTTTGGCCGAGAAATCGTTTCGAGGACTACTTTGCTGCACATAGTTTGCCCTTGGTGGTGTTTGGCACCCTGATCCTTTGGTTTGGATGGTGCCCCGGCAGCACAAATGAGGGTTCGCCCACCTCAAAGGATATCTTGTTAGCAATACAATTGGCCATGTGGCTGTTGAAAATAGATGCAGCTAGTCTCAAGTTCCAAAGCTTTCTCAAAATCCACTCGTCATGAAGAAGGATCTCCTGCTGAAATTCGATTCTAACCATATCCGCTAGCTGCTAGCCCAGACACAACGAGGGTCTGCGTAAGAACCAAACGTGCTTGCTGTAGTCATTAGACCATGATGCAAAATCCAACCATACCCAACCTTTGATGCCGAGTACCTCACTGGTTTTCCTCCAAGGTACGGCTTCAATTGCGGTTCCACTCTTGGCTTGAGCCACTTCCACAGCATGGGACAGGTGGATTTTCGGTGTTTGTGACATGGTGTATTCTGGAGACATCCACCAAACAATCTCAGTCAATATTGGGGCGGAACACATATCATCAACCATCCCAATATCCAAGAACCAATGAAATTGAAACAACTTCTTTCTGGGGATGCGTTTTAAACAGGGACGTCCTGGTGACGGCGCCTGCGTGCCCAGCAAATTTTAAACTGCTTTTCACACACTTGCAGCGCGCAGGGCGGGCCTAAAAGAACATTGGGGCGTTTGGCTTAAGTCATCCTAATTTGGAAAAAAAAGAAACACCTGGGCAACTCTGCTGCTGTTAGGTGACATTGCCACGGGATTTATGGCTGCACAGGCGCTCGGATTGTGCCGTCAGTCATGCTCCATTAAGATGTCTGTTGATGTCTGTTGGTGGTTTCATTTTTTCAAACATCTTCAACCTTCAAATCTCAGATAAATGGTTCCAATTTTCTCATATTTTCCCTGTTCGCACCAAGCACCAGATGTGCTTCTTGCTTGCCATGGCATTTTTCTGTCTACCTTGTCGGATGCAGGTGGCGATGAACACCACCATTGCTGCAGCAAGTGGTGGCATCAGCGTCTTTGTAATCCGATACGTCATCAAGAAGAAATATGTCCCTCGGACATCTCTCTGATTTATCTTTCTTTGAGAGGTGGATGATCATGGATTTATGGTGGATTTGTATGGATTTGTAGCGTCTAGCTACCGCTGATGACACTTTGGTTTTCTTTTCAGAATCCTGCTGGGGTGATTTTGTCCTCAACAGGTCAACAGACCCGTACAATCGATATCCAACTTAAAGACGCCCGAAGCAACAAGTCTTGGCAGTTCAAAGAACTTCACCAAACATCCGCAAACCATCCATAAAGCATCCATAAACCATCCACAAACATCAACACAACACCGATTTTGACATCCAGCTCAGGACATTGCCGGTATGTGCAACGGCATCTTGGCAGGCCTGGTATCGATCACGGCAGGATGCGCCTTGGCGATCGTTTTAACAGAAAACCAGTTGGTTAGTGGGTTGATGAGTAAATTTGATCCCATTGATATTTTTTCCAAAGTGATTCAGCCATTTGCCTACAGCCATGCTTGCTGCTAACAAAAAAGGAGATGAGAGAGATTTTTCCAAAAAAACAAAGACAGGAAAAAGAAAGGGACACTCTGTTAGCTGACCTGGTCTACGAAGCTGATTGTGGAAATCTTTGATGAACACAATTCCGATGCATTTTTGTATATATTATTTAGTGTTGATTTGAACGACATATTTTTGCACCAGGCGTAAGCAATTGATTTTGACGGCGGCTCACACACACAGAATTATATAATTATATATATATAATTATGTATATATAATTATATATATATATATATAAAAATGCATAATATACAACTACTGCACCCTTGACAATCCTTTACATATTGGCCGTTCTCATAATACATCAGCTGGGAATCCCCATTAGCCAACCCTTCTAGGTTTTTTCAACTATGATTTTGAGACTGTTCATCAATTTCTTCGCTTCCTTCTGGAGATAGGGTTGACTTGAAGAGTACAAAGTGGCGCAGCATTGACAGTGAAGCGGGATGATTTGAGTGCGATTTGGAAAATTTCGCGAAAACGTCCAATATATACATTTTTTCCATTTACATTATGATTACTGAATAAGTATATCTATATCTGTAAACAAAAATTCGTAAAATGAGAGTGTTTATGTTTAAATTGATTAGCAACAGAAACTTTCGCTTGAAGGAGATGCCCTTGACGGGTCTTTTTTATTCTTTTTTGGGGTCCCACTTTTTTTGGTCAGTTGCATGCGACTTGCAGAGCCTTCCAGCGATAGTCTCTCTTCAGAGGGGAACATCTCAGACCGAGGAAACCACTTAGGATACTTACTGTTGATGGTCATTCTACGATCTAGATACCCAATTCTGGCACATAGCCACATTTTCATCCATTGTTTGGGATCCCCATTTCGCAGAATTTTTGGGATGCACCACCAACCAGCATAATGACATGATTAGTGATGATCTTCAGAGTGCGATTCTGAGGTGGCAACGTGGAATGTGGTAGCGCTTGCTTCATTGCCATGATCGGCCGCTTGCATAAGATATGGCTTGGGTATGGTGACCATGGTGTGGCTTGTTGTGTCTCCGCATTTCAATGGTGACCATGTCACAATCCGACATTGGGTTTGATCGGTTTGATTCACATATTGCCTAAATTCAGAACCTTTGTTGGTTCAAAAAAGTCCCACAATGTCAAAACTGATCTGAATCCATTTTGGAGAAGTCATCTAAAAGAAAAGGGTTTGTCCAAAAAGGGGGATGCGCACTCCCAAATCTACCGACTAGTCATCAATTGTCCTCATTAAAACATATTAAAACTGCCATTTTGGGTATGTACCGCATTTTCAGACACACCCAAATGGAGTGTCCCCACTATGGCCCGCTTGTAAAAACGCTCAGGGGGCGCTGTGTACTTTGCAGCTTCGGAAGGGCTGAAGATGCTGCAGGCGATTAATTTTAAGGGTTTGGTGGTGGTGAATTCCGTCAAGAAAGACCTGATTTGGGCTGGAAACATGTGCGGCTTGGCTATCTTTTGGTTGATCTTGGCTAAAATCGTGAGCAAAATGCATGTAGGGAGCTGGATTTGTCGGCTGAGACAGGAGCTTACCTTTTCAGGGTGAGCGTACCACAGCCTTTGCTTCGTGACGGTCACGACTCCGAAAGATCCCTAATTATACAGCATCGTCAAAACAGGAAAGTAATATGTAAGATGACTAAATCATGAACTATAACATGAATAAAGAACGCAGTAACAACTTGTAGAAATGTCGCCAGCTTGGCGGCTCGCAGACGACCCCCATGTTTGGGTCCACCCAGGGGTTGTATCACTTAGATGGCAATTGATCTCCTGTGGTAGCTAGGGCTGGGATATTGTTACATCTTAACAGGTGTTAGGTTTACTCTTTGTTGGTGCAACGCACCTATTCTTACACAGCCATTATTTCATCATCTTTGTCCCTGATTGATGGTTTTTGTTCTATTTATAAAGCAACAACAGAACCATTTTTCCATCTCGCGGTGATATCCGTAGTTAGGTGTACATGGGATACATGGGTTTGCCACGGTTTGCCTGAAAATAGTGCACCACTAAATCCATGGGTTCATCATCAACATCCCCATTATCACTATCCCCAATAAGGTGGCCATTTCGGTATTCCCTGTTTCAGACACACCCGAATCTTATATTATTGGTTATATATAAATTAATACTTATATATATATATCCATATATAGTATAATAATACGTATATATGTATATATATATATTTATAAGTAACTATATATATCTATAGAGATCCCATAACATACACCCAGCGATGTCCCATTGAATCACCATTGGACCATCCCATTAGCAAGGCATCACATCAAAATCCCATAAAATATACCCATGATTAGTATCCATTGTTGGTATATTATATATTATTATATTCTATTGGGCAAACAATCCCAAACAGTATAACAGTGAATTTTGTTGCTTATATAGCATCCCATGACATCCTTAATATATCCCATGAAGTCCATGTCGGATCTTCGCGCGACGTCGCGCGATGGCAGATCGATGATCCCATCGACGCCTTCGCGGTGCACGGGGCGGCGGGTGCTTGGGGGGTGCTGGCGGCGGCCATCTTCGACTGGGGGTCCCTTGATGGGAGGATGAGGTTATGGTGACCAAGGGTACTAGAATCCTTAATGGCCATTAGATGCCATTGGTTATAATTAATTAAATGGTTAGAGTTTATAGTTTCTAGTGCTATAAATGGTTCAAATAATATTGCAACCACAATGGTCAGGAGATCTTGCTACTATTGTGCTTATAAACTTACCATTATGTAACCCAATGATATCATATCATCACCACCTCTTTAAGGCTACTTTTCAAGGGAGACCATGCCAAAATGTAAGATCTATATTTTTGCCCCTCCCTTAAATGCAAAATTGGTCGCTGAACGTCCCCCAGGTGTCGGCTTGGTGGGGAGGGTCTTAAAATACAATACCTTCAAAATGTAAGCTTGCATTTTCCAGGCCCCGCTCAAAAACACCTTGAAAAAATGTATCCCACATTTGCGTATGGTCCCCGCCCACTAAAACCATGCACGCATGTAGAAACCGGCAATAGAATATACATATGGGTCATTTGGGGTGGGGTTGGGGTGGGGTGGGGTGGGGGTAACAACGTTCATGTCAACTTGAACACACATGGATTGTATGGTGTGCATAGCAATAGAATATGCATCTGGGTCATTTGGGGTTAGGGTTGGGGGGGGTGGGGGTAACATTCATGTCAACTTGAAAATATGTCATGCTACGCTGTGGGATCTTCTCTTGCACTTGCACACATACGTCGTCCTTTTGCATTTGCACGCATACGTCATGCTACGCTGTGGGATCTTCTCTTGCACTTGCACTATGCATATTTGTGTTTGGGTGGTGGGGGATGGGGTGGGGTGGGGCATGTTAACGTTCCATGAAGATTACACGTTGTCAATGCTTCTCTTGCACTTGCACACATACGTCATGCTACTGTACGCTGTGGGATCTTCTCTTGCACTTGCACACATACGTCATGCTTTTGCACTTGCACACATATGTCGTCCTTTTGCACTTGCACACATACGTCGTCTTTTTGCATTTGCACACATACGTCATGCTACGCTGTGGGATCTTCTCTTGCACTTGCACTATGCATATTTGTGTTTGGGTGGTGGGGGATGGGGTGGGGTGGGGCATGTTAACGTTCCATGAACTTCAACTTTGTCAATGTTACATTCGTGCAAACAGTGAAAAGTCTGTTCAACATGAAATTTAGATAGTTAGTTTTGCGGTCTCTCAAAACGCCTGTTCCAAGAGTTCAAATTATTGATGTTTCGTTCCATGATTCAGCTAAGATATCCTAGATGTCAAAAACATTGGGAAAACCATGAAAAAAAACATCCAAATGCCTGCGGAACATTCAACTCAACTAAACATCAGAAATCCAAAACTAAGACGTCACAGAAACCACTGCGGGTTTCTATGTGCGTGCAGCCTAGAAGGGTAGTGATATTATATCCATTTGAGGATATATTGCTACCATAATATTGGGTTTACTAATATTTGTGGTAAAGCCACTACTATAAACCTACCATTTGGGGATGGTATATATATATATACTGTAACACACACATATATACAAAAACATATGTATAATATATATATATACACTTATACCATCCATTTGTCATTTGTCGTGAAACTGAGGATGGTTTTGTATTGAGTTTACCGCATGATTGTGATTATTTTGGGTGATATGGCCATCAATATAGCTTGACTGGTTCTAAGTAATGTCAGGCATTTTCGTTTCCAAATGTTGGGGATGAGTCTGATTATCTAGGGGGTGACGAGAGAATCTAGGGGTTTCTTGGGTTTGCCCAAAAATGTAATTCCCCCGAACATTGTAGCTCTAATGGATACAATGATGGCAAATCCATTAAGAAGGGTAACATTTTGTTGGACACACCCATGGCTCATGTGAGAAATGGGGTTTAACAGGCTTGCTATATCTTACAATAGGGTTATACAAGGTACAATTTGAGAGCCCAATGAATAGGACACCAGTTTTCAAGCTGCAGAACTGATCAGGTCTTTCCACAAGCAAATTCACTGGTGTTGGTATATGTCATATACGGTTTGAACCGCACATGTAGTGGCATGAATGAGAGATTTTGGATCACTCAGATGCGCTTGATTCAGGATTCAGTCAGAAGTATATGAACTTGGCCCCTCAGCGGTTCTTCGAGCATGACAGAATCCATTCTGGTATGAATTTGTTGTAGTGGGCAGATCATTTCTTAAAACGCAATCCCAGAACTGGTTTAGTTTCACCCTATTAACTACTGCAGCTCTATATATACGTACATGTAATCATATTATATATACATGTAATCATATATATATATACATATTTATATTTATTTTTCTGTTTACATAGTTATAGCATATTATATATACATGTATGTATATTTATAGTTATATATATACATATGTACCATGAATCCAATCGTTGACCTACTGAGCAAAGTCATTAACTATAGATGTATCTACGTAAATTGATAACACTTCCCAGCTTTTGCTTTTTTTGGATCATTTGGCAGCCTGGTGGTCTACGTTCTTTTTTCATCGATCTTTAAAATTGGATGGCCAAATGATATCCTCATTACATCACTGATCAGTTTATATTTTTGGTATTCACCCTCCCAAAGTTCCATTCTAAATGCTTCCAAATGTTAAATAGTTGGTTCATGCCAGTTGTATGGGGATCCCACATATACATACATACATAGTCAATCAATCAGTCAGTCAGTCAGTCAGTCAGTCAATCAATCAATCAATCAATCATACATACATACATACATACATGCAGACAGACAGACAGACATCCATCCATGCATGCATGCATACATACATACAGACATACAGACATACAGACATAAAGACATACAGACATACATACATCCAGACATACAGACATACAGACATACAGACATACAGACATACAGACATACGTACGTACGTACGTACATACATACATACATACATACATACATACATACATACATACAATTACATACAATTACATACAATTACATACCATTACATACCATTACATACCATTACATACCATTACATACCATTACATACCATTACATACCATTACATACCATTACATACCATTACATACCATTACATACCATTACATACCATTACATACCATTACATACCATTACATACCATTACATACCATTACATACCATTACATACCATTACATACCATTACATACCATTACATACCATTACATACCATTACATACCATTACATACCATTACATACCATTACATAACCATTACATACCATTACATACCATTACATACCATTACATACCATTACATACCATTACATACCATTACATACCATTACATACCATTACATACCATTACATACCATTACATACCATTACCATTACATACCATTACATACCATTACATACCATTACATACCATTACATACCATTACATACCATTACATACCATTACATACCATTACATGACATGACATTGCATTGCATTACATTACATTTCATTACATACATACATTACATTACATTACATTTCATTTCATTACATACATACATTACATTACATTACATTACATTCCATTCCATTGCCGTTCCGTGCCGTGCCGTGCCGTGCCGTGCCACCATACCATACCATACCATACCATACATACATAAGTACATACATAGGTACGTCCATATACATATACATATAAAAATATACCATTATATCCAGCTGTTTTGTTCGTAAATCTTCCCATCATTTACCATCGATTCCGCTTCGGTGCCAAGGCGCGGCTTCGACCACTTCCATGGCTGGAGTGGCTTTTCCTGCGCCGCGGCAATGAACAGAACTTGCTTCAGGGTTGCTCCGACCCATTGGTAAATGATAGCCACAAGGGAGGTGAATTGGTGATTAATTATAAAATCCTGCGCCAGTTGGGATGCCTATTGATTAATTAGTTACAGTAGGGGGGGCGAAAGGGGGGAAGGTGGTGACCCTGGGGAGGAGAGGATGTTCTTACGGAAAAGCCATTGACCTCATTGACCACCGTTTATACCCTTTGGGAATCAAACATGGCAATGGAAAATTTATGATTTATATACAGTTGATTATGATTGTTGATTTTCCCTCTAAAACCCACATTAATAGGGACTTTCCAGTTGCCATGTTTGATGACACCGGAGAAAAATATGATTTTTAGATATTTTTAGCAATATCCCCTTTCCCATGAAGCTCTCCAGTGGTTTTCATGGACGGAGCTAGGGAGCCTGTTGGGGATCCCAACAAAAAGTGAGGACCAAGTCTGATCACAATAGCCTAATATAGCTTATATACATGCAACACACACCCCAGATCTCAATGCATCCAAATAATTAATTCGAACCCTATTTAGGAATGGTAGGGGGTCAATGTGTTTTTTTCCCAAAGAGTGTGTCCAAACTGAGGGGTTCTTACGGCAAGAGTAAAGGCCGGTGCTGGATCAGGGTGCTCACTCTGGGCTGCGGCATTTTTCCTGTCAATTTCCGTATAAAGTGGCTCTTAATGAAATCTTGATATGCGTTTCGACTGCGCAGGCCCGCACAAAGTGTGGGCCGTGGTTTTGGGCTGCGGCTTTCCGTGTAAATAAGTGGCTCTTGTGAAATCTTGACACGCGCTTCGACTGCGCAGGCTCGCACAAAGTCTGCGCCGTGGTTTTTGGCTGCGGCATTTTTCCTGTAAATTTCCGTGTAAATAAGTGGCCCTTGTGAAATCTTGACACGCGCTTCGACTGCGCAGGCTCGCACAAAGTCTGCGCCGTGGTTTTGGGCTGCGGCATTTTTCCTGTAAATTTCTGTATAAAGTTGCTTGTGAAATTTTGACATGCGTTTCGACCGTGCAGGCTCGCACAAAATGTGTGTCCGGGTTCCGGGCTCAATTTGGGCCGCAACATTTTTCTGTAAGTTTCCGCTTAAATTGGCTCTTGTGAAATCTTGACATGCGTTTCGACTGCGTAGGCTCGCGCAAAGTGTGGTCCTAGGTCTTGGGATCGGCCCTCCTCCTCAACATCATCATCCCCCCACGTCATTCTCTTCCTCCTTCTCAACACTATCATCCTGCACCTTGTCCTCCTCCACTTCATCTTCCGCATTATCATCCTCATCCTCATCCTCCTCAACATCATCATCCTCATCCTCATCCGCCGCAACATCATCATCCTCAACATCATCCTCCTGCACCTCATCATCCTCAACATCATCGTCCGCATCACCATCATCATCATCGTCATCATCGTCATCATCATCATCATCATCATCGTCATCATCATCATCATCATCATCATCATCATCATCATCATCGCCATCATCATCATCATCATCATCATCACCATCATCATCATCATCATCACCATCATCATCATCATCATTATCATCATCATCACCATCATCATCATTATCGTCATCGTCATCCACTTTATAATACATTATCCCCCCACTCCCCCCCACACTGTTCGGGGTCTCTTGCCGGGATAGTTAAAGAAAACAGTTTGGTAGTCTGGACCGGCGCATTCTTGTGGCTTAAGACGAAATGTTCATATCCACATTATTCTGGCCTCATGTCAAGTGTTTCGGGGCGTGGGTCAAAATCTAAGACCCTAATGTCAGTTTTTTTTTTGTGATCCGGGTCCCCTGACTATTGAAGACCCCCCAATAAGGGGCTCGAAAATGAAAAAATCCATCACGTTCCACAGGGGTTTCTAGGGAATGTTTGATACCTGGGGGAAAGGGGCTATTTCGTAGGGGTGCATCCCAGTTAAGCTTTGCCCAGTATAGCTTTGCCCAGTATAGCATGTATAACCCATATGGGGATTTCCGAAAACCGGGGTACCCCTAAATCATCCATTTTAATTGGATTTTCCATTATAAACCAAGAAACTATTGGGGATCGCCCATGACTATGGAACCCCCCATATATCTAGACAAAACTGCAGGTGTGACAGAGGATGATGGCACCTGCATGAAGGGTGCCGCAGACGATGGTCTCGCCGCCAACGTGGCGCAGATTGATGCTTGGTGGTGCGTCGGGTGCGTCGGGATACCCCCAATGGTTGACCGGTGGATGGAGGGTGATTGGGTGGGTGCAATCAGATCTACAGGAAATTACTATATAAACATAATATAACATGATACCCTTGCTAGCTAGGATATGGATGGATATGGCAGATTACCAAAACGAGCTGCTGACTGACTGCTTGCTTTCCCAAATGATCCCGGTAAGGTCCTTTCACTCCGTTTCTGGGAGACTTCACATGGTGGCTGGAGATCTCATATGATTGGTTAACAACCGAAGGATGGCTGCTGTCAATTGGGACCCAAGAACATCGAGCTTTGCACGTCCCCAGAAACAATCTAAACTCTGGAAGCAAAGAAAATGGTCCATTAATATCGCATATATGTATATGTTAATATCCCATTGAATCCCATTAATATCTGAGGTTTCAAGTTCCAAGTGGTTTTCTGGCCATCGCACCTTGGACGTCCCAGCTTGGACATCGACCAAGGTTCTGGTATCCTTGTGGACCGCCTTTTGGTCCGCCCTCATCTTCCTGCCGCCACTTGGACCGCGATACCGCGATCAGATGAGTTTTTTTTGTTCCAACAGAGAGGTGGAATATGATGGAATAGAGACATCAATAGAATGATTAACTCCTGGGGAGGTAAGAAATTTGCGATGTTACGACCGTTACTGTGCCAATAATACTAATCTCCTTTGGTAAACAGACATGTATGCAATGTATGCTGGAAAATCCGATTATCCAATTCCAACTGGTGATGGTCCATTGCTTTGTCAGATTTAGGAGGCAATCAGGGCAATAGAGGGCCATATACCTTAAGGTTGTTTCTAACCCCTGGTGGGACTGGTTGTGTCCACACAACCACAAGGGGATGTACAATACTGGCAGACCAGAAGTATGCAGATTGACCGAGAATAAGAAACATTGTCACATGTCCATACGCAGAGTGTCATATATGCATGCACATGTATGCAAAAGATATCAACACTTGAACCACATTGATCGTATGAAGAATCGCAAAAAACATATCACCCATAATCCCATACGGCCCATACCCCTCACAAATTCCCTATATGCTAATCCATGGTTTCTTGGGAGGGTTAAATGGAGGGAAAGGGATGACCAGATCGCAGGCTGCGGCTCTCTGGGAAGCTAAGAGTCTCGGATGAAGCGCAAGACGAGGCGCTGTCCGCCAGGAGTTCGAAGGGAAAATGGACACGGACACCCCTGGATATCCCTGGATTAGGATGTCAAAAAAGGGTTTTAAAAATGGTTTCCTGTTAAAACATGCCAACATTTGACCTTCAACCAATCCATTCTAGGTCTAAGGCCTAGTGATGAAATGCAGCAAGTCAATTTTGCAACTTGAGGGGCAGATACCATACTGGGTGGTTTCAAAAATGTTTGATTTTCAACCATAGGGATGGGATCTGTTCTCAGAGGTTTGAACCCACCACCCAGCATAGTTTGGCGGGATCTGGGCCAGGGAATGGATGCAAGCAAGCATTGTCCTAAAGCGGCCTATGACCATGGGGAGGCAGGGTAGTTCTTGGGCTGGACCCTTTGTGCCCGGGTTTTTGGAAGCTATGTTTCATCACTGGAAGGGAAGCATTGGTGATGAATATGGTTGAACATCAACCTGACCTGGCCAGGGTGGGGCAAATGGTGTGATCTACACCTCCAAAGTGAGCCCAATCACGGAGCACCTGGAATGAAACGTTGGAACAAGTCCTGTTCGCTCTGGAGCACATGGATTTGGCGGGAAAATGGAATAATCCCTTCTCCTAAACCCTTTGCCCCCGAAATAAACACCTGGAGATACCTGGAGTAGTTTTTGGTGTCGGGGGCATTTGGTATATAGGTGAGAAGCTTCACCCTAATAATCAAATTAAGACCTCAATTAAGACTACGTAAAATTTCCGATTTCAAAATCGATCAGATCCCTTGTTGAACTCTAATTAAAATATTGCCAAACATTGGATTTCGAAGGTTTCCCGTAATAAGCAAATCAAACCTTAATTAAAAATAACCTATATAATATTTATTACCATTTTCCATTTCAAATCGATAAAAATCCTTATTGAATCAAACTGAACGATTACCAAAAATTGGTTTTCGAAGCTTTCCCCTAAATTGAACAACCTAAAAATGTTCGATTTCAAAACCGATCAAATCCCTTCTTGAAATCGAATCGACATATTTTCAAACATTGGATTTCGAAGCTTTCCCTTAATCAATCAAGACCTTAATTAAAAACCATCTAGAATTATTCTCAGTGACCGGCGTGACCGGGATAATACACCGTCCCCGACTATAGAACTAGGTTTTATATGTTTTTTTATTGTTAAGGGGTAAAACCCTCAGATGGGACCTTGATTTTTTAATTGGGAATGGACCCAATTTTCTTATATTTGGTCTACGTTTAGTAATAGGGGGAAGTGTTAGCAATGTACTCACAATTGGCCTTGTCGTTGTGAACATTTAACCGTCCATTCTTGCATTCTTGGAGGCTTGTAATTTTGAGATGTTTTGAGCCGTTCTCGAATAGCTGTGGACTTGAAAGCCAAATCGGACACTGTGTGCTCCTTTGCGTGCTGCTATCAGCAAGGAATCCATTCGCCATGCGAAGAACCTACTTTTCCACTGCCTCCTTGCGCTTTTCTACTGTGGCAGGTGGCAGGTGTCACCATGACAATTCTTCATGTTAAATTATCCATTTGAGCAGTTTCAAAAAATCCACTTATTGTAGTTGATGAGCAGTTCCGGGGATATACTACCCTTTATATAATTCGGATTTTAATCACCATCATAATCCACTGGGAATCCCAGCTGAATCAGCGACTGTGGAGTTCTCAAGTGTCCTGCTTGATTTCCGACTGCCACAGTGCGCTTTCCACAAAGGCGCTCGAAGGTCTCCTGTCAAGACATTCTTGCAGCCCTCCAGGATGTCAGGATAACTGGTTGGTGGTTTGAAACACAATCTTAAAAATGCCTAGATACAAATTTACCTGAATACATACCATATTTGATTATATTAAGATGAAATACCTACCTAAAGATGATAAGATGATTATCACCTGAGCACCAATTCTTCAGTCGTCGTCAGTGTGATGAATCACCAATCAGATGAGTTCTTGACACTCGAGTACTGCAGGACTTCGTTACTGTGTAGCCGGAGTGGTGTCGTTGGGCCTACTCTGTCCAGGTTCTCCACGAGGGTTGGCTTAGGCCATCTTTAGCTGGGATGATCTTCAGTGAGTAGCTGATTGGTAACTGGGCTAAAGGACCCATTGACAGCGGGTGTACCTCTCATATATATATATATTACATATATATATATATTACATATATATATATATTACATATATATATATATATATCATATATTTGTACACATAGTACATGGGGATATGTCAGGATCATATAGGATCATGAATACTACAATGAACATTTTCCGGGATTCCCGGGATGATGATAGATGCTGGGCGCCAAAAACACTGGGCGTTGCAACCTGTGGAACCTGCAGAAAATGATGTGTTGCGGTCAAGCCGCCACGGCTACCCTCACCAAACGGTGAGGCACTGTTGGACCCTAGCACAACATGCCATGAACGGAGAATGAGTGCAATTCAAACATATTCAAACAAGAGAATCTGTCGAAGTAGAGACAGGATGTACTCTTTATAAGACTCTTGCTATCTCTTGAAAACAACTACGCTGGAGTGGCCGAAACTCCAAAATCATGCGCTGGTGTCACGGGTTTTTACACATAGCACAACTCGACACCCCCTGTCAAAGATTGGATCGCAGGTGAGAAAACATTTTTCCGCAAATCTTGCAATAGAGGCATTAAAGAACATCATCCACCACAGCCCCATGTGTACAGTACACCATCTATTTTTTAATTAGGAAAAATGCTGGACCGACATGAGATAGGTTCCATGTTAAAAATGCAGGGAATATCATATACTTGAGAGGTTAGGATAGAGGGGTTGCTAGTTGACTTAACATGACTTAACCATTTTTGAGCAGTTTGAGGTCTCCAAGTCTCTGAGTTGTATATAGAGAACTGCTTCTTTCTTCCCTGGCAACGCAGGGGTCCAATCTTCAACTGCACAGCCAAAATTTGCTGTGTTTCCAGCCATGGATGGAAAAAAATGTACGGCCGAGCGGTAGCCAATTTTTGAGCCATTTCCCCCAATGTTAGATACCTCTAATCGAAACCCTTTTGGTATTGATGGCATTGGGTCTATTCATGACTTGGGTATTCTATGAACGGGGGATGGGCTTAACATCGGATGTGATGAGTTCCGGCTTTGACACCTTTCCCTGCAAAAGACTCAGACCCAAATGAAGCACAATGAACTAATATTGCAGATTGTTGGAGTTCCCAGGTTTGGTCTTGATCTACCAATAACGCATAACTCGATGAAGGACGATTTCTCCGTACGAGTGGAGAGAGCTTTCCAGGGATGACCAGGGATGACCAACTGGTGGAATGCCTGAACTTCCCCCTGGTTGGACGTACAAAACGCGCAGGAGTATGGCCCCTTTGCCTATGGAGAGGCGGTGTTCACATGGGAACCCTATGAGATGGGACCTGTGTCTGGAAAGAATCATTTTCCAAAGCCACTTTTTGGGATTCCGAATGTCACTTTGAATGTAGATGTTGCATTTCTCGGAAAAGAACTGCCGTGAAATTGGTGCCTCGAGTTTTCGTTGAGACATGTTGAGACACCCAATAGAGACTCCGCAGTGCTGGGTTTGGGTCCGGTGCGACCCTGTGAATCAAACGCCAATGGTGGCATGACCACCCATGTGTGTTTCCAAACAGGTATCATTTTGAATATATGTGACCCATACCCTAATTGTAACAATTTCAACGATCTGGGGTGTTATTTCATGCACCATTTTATTCATGTCTCAACAATACATACCTATTTGGGGATGGGTCAAAACCTGATATTATCATCAAAGCATCCATTAACAGGGCAATTTAATCATATTTGGGTGGAATAACCCATCCATTCACCAGCTATCAGCTATTTTTTTTGGTACCATCCGGGTACCAGGGTTTTGACCTGCCAGACCTCGCCGGTGCGCTCCATTGATATTCCGCCACTCCAACGACTTGTTTTTTTTGGGGGGGTGGGGAAAAAACCCTCCAGTAAACTCACATGGCTATGGCTTAGATGTTTCATTTTATAGATGATTTAGCTATTATTTCAATATATTTTAATGGCAAACTGTGAGTCTTCTGGAGGGTATGACAGATAATGTGGTAAACCCAACCACAATCCTTCCATTTGGGGATACTTTCTTTCATCAGCATTTCCGATAAACATGGGCGTGGTTTACTATTGTGTTTACCACCAGCCAAGCTTGGTGGTCTCGCTGATGGCGGGTGGTTGAGAGCTTGCGATGTGCGATACATGGGGAAATTACCACATATGTATGTTACGTATACAATAACGCAACATTATATATAATGTCTATGAAAGAAACGATATATTATTTTGATTCAAGTTCAAATATACTGTGTTTCCACAGGGGCAACATACCCTGGCAGCCCTGAACTCTTCGCAACGTTCATGTGCCTGCAATTACCTGCAACCGTTCCCAATTTCAGGGCGTTGGATTGGACCCAACAGCTACCCTTTGGCAAAGTAATAAGACAGTGGGAACACCT
The DNA here is from genome assembly GCA_947184155.2 of Cladocopium goreaui. NCBI lineage: Eukaryota > Dinophyceae > Suessiales > Symbiodiniaceae > Cladocopium > Cladocopium goreaui. The sequence goes on along the minus strand of CAMXCT020000045.1, from coordinate 266,796 downwards.
AATATTTAGTTGATCCATAATCTCAATTTGTAATATATATATATATGTATATATATAATATATATATATAATATATATATATATAATGTGTAATTGTGATCATCATGTAATGGACAATCATGGAAAATCTCAATTTGTAATAATGTGTAATAAACAATGGCAAATAGAATTTGTAATGATCTCAAAGAACTTCACCGTAGATGATGCGAAACTCAGGGGAATGAAGCCTCCTGGAAACTGACCTTACAAATTGCAATCTGGGGGCTGGGATTATCATAGATAAATCTGATGCACATGGCCCAACAAATCTGATGCGTTCATTATTCAATATACATGAATATATATATATATATATACATATATACATTTATATTCATTATATATACATATAAATACTATATAATTTATGATTATACCATAGATAAATATGGTGTGTCCAGAGACTTGGTGAGTTCCTTCAACTCAACTGGATCTTCCATCCCTTTCTGTCAACCCTGGCGTCCCTGGGACGGGCTCGACCGGCTCTGAGGATGGAGGCAGATTCGATCAACAACTTTAGGCCGAGCGGTGAATCATCGCGGCTAGTGGAACGAAGAGTGACACATAGTGACACCAAAAATTCACCAAACATTCCACCAACTTATTGGGGTGAATCATCTCAAACTGGATTGTCTACCTAAATCCCAGGGTGAATCATCATGTTCCTGATTTTTCACTGGCCATAAATTTGGCTTAAATCCACAACTTTGAGGAAAAAAAGGGGGTGTCTACTTGCATGGTGGTTTTAGGTTCAGTCCAGCTTCATGACGTTGGAGGATGACACCTATCAACTGGCCATATTTGCTTCGCCGACCGTGGCCATTTTTTGGATCCGTCCTCAGTGAACCACCCACCAAGAAATGGCTGCACCATTATCATCATAGCTGCTTCCAGAACGGCCATAAGCAGTGATTGTGCCTCCCGGTTTTTTTTAAAAATATTTTTTTGTGAATTTTGGTATTTTATGAATTTTTCAGCCAGAGCCACACTGGTGGGTGGTTTTATACTTTCTGTGATGCCCATGCTTGGTAATGTCGTAAACGCACTGCCAGAAACCATCCCCAATTTTGATGCTGGTCATCCCTTATTGGACGGTTTTTTCACCAGCCAGTTTCGTCTTGATTTTCCCCACAATTTCACCACGTAAGCGTTGATGGTGAAATCCATGGTTTTTGTTCGTCAGGATAGGGGCAACATGGGGAAAGCCATGGGTTTCCGGTAGATTTTCCCAAGAAAGACCCATCCAGGAATCAGGATGATAGGTTTTCATCTTGCCAGGAAAGCCTTCAAGTGTTTCAGGCGTGGGACGTCCGGGTACATTCCGTTCTGGTGCTTCGATGTGTATATATAAAAGGGATAGAAAGGTAGCATCCCAGTAAAATCGTGATGCATTACTCTTCATATCTCTTCATCACTTTTCTATCTTCTCGGGAAAGCATATATATATAATATAGATGCATTCCTGCATTCCATCCTGGTAGGACAGTTCCAAACTGGCTGATATGGTTGGAATTGAGGAAAACCGACAACCAGCATTCTTGAGGACGATTGTCTATAATACAATGTATCTAATATCTATGTACATATTCACAGAATTGGTCGAAGATCATGTCAGGATAGATCACCCATGTGAACATGATTTATCAAGGCTCAGGATTCACATAAACCAGCAACGTTTGGGACTAAGCAAATGGTCAAAGTATGCAATTTTTTATTCAACAAATGAAGGTCAGTTTTTCTCAATCATCATCCAGGTTAATGTCTTACTGGGACTGGGACACTTGCAAATGCTTCAGGCACCAGCACCACCCTCATCACTTCGGTGACGCGGCGAACCCCGGAAAGCTGGTTTCTAAACAAGCCCTTACAATGGTGGTTGTTGGTAGTTAAATCGTGTTAAATCCCCATGATGATGGCCATGGCAGGGATCAGCAAAACGAGCTCCTCACCTTCCACTCGAATCTGAAGCACCTGGGGGGTAGGTAGCTGTCACGGTGGGACCTGCAGAAAGTGAGTTGAGTTGCAGATGAAGTCAGAATGAAAACGATCCGATTTCATGGATTTGTCTCACCATGGATAAAAATTGGATTTACCCAAAACTTGGTCACTTCAAAGGGGAAAGAATATAATGGCTTTTAGGGTACCCATTTCAGTCAAATCCATATGTGAAGCATTGCTGGTCCTTGACTGCGATGTTTCTGAATCTTGATTTTCTGAAGTGTCATAATGTGGCTATAAGTTGGTTTATGAATTTCATTCACATCCTTTCACTACAGATATTATTTCATGATATATGTGTGTATGTAATGTAATGTAATGCAATGCAATGCAATGCAATGCAATGTAATGTAATGTAATGTATAGTATTGTATAGTATAGCATAGTTTAGTATAGTATAGTATATTATATATATGTACCACGAACCAGAATTAACCTCGGCAAATAAACCAATTTAGCTATCGTTTAGGGGGCCCACCTTGCAGCTGTGTCCATAGGTTTCGTTTTTTTCTACGCAGTATGTTGCCAGCCTGGCAGTGCCTGAGCGTTGGGGGAAGCATCAGAGCCATGTTGCTGCGATTGAGGGCATGATTGAGCACAAGTTCCCGATACCAAAATGATCCAAAAGGGAAAATCCATATGAGCAGTGTTCAAAATTAGGGGATTATTCAAATACTAACCAATACAATGGGGAATATCACACTGCATTTGGGGAATCGCTATGAATATAGAAAAATGAACTAACCCTCAAATGCTCACTCAACCAAGGGCTCCCAGTTTTTCCTCATGGCCAATTTAACAGCCTTAGGATACGTTAACTGTTAAGGGCCTTAACTCCCATTGGAAATTGTACGGGCTTCATTGATTTTTCAGTCGATAGCAGCTGCAATTTGGTGAAGAAAGCCTGTCACCCAGCTGCGGGTTGCTGCGAAGCAGCAACCCGTAGCTGGGACGCCGCAGAATTGCTTGATCTGAGCCACACAATTGGTTCAAAAGTTGTGAAATCGTCTTCAAGATTCGGCAGAGTGCAAGGAGCTACGCAGAATCTCCATCGACGATCTCAGTATGGGCTGAATTTCACTGCTCTAATCATTGGTGTATATTTTGCCATATTATGATATTATAATATATTATGTATATATATGCCGTCATATACATATATCTGATATCATACAGTATATCCGTCTATCTTCAGATTTGGTCACTTGATGAAATGGTTATTCGTGTTTACCATCACTATTCAACCTTCATAGTGCCTTGTTTTTTGCTGCCAAGCAAGACCACATTTTGAGCCAGTACCCTTGTTGGTTTAGTCTTAAATAAAACAAGGAGTCTTAGCCTATGCTTGTTGGTTGAGTCTCAAGTCGTATCCTTGGATTGGTTTAAGGGAAAAAACATTGGAACCCCCCTATATTGGATGGTCAAAAAACCAGGGTTCCCCCCAGAAAACCAATCCAATTGAACATCATATTTGATGATGGAATCCTCATTTTTGGTGTTTAAATCCCCAGGTTCCAACGGTGAAGCCATCGATCAATTGTCACGGCCGTGCCTCAGATCTGTCATTCGTCATTTGTCGGGTGGAGTCCTTGAAGGGACCAGCGCCTGACGTGCGTACCGGGGTGCGCAGCCAAAAAATGCTGGTGTCATATGGGTCTGAAAATGGCTACACGTGACGGAAAATGATGATCAACCAGGTGGATGGATTGGAGTTGTCCCTAAATTTTCCCACGGAGCCATAATATGTTGATTGGAGAACCATCCCACTTGAGAACCGCTGGCTTTAAAATCTTTAAATCATTGATCCGGTTCTGATTCCTAGAAGCATCTTGAAACTCTTTTGGCAGACAGCCTTTGCAGCTTTGCTTTTCGGCATGTTTTCGTTGCTGTTCTCCATTGAAAATGCATGAACATGCCATATCCGTTTCAACATGCAGTGGGCATGTAGAAACGCCGCAAAAACTTCTCCAGTACTTCTCTCAGTATCCGTGATTTTTTGGGTGCAAACCGTATGCACACTCGGAGAGTAAGTCACATATGCTGAATATGGAGTCGACATGAGTTTGAAGCACATCGTAAACTCGTAAAAGGTAAAACACGGTATATTACTATATTGATTTATATTTTATATATTTGCTACAGGCAGAATCACGGCAGTGAGGGGCAGCAATGCCAAAAATAGACACGGGTCGCTCCAGTCGTGCGAATCTAAGTGGTATGACAGGTGCAGTAAAGCCTCATCGAGAGCGCGACAAAAACCTTTGATTTTGCCATTCTGAACGAAGATGATAAGATGTCCAGTACACTAACACAAACAACAAACACGGACATTCTTAAGCAACACATTGCCTTTTTTTTAGATAGCATTTACCTTAATTTACCTTCCCAAATCCACAATGTATCTTGGTTCAATAGGAAAAACCATTCAACATTCAATCATCCCAAAATCAAAGATACCTGCAGATACAAAATACACAACTCATCCCATATTTGGGAAAAAATGGTAGAAGGGGGAAGCTAGGACAAGACAGGTTGTAGGTCAGGTGGGAGGCTGTTATGTTTTTGTTCAATCTTGTAATCTGAAATGTTTGACTGTTTCTTTTTGATTATCTTGCTAAATGTTTTGTTGAGGTTGTTGTAATAATGTTTGGTTTCAATGAGGGTAGGTTTTGTTGAGGGTGTTTTGCTTGTTATGGTTTCTAGGTTTATCTTCAACATTTCTTCCTTTCCTTTGATGTTTTTTGTGTTGTATGTTCTGGGGATTTTTTGTCCCTAACTTTTCTGGGGCTTTCTGTTTGAATAATTCACCCTGACGTCCATATGGTTCTTGTCGTCGTGGGCATCCTTGGGTTTCATTTTGGTGGATGAATGGACGGTGTCGTTGTATTTATCTAACGCTTTGGACAACATCACAGTCCAACTACCGAGATTAAACCTCACCCTGTCGTGTATCATATTCTTCATCGTCCTTATGAAACGCTCCACAACATTAGCGTGTGTTAGGGTGACAACGTGAGTGATGCCTTCTTTCTCAAAAAAGTCTTTTACCCCTGCTTGGAAGGCACGGTCATTATCACTGTAAACGGACATCGGAAAACCCATTTTGTTGAAACTCTCTTTCATCGCCGATAATGTAATTGGTCCGGATTTTTCTTTCATAGGGACGACGTTTGCCAACTTGCTGAAGATGTCAATGACCACCAACCCATATCTCGGTTCGTCGTTCTTGATTGGAATTTTCGTCTCTGGTTCTTTGGTAAGGGGTTTCATATCCATTATGTCAATCTGATATTCAAACCTTGCGAAGGGCGCGGTGTAGGAGTTTGAACCCCTGTATTTTCTAATCTGTTTGTTGGGCTGTTTCCTCATAAAGTTTTCCACATCCACCCTGTTGATGGTCTGGTCTTGTTCCTTTGCTTTCTTGAGGGTCTCATTGATTGAACCGAAGCCCGTTTCAAGATTATAATAGACATTGCTTATGATGTCATCTCTTGATAGTCTCCTTGCCATATATTACAATATTAGATTTTTAAAATTATCAGCAATAAAAAAATACTTAAAGAAAAAATACCTATATATAGTAAGAATAAGTAAGATGACTAAATTTGACTGTGGATGTCGTATAATGACAGATGTTATAACCCTGAACGATATAAAGCAACCTAATTGGAACTACTTGCTCAAAACCTTCGTGAATGTTTGTGGCAAGTGCTACAAGAAGCAAATGAAATTCCAATATATGGAAAACAAACTTATGGAGATGGAAAAGCAAAGAATGGAAATGTTTTTGGAAAATGAGGATGAAGAACACGACACATACTTTGACCTGACAGAGTTGAAGGAACATCTCAAAACCCTCCCACCCAATGAAAGGCACAAAGTGAAGGATTTTGAGAGGTTAAGAAACCTCGCCAATGGACAAGACCCCAACGAAGGAATGAGTGAAATAGATATGGTTATAAAGGAACTGGAAGAGGAGGAAAGGGAAAATAAACACCAACCCGAACCCGAAAACTGAACGAGCCCCCAAAAACTACTTAAAGAAAAATTACCTATATATAGTAAGAGGATGCTATTTACTTATAAAAACTGTGGATGTTGTAAAAAAGAAATGACTAACCTAAAGGTTTTACTAAACAATATTTTTCCCGCTGGAATTTGTGATGAGATATGTGATTGCAACCTTCACTGTTCAAAATGTAAAGACTTAAACGATAGGGAGCGTAGATACATAGATTTCAATTATCATTTTGACTATTTTAATGATAAAAAACTGACGAGAGTAGAAAAGACAATCTATTTCTTTAAAACAAGGATGGAGAAATCACCTATTTAATTATCCAACACGAACCGAACAAACACTCGGCAAATGAAAAGAGAAATTGATGTTTTAATGGATACATTCAAACTCAAGCAAGAATTCAAACACGACAAACTGTTCTTAATGGCGATTAAGTCTTTTGTGAAAAGGGAGTGGAAAACTACCTATCACTTCCTTAAAAACTTTCACGACCTTACATATATGAAGTATTGTAAAAACAAGCGTGAGTGGTGGTTTCCTCAAAACGATTGGACTTATACATTCAGAAATAGGGAGTTTCAGGTAAATGACATTTTGAAAATATTTTTGTGTGAATACACCGAAGAACTGTTCAACGGTTATGAGAAATATTTGAACATAGAAGAAATAAAAGAGCACCTACAAAAAGTGGTAAATACTTAAAGAAAAAATAACTATATATAGTAAGAGAAAATGAGTAAAGCAAAAATTCAGGTTATAGATAGAGATGGTATCGGTATATATGCTGACTTCGGTAGTGAAAGCGAGGACGATGACTGGGAAAGAAAAGCAATAGAAAAAGAAGATGAAGATATTAGAGACTTTGTAAGGTGTCATCCTATGCCATAACCCGATGATGAGGAAGGAGGCAAATTTTGGAAGAAAGTAATTAACAGATTGAAAAACGACCAAGGAATAAATGCTATGATAATATATTCGTTTGTAAATTTTGACATTATGAAAAAAGATGTATGAAAACCTCACTGATAAAAAGGTCATCGTTGATTGTGGTAAGGAACTTAACCGTGATGGAAAATGGGATGCTATGGCAATAAATCAAACTCTATTAGCATTAGCAATAGATGAACTGAATGATACAGACAAACCTATCACAAGTCAAGTCAGGATAATTGAACACTGGTGGAATGGAATAGGAAAGTGGAAAGCATAAATGATTAATTCATAATATCTTAACAAAATATATTATGAAGTAATCACCCACCCAAACACAAACAAAAAACCCCAACAACCTAAACAATGCTTACCCCCATTCAATCCAAACATCAACAGTGAAAGTTAAGACCCTAAACCACCCCTAACAATGTCCCAGTAAATCATCAAAACCAAGGAACACACATTGAACAACAACATAAAAACCATAACAGCCAAAACACCCTCAACAAAACCTACCCTCATCCAAACCAAACATTATCACAACAACCTCAACAAAACATTTAGCAAGATAATCAAAAAGAAACAGTCAAACATTTAGATTTACAATATTGAACAAAAACATAACAACCTCCCAACCAACCTCCAACCTCTCTTGTCCTAGTTTCCCCCTTTCACCATTTTTTTTTGGGACTTTTCTATACTTTTCTGGGTCAAACATGTCAGTCATCTAAAAACGAGGTCTTCGGCCTTCCATCGGCAGAGCCCCATCGCGTTGCCATGGTGAAAGCTTGGCTCCGCGCCACGGCTGCGCTGTCGGCCGCCCTGGCCTTGCAGGGCGCCCTCCGTGGGCGCCTGGGCCGCGCCGCTGCGGCTGCCGGGCTGACGGCGGTGCTTCTGGCGTGGTCGGCGAAGCCGCGGCGGGCCCGGATCCCGCAGCTGCCGCGGAGGTATCCGAAGCAGTACGTCGCCAGGAGATGGGGATTCAATGGGAAAATTGAAGTGGATGGTTCTTGTAAAAAAAACTCTCCCTATGACTAAAACACGGCCCCACCCCCAAATGGTAAACACGTTGATCAATTTTTACGATTTTTATTATTAGGATGTATTTTGTATTGGGGTGCCCCTAGTATTCCAATGAAAACCTTAATAATAAGAATAAACAACTCGATTTAAAATTTGATTAAATCCCTTATTAACATCTATTTAAAAAATATTAAAAAATATTGGCCAAAAACTGAATTTCAAAGCTTTCCCCTAATATCCTCAATAATAAAGATAAACAACTCGATTTCAAATTTCAAATTTGGTTAAATCCCTTATTAAAATCTATTTAAAATTTGCCAAAAACTGGATTTCGAAGCTTTCCCCTAATATTCCCCTAATATTTCAATGAACACCTTAATAATAAAAAAACCTCCATTTGCAATCTATTTTTATTATACAGGGGGTTGAACCCATTGTTTCACCATCCTGTTCTCCTATTGATTCTCAATTACCACAATTAAGAATCCAATTGTGCCCAACCAAAAAAACCTGGAAGTGCCACACCAATCCTATTTTTTTTATTTGGAGTTTTAGTAATAGGAAGAAGGGATTAGCTAAGGTATGGCTGCTAAAGTTTCACTGCCTGCAGGAAAGCTACTGTGGTTCCCATCGATGGAGACTTGACGAAGGCCGCAATTCGGGGGATCGCCATTGTATCCATTGTCGATTAGCCATGATGAGACAATGTTGGCATTATAAGAGATTATGATAGATGATGTATCGATATGTATATTGTATATTATATTATATATTGTGAATTAATGTCACCTCGTCACCTGATAAGCAGATTGATGCCCTTTCATAGGTACCGACGTTTCGTTGATACTGGGAGTCAGGGGAATTTGTCCTCTATCCCGGGTGCCCGTGGCCCAAGAGTCCAAGAAACAGTTGTGAACCCCCTAAAAGGGACCCGCACAGTTTCTATGATTTGGCAATTTTGCTCTGGGTTTCTGCCATTTTCTGCCTATTTTGGCTTTCAGCCTTTCAATTTCTGCTCAGGGTATAGCCGTCGCCTTGTTCAGCTTTTAGATCGAGCTACAAAAACTTGACCTGTTGGTGGTTTGATATTGGGCTGATTGGCCCCAACTTGCAGCAATTCCAATGGAACCGTAATGATCATTGTTTGGAATTGGAGACTACTCAATCTCTGACTGAAAGGCTCTCAGTGGTGAACTAATTGGGGTAGACATCCCATTTATGACTGGCTTGGTGGTTATAGTCTGGTTGGTGGAACTCCCAGTTGTTAAGCAGCTAACATCAACATGCCTGCAACAAATCTGAGTGATCATGGGTGAACTACAATATATATATATATCAATAGTTATCAATATATAACCATTCTATACTATTCTTATTCTTACATTTTTTCACCACACTTGGGCTCCTTGCCATCCCATAGGCCGTTTGGCAGCTGGCTCCCTGGAGCGATCCTTTCGTGGAGATTCGTGGTGAAGATGCGCCAAAGGGGACCAAACCCTCGCAATGGGAGGCGGGGTGAGGATTGGTGGAAGTAGATTTGAGGTTTCGCAGGGATCATAGTGGGATAATTTTTATGTTTTCCTGAAACCAATTTGATGATATGATTCTGGGGATGGCTTAAAACCTATCATCTTCCCATACCTTATTTTTTGGGAGAACTATGGGCCGCACTGCAATCTGGCTAAAAAGGACCCAACTCGGTGGTCCTTTGGGCATTTTGAGGGGCAAAACAGATAGCAGGCTGGTGGGGGCCTGGGAATCCCACCGAAACCAAGGCACACACGAACTGGAGTCAATGGAGTCATGTAAAATTCTGTTTGATCCCTTCTGTATATACTATGTAATATACTGTACTTGTTTATATTGTACATTGATTACATTGTCATAATCAAATTTGCCTTTTTTTTTGATGTTTAGATCCCCCAGATCTTTGGGTCGTGACGTCCCAGCACGCTCAGACCACTCGTGTGAAGATGCTCTGGGATGATGAGCTTCTTGGAGTCAGGGGGGACCTGGATCCCCCAACGTTTCAGGGACATTTCTTAAGCATCTCAACCGTCTCAACCGCAGGGACTGAATATATTTTTAGTCCCGTTTCATGGTTTTGAACTGAAGAATCAAAAGTGGGACAAATTTGCTGGCCAAAACACACATTTTCCATTGTACAATGTTGCAAGACAATATGGAACAAAATGGCATTAGCTCGGCAATCCAACAGCGATGCCATTGTTCTCAGGCATGCCTCAAACATGAATTTGCTATTTCAAAACCTGTATGTGCCCTCCAGTTTTGACTATACATACGCGTATATATTGTGATATGTATGCTGTATGCATGTTGCATCTATATATATAATATTATATATATATGTGGCAGGGACCTTTTGGTATAATGCGACCGTCCTCCTTTCTGATCTTATCCAGTGGTTGTAGCTCTTTTCCTTCCTCTTCCTTTTCTTTCCTTACTTGTTCATCTATGCTTTCCCAGTGCTTTCTTCACCCTCATTACAGTTGTTATCTCTGGGTGCTTTTGGGACCCAAGATTCTCCTTGCCTCCCATGTGTTCCAATTTGTGTCCTTATTCAGCCAATTTTTTCTCCCTTTTCTTACTCCATTTTACTTTCCTACTCATTCTACTCTCTCTGTTGCTGTTTCTGTCTAGGCTTTAGAACCTTCAAGTGCTTTGGGGCCATAAACATTATCGAGTCCATCATCCGGGTCACCAGCATTTTGGGACGGAGAGGATAGTTTTTCTCCTCTTTCCTTTCTTTCCTTACTTGTTCCTCTAGTTTTTCCCAATGCTTTCTTCGCTTCTCTCCTCATTAGTTACTGTTGTTCTCTCTGGGTGCTTTTGGACCCTGGACTCCTGATTCTTCTCGTCTCCCATTTGTGTCCGTGTTTGTTCCCCTTGTTCTCTCCAAGTTGTATCCTTCATTTCCTTCCCATTGCCATTCTTCTACCAGGCTGCTTTGGGAAGAATGGATTTCCTGGTCTTTGTTTCTCCCTACTTGCCTTCCTTTGTGGAAGTCTGCGTGCTTTGGGACGAAACCATACGAAACCCATTATCCGTTACTCCGTTACATTCCCTTACCCTGGGTCCCTACCATATGTTACCCTACTTGCCTTTCTACTAGTCCCCAACTTGTCTCATTATCATCTCTCCACTACCGTGCTTCTTTCCAGGTCTCCAGCATTTGGACGGAGAAGAGAGCTTTTATCCTCTTTCCTTTCTTTCATTACTTGTTGCTCTAGTCTTTCCCACTGCCTTCTTCACTTCTCTCCTCACTACCGTTGTTCTCTTTAGGTGCTTTTGGGACCCAAGATTCTCCTTGTCTCCCACGTGTGTCTAGGCTTTAGGACCTCTAGGTGCTTTGGGGCAATAAACATTCCCGAGTCCTTCATTTGTGTTGCAGTCCTCCTCTCTCCATTCCTTTTGTCCATCCCTGTTACTGTTCTTCTTCCTGGATGCTTCTGGGCACAGGATACTCTTCGTCTCTTCGTCTCCCATTTGTTTCCGTGTTCGTTCCCCTTGTTGTCTCAAACTTGTTTCTGTACTTCTCTATCTATTGCTATTCTTTTCTCTGGGTACGTTTGGGACGCAAAGTTCTCCTTGTTTTCCACCTGTTTCCGTGCTTGTCTCCCGTGTTGGCTCCTACTCCCTGCCTGAGTTCTGTTTCTCTGGGTGCTTGATGGCAGCGGATTCTTCTTGTCTGTCATTTGTTTCCATGCTTAGCTGCTTGTCTCCTTGTTTGTTCTACTACTCCCCCCCCCGCGCTCAGTGTTCTTTGTTTTGGTTGCTTTGGGGACAGGACTCTCCTTGTGTCCCATCTGTTTCTGCGCCCGTCTCTCTGCTTGTTCTCAACTTGTTTTGACACTTCTTTCTTCGTTGCTGTTGTTCTCTCTGGGTGCTTCCGGCGCACAGGATGCTCATCGGATGCTCCTTGTCCATTGTCTGTTTCCGTACTTGTCGTCCTTGTTGTCTCCATTTCGTGCCCTTCTTTCTTTCTTTCTTTCTTTCTGTCTTTCTTTTTTTCTTTCTTTCTTTCTTTCTCTCTCTCTCTCTCTCTCTCTCTTGCTGTTCTTCTTTCTAGGTGCTTGTTGGGACCCCTGATTCTTCTCGTCTGCCATCTGTTTCCGTACGTGTCTTCCTTGTTCTCTCCAAGTCGTATACTTGTCTCCCTTGTTCTCTCCAAGTTGTATCCTTAATTCCCTCCCCATTGCTATTCTTCTCTCAGGCTGCTTTGGGAAGAATGTTTCTCCCTACTTGTCTTCCTTCGTATAAGTCTCCTTGCTTGTCTCTCAATTGCTGTGCTTGTCTCTGTGTGCTTTGGGACGAAACCTATTATCCGTTACATTCCCTTACTGTACCCTCGGTTACTACCACATGTTACCCTACTTGCCTTCCTACTTGTTTCCAACTTATCTCCTTATCATCTCTCCACTACCGTGCTTCTTTCCGGGTCTGCAGCATGTGGCACGGAGAGCAAGGTTTCTTTCCTCTTCCCTTTCTTTCCTTACTTGTTCATCTATTCTTTCTCAGTGCTTTCTTCACCCTCATTACAGTTGTTATCTCTGGGTGCTTTTGGGACCCAAGATTCTCCTTGCCTCCCATGTGTTCCAATTTGTGTCCTTATTCAGCCAATTTTTTCTCCCTTTTCTTACTCCATTTTACTTTCCTACTCATTCTACTCTCTCTGTTGCTGTTTCTGTCTAGGCTTTAGAACCTTCAGGTGCTTTGGGGCCATAAACATTACCGAGTCCATCATTTATGTCCCTTCCGTCACCTTGTTGCAGTGCTCCTCTTTCCATTCCTTGTTGTCCCTCCCTGTTACTGTTATTCTTCCTGGGTGCTTCTGGGCACAGGATACTCTTCGTGGTGCTCGATGGCAAAGGATTCTTCTTGCCTCCCATTTGTTTCCATACTTGTCTCCTTGTCTGTTCCCAACTTGTTTCTTTATTTTTCTATCTCCATTGCGATTCTTCTCTCCGGGTGAATTTGGTCAAAGGAATCTCCTCGTCTCCCGTTCCTCTCTCTCCATTGCTCAGTGTTCTTCGTTCTGGTGGCTTTGGGGACAGGACTCAAGTCTCATCTGTTTTCGTACTCGTCTCTCTACTTCACTCTCACATGTGGCTGTTCTCTCTGGGTGCTTCCGGGGGACAATATGCTCCTTGTCCTCTGTCTGTCTCCGTGCTTATCCCCCTTGTTCTCTCCAACTCGTGCCCTTACTTCTCTCTTTCTCTCTCTCTCTCTCTCTCGCTGTTCTTCTCTCTAGGTGCTTATTTGGACACATGATTCTCTTCGTCTCCCATCTGTTTGCGTACTTGTCTCCCTTGTTCTCTCCAAGTTGTATCCTTAATTGCCTCCCCCTTGCTATTCTTCTCATTTCTTCTCTTAGGCTGCTTTCTGTACTTGTCTCTTAATTGCTGTGCTTGTCTCTGCGTGCTTTGGGACGAAACCTATTATCCGTTACATTCCCTTACCCTCGGTCACTACCACATGTTACCCTACTTGACTTCCTACTTGTCCCCAACTTGTCTCCTTATCATCTCTCCACTACCGTGCTTCTTTCCGGGTCACCAGCATTTTGGGACGGAGAGGAGAGTTTTTCTCCTCTTTCCATACTTGTTCCTCTAGTTTTTCCCAATGCTTTCTTCGCTTCTCTCCTCATTAGTTACTGTTGTTCTCTCTGGGTGCTTTTGGACCCTGGACTCCTGATTCTTCTCGTCTCCCATTTGTGTCCGTGTTTGTTCCCCTTGTTCTCTCCAAGTTGTATCCTTCATTTCCTTCCCATTGCCATTCTTGTACCAGGCTGCTTTGGGAAGAATGGATTTCCTGGTCTTTGTTTCTCCCTACTTGCCTTCCTTTGTGGAAGTCTGTGTGATTTGGGACGAAACCATACGAAACCCATTATCCGTTACTCCGTTACATTCCCTTACCCTGGGTCCCTACCATATGTTACCCTACTTGCCTTTCTACTAGTCCCCAACTTGTCTCCTTATCATCTCTCCACTACCGTGCTTCTTTCATCTTCTTTCCAGGTCTCCAGCATTTGGGACGGAGAAGAGAGCTTTTCTCCTCTTTCCTTTCTTTCATTACTTGTTGCTCTAGTCTTTCCCACTGCCTTCTTCACTTCTCTCCTCACTACCGTTGTTCTCTTTAGGTGCTTTTGGGACCCAAGATTCTCCTTGTCTCCCACGTGTGTCTAGGCTTTAGGACCTCTAGGTGCTTTGGGGCAATAAACATTCCCGAGTCCTTCATTTGTGTTGCAGTCCTCCTCTCTCCATTCCTTTTGTCCATCCCTGTTACTGTTCTTCTTCCTGGATGCTTCTGGAAACAGGATACTCTTCGTCTCTTCGTCTCCCAGTTGTTTCCGTGTTCGTTCCCCTTGTTGTCTCAAACTTGTTTCCGTACTTCTCTATCTATTGCTATTCTTTTCTCTGGGTACGCTTGGGACGCAAAGTTCTCCTTGTTTTCCACCTGTTTCTGTGCTTGTCTCCCTTGTTGATCCATTGCTCAGTGTTCTTTGTTTTGGTTGCTTTGGGGAAAGGACTCTCCTTGTGTCCCATCTGTTTCTGCGCCCGTCTCTCTGCTTGTTCTCAACTTGTTTTGACACTTCTTTCTTCGTTGCTGTTGTTCTCTCTGGGTGCTTCCGGCGCACAGGATGCTCATCGGATGCTCCTTGTCCATTGTCTGTTTCCGTACTTGTCGTCCTTGTTGTCTCCATTTCGTGCCCTTCTTTCTTTCTTTCTTTCTTTCTTTCTTTCTTTCTTTCCTTTCTTTCTTTCTTTCTTTCTTTCTTTCTTTTTTTTTCTTCTCTCTCTCTCTCTCTCTCTTGCTCTTCTTCTTTCTAGGTGCTTGTTGGGACCCCTGATTCTTCTCGTCTGCCATCTGTTTCCGTACGTGTCTTCCTTGTTCTCTCCAAGTTGTATACTTGTCTCCCTTGTTCTCTCCAAGTTGTATCCTTCATTCGCTCCCCATTGCTATTCTTCTCTCAGGCTGCTTTGGGCAGAATGCTTCTCCCTACTTGTCTTCCTTCGTATAAGTCTCCTTGCTTGTCTCTGTGTGCTTTGGGACGAAACCTATTATCCGTTACATTCCCTTACCCTCTCTCTACTACATGTTTCCCTCCAAGCGGTCTCCTTATCCTCTCTCCACTACCGTGCTTCTTTCTAGGTCTCCAGCATTTTGGGACGGAGAAGAGAGCTTTTCTCCTCTTCCCTTTCTTTCACTACTTGTTCCTCTTGTCTTTCCCAGTGCCTTTTTCCCTTCTCTCCTCATTACTGTTGTTCTTTTTGGGTGCTTTTGAGACACAGGACTTTCATTGTCTGCAGTTTGTTTCCTTATTTTGCTACATAGTTTAATATTGGTGGCTTTTTTGGGTGGATATATAGTTTAGTATTGATGATTTTTGGGGTCAACAAAGTATATAATAAGATTCTCAGAAAGGGAACCACACACACATGGTTTAGCATGTTTTTTAAAACATAGTTTAGTATGCTTTGAATACATCTTTTAGTATTGACATTTTTTGCATATATAGATTACTATTGGGAGCTCAGCTTCTCGTTTTGGAGTATGCATTTTTTGCTTTAATTTGTTGAATTTTCGAAGTCAAAAAAAAATGAAATTCCCAGAAAGAGAGCCAGACTTAGTTTAGCAGTAGTTTTTTTAAAATGAATACATAGTTTAGTATTGTTTAAATGCATGGTTACATAGTTTAGTATTGAGTTGTTTTTTGCATATATATAGATTACTATTGGGAGCTAAGCTTCTCACTTTTGGGGTATTCATTTTTTTTCATTTTTTTGATTTTTTTGAATTTGAAAAGATGAAGACATGGAATTAAAAAAAATATTATAGAAACTAAGGAAAAAAGAAATATATATTTAAGAATTGATGGTGTTATGACACAATATTAATAATGTAAGGATCAGAAAAATAACATAAAAGATAAAACGTGAAAAAATGATGGATTAAAAAGAAACGCCTATTTAAAAAAAAAATGAATTCAGAAAATTCAAAAAAACAATAACAAAATGAAATTCCCAGAAAGAGAGCCAGACTTAGTTTAGCAGTAGTTTTTTTTTCAAATACACAGTTTAGTATTCGGATTTGTTTTTGAATCCAAAAAGAAAGAAATGGAATTCAAAAAATTCAAAAAAATCAAAAAATTCAAAAAAAATTATGTATTCATTTTTTTTTGAATTTTTTGAATTCCATTTCTTTCTTTTTGGGACTTTCATTTTTTTTTTGAATTTTTTGAATTTTTTGATTTTTTTGAATTTTTTGAATTCAAAAAATTCAAAAAATTCAAAAAAAATATGTATTCACTTTTTTTTTTGAATTTTTTGAATTCAAAAAAAATTATGTATTCATTTTTTTTTTTTTTTTGAATTTTTTGAATTTTTTGAATTCAAAAAATTCAAAAATTCAAAAAAAATTATGTATTCACTTTTTTTTTGAATTTTTTGAATTCAAAAAATTCAAAAAATCAAAAAAAAATATGTATTCATTTTTTTTTTAATTTTTTGAATTTTTTGAATTCAAAAAATTCAAAAAATTCAAAAAAAAATATGTATTCACTTTTTTTTTGAATTTTTTGAATTTTTTGAATTCAAAAAATTCAAAAAATTCAAAAAAAATTATGTATTCACTTTTTTTTTAATTTTTTGAATTCAAAAAATTCAAAAAATTCAAAAATAATTATGTATTCATTTTTTTTTTGAATTTTTTGAATTTTTTGAATTTTTTGAATTTTTTGAATTCAAAAAATTCAAAAAATTAAAAAAAAAATATGTATTCACTTTTTTTTTTGAATTTGTTGAATTTTTTGAATTCAAAAAATTCAAAAAATTCAAAAAAAAATTATGTATTCATTTTTTTTTTGATTTTTTTGAATTTTTTGAATTCAAAAAATTCAAAAAATTCAAAAAAAAATATGTATTCACTTTTTTTTTGATTTTTTTGAATTTTTTGAATTCAAAAAAATCAAAAAATTCAAAAAAAATTATGTATTCACTTTTTTTTTTGAATTTTTTGAATTTTTTGAATTCAAAAAATTCAAAAAATTCAAAAAAAATTATGTATTCACTTTTTTTTTGAATTTTTTGAATTTTTTGAATTCAAAAAATTCAAAAAAAATTATGCATTCATTTTTTTTTTGAATTTTTTGAATTTTTTGAATTCAAAAAATTCAAAAAATTCAAAAAAAAATATGTATTCACTTTTTTTTTGATTTTTTGAATTCAAAAAATTCAAAAAATTCAAAAAAAATTCAAAAAAAAATGAAAGTCCCAAAAAGAAAGAAATGGAATTCAAAAAATTCAAAAAATTCAAAAAAAATATGTATTCATTTTTTTTTGAATTTTTTGAATTTTTTGAATTCCATTTCTTTCTTTTTGGTATATAGATTAACTAGTAGGGATTCTCCAGAAAGAGGTATAATTTCAATAAAATCCTTTCGACATGCAAACGTTCAAATAGTACATAAAGGTCCATCGTACATATATATATATATACACAATATAGGGATGCAAGTTGGGTGTGTTAGGAATCCAGCCATCCAGTGGTGAATGGAGGGAGCTGTCGCAGCGATTAGGGTATCTATATTCCCAAGCACATGCTCGGCACTCACAGAACTTGAGTACTGGCTTTGCAAAGCTTACTTCAAAACCATTCAAAACCATGGTGTTCCTTTCTGCAAAGCCCTGAACACTGTGTACACTGGACTGTGACCTGAGGTATTTGTACATAGCTGCAATGATGGATGTGGATGCTGGAAACGAACTCGTAGCCAAGTTCAAGGAGCAGGGAAGGCATGATAGCACTTGACTTGGGTAGGGTCACTTGCCAGAAGCCTTGTGGATTGACAACCATTCCCGGAGGGTGCCATTTGGTCCACATGACCCCACAACATCCCACAACTGAAAATCAAGGTGTGAGCTTGCTGAATTAGTTGATGGGGTATTACAAACCTCCGATTCATAAACCTCTGACATGTTTTCTTTGAGCAGGTGTAACCCTTTGTATTGTCATCTCGCACTTTGTGGCGTGATCATTTTGTGATCATCTGCTAATTATTTATGGAGGGCTCTTTATTTTAGGATTTTTTAAAATAAGGTTCAAGTTTTTTGGGATTATTGCGTTTCTACTGTTCCTGCTTCTGCTTTTTTGCTTTTCCGCTTTTTTGCTTTCCCTGCTTCTCTGCTTTTCTTCTCCGCTTTTTTGCTTTTCCTGCTTTTCTGTTTTTTTTGTACTTTTCCTGCTTTGCTGCTTCTCTGCTTTTCTTGCTTCTCTCTTTTTTCTGTTTTTCCGCTTTTGCTTTTCCTGCTTCTCTGCATTTAGGTTTTTCTGTTTCTGTGCCTTTCTACATCTACTTTTTCTTTTTCTGCAGTCATGCGTGTTTGCTGCTCTACTTCTTCCTGCTCCTCTGCTTCTCTGCTTCCTTTCTTTACTGTCTCTTTGCTTTTCTTTTTCCTTTACTTTATTCTCCTCTGTTTGTATCCTTAATAAAACCCTAAACCCTGAAGAAAATCTAAGTGAAACCCTAAAGATACCCTAAATACGCCCTAAAGAAGCCTTAAATGAAACCCTAAGGATACCCTAATGGACAGCCTACAAAAGCCCTGAATGACACCCTAAACAAACCCCAAAGGAACCCTACAGAAACACTAAATGAAACCCTAAAGATATTCTAAATGACACCCCAATTAAGCCCCCTAAATGAAACCTAAAGATATTCTAAATGACTCCCTACAGAAGCCCTAAATGAAACCTTAAATCAAACCCGAAAGAAAGCCCTAAATGAAACCCTAAGTGAAACCCTAAATCAAACCCTAAATCAAACCCTAAAGACACCCTAAAGAACCCCCAAATGAAACCCTGAAGAAACCCTAAAGATACACTAAATGACACCCTATAGAAACCCCAAATGAACCCTAAAGATACCCTGAATAAAACCTTAAAGACACCCTAAATGAAACCCCAAATGAACCCCCAAAGAAACCCTAAATGAAACCCTAGAGAAGCCCTAAATAAAACACTAAAGAAACCCTAGAGATACCCTAAATGACACCCTAAAGAAACCCACATGAACGCTTGAAGTACCAACATGTAGCAAATGCAGAATGAGAGGTTAAAGTGCCAATATAGCAAATACCGTGCAAAATTGGAAGGTGAACATGCCAAAATATTGCAAGGACCGTGCAAAATGGAAGGTGAACATGCCAAAATGTAGCAAATATTAAATACCATGCAAAATGACAGATTCTAGTTCCAAACTGTTGCAAATACAAGGCAAATGGTGCTAAGAAAGAAATCCAGAACAAGTCCCAAACCTTGTCAAACAAACTCCTAAAACTATTGTTCACCCATTATATGTATAAATAATAAATAATAAAAAAATATATATACTGTAATCCACAAATCCCAGGTTTAAGTTTAAGCATCCCGGTAGAGTATCAAGTATGTTGCAATCATTGCAGTGCCAGGAGAGGAATTCGCCCATCTTCCACACAGATTCGGACTTCGAAGTCTTTTTGGACCCTGCTGGCTGTTGCCATGGCTACAAGGACCGCAGAAACCTGGACCTTCGGAAAGGTCCAGGACAGGATGTGACGGACGGAAGTTGTTTGAACATGTTTCGATGACACTTTGGCATTATGGAAAGTTGATGAAAGTTGCAACTCAACAAGTTTTCATTTCTTAGTTGACGCTTACATGTAGATATCCCAGAAAATCCGGTACCTCTCGTAATCCAACTTAGCAACGGAGAATCTCCTTTTCTTGTGGGAAGGACATTTACAGTGATCTGGAAATAGATGGAAAGAAGGTTCCATGATGTTCCTATTTTCCAGGTTCGATCAGATTTCATGGGAAGTCTTTGAGGAGTTGGAGATCAATGCTCTGAACACTGCCAGATTCTCAGTGTTGTCTTCAAGGATGATAACCAATAGATTCCAAAGGTCCAAAAGTGGTGATTCCAAATTGGCGTTGTTTGAATATGCGAGATGCCGTCCAAATAGCTTTTCTCCATTGTCATGGGAAAATTATGATGAATCAATTATATTGAAATATATCGAAATACGGCATATCCGATTTTCAGGCAAAGCCAACCAGTTCTCGATGTTTACTCCTTTCTTCGGATGACGGTCCCATAGTTGATCAATATCTTTTCGAGTACGTGGTTCCAACAAGAGGTCCATCAGGGTCTGGTCAGTTTCAGAGGAATCCAGGGGAGACGGCTTGCTGTGTTCAATTCTATGCTTGGCTCAGATTCTCAGCAACTTGAAGGAATCAGGGAAACACCTTTAAGACCATTTGATCTGGAGGAGTGAATTAGTATCAGTTGGTGATGGTTTGTTCACGAACTGGCCAACAACATCTTACAACATAGTTTTTGATCAAGAGAATCTCAAGAGAGACCACTTGATATATCAAGTGATAGGTGACCCACAAGGTCTCATCCAAAGTGACATGCTCCTCGGAAGATATTCCAAATCTTCTCAGATCTTCCAGACTGCCATGAGCGAGCTCAGCGAGCGAGCAGCGGGCATTCTCTTTCTTCAGGTGTTGAACCTGCCATTGCTCCTGACATCCTTCAAGTCCGTGTCTTGTCACAGCATGACTAGATTCGCTGATGATCAGCTGATGCAAGAAACACTATGAACTCTTCCATGTTTTGGGACACGAACAGTCCTGTGATATCCTTTCATCCCATTTTGAATCGATCATAATTCACATGATCTATATGTTAGTTCAACTTGGCCTTTGCATGTCTTTGCCAATCCCACGGGAAAAGCTACTGCATACGTTCATGGCAGAGTATGTTCTCAAGACTGAGCAGCTCTCAGAGTGAAGTCCATGTCTCATTGCTCAAACCCGCTGTGTCCGAGAAGCCTGGACTGGGCTATGCTGGCGCAGCCTTGATGTTCACCCTGGCCTTCATGACGGCCAGCAAAGCGCACGCGCGCGTGGAGGAGAGCAGCAAGATCCAGGCGGCCAAGAGGACGCAGGTCTCCACTTCGCTGGGAAATCGCATGGTGCGCATCTCCAAGGGAAACTTGGTGAACTTGCAGCCCTTGCCGGGGTGTGGATGGTGGCAGATCAAAGACCCCAAAGACCTGGTGGTTGCTGGGTGGGGAGTCACTGATCCACGAAGCGGGTGGCAATTGCTGCACATGTTTGGTCACCTTCGAAGCCAAAGACAAAAAATCAAGTCCACCAAAATTCACCCTGATATTTTTGCGCAAGAGAAGGGTCAAGAATGCCAATGGTATCTAGTACTGGTGAATAACAGGAATTATGCCAACGATAAAGGGTACACAATGTGGATAGAACATGATAGAACCCAAAACATCTGCCATCCTGCAACATCAAAGAAACTTCCCCCAGGACTTCTGGACTTCTATGGGGCGTTCAGTTTCTCACCCAGTTCTTTGCTTCTGAATTGGTTTGGATCTTTCTTCCTGGCTTTCTGCAGCTCCATTTGGCTGACCACCGGCTACTACGGACGCCTGGCTTTCTCGAAGATGGCTTGGTTCATGGGATCCCAAAGGGAGCATCATCCACCCACAGTTTTGCCATGTTTAAGATTGTTGAAGGGGATAATCTCCAAAAAGTGATTTCATTTGCAACTAAAATGGGATCCCACCAAGGATCAACAGCCTAGGGTTTATGAATCTTGGGTTGAGATTATGTGATCCAGTTTCTTCGTGAATTTTCAGCCATCATTCAGATTCATCCAAAAAACATGTTCTCCTTTCCAGAGGCGGGAAGGAGTCCCATTTCACCTGATTTTTTCCGGAGGTTTTGCCAGCTGTTCATGTGCTGAAAATGGGGGGATTCACCCCCCAGTTAATGCTGTATATTTTGATACGGAAAGCGAGGTTTCCAAACTACGGGATTTGGATGGATTTGGTACCGGGGTACCCTCTGAAAGAGACAGTTACCCAATTGTTGCATCGACGAGCCCTTTTTGTCCTAAGTTCTTGAGACGAGTTTAAGTGATTTTTCTAGACCATTGGTTTCACTATGTTTCACTCATTTTCTCCCTCCAATCTTGATGGAATCGTGATTGAAGGAAGTTAACATAGTCTTCTCTGAAGTTGAAGCAGTGAAATCATTGGACTCTCCATACGTGAGGACAATGAGGCAAATGCAAGGGCCCAGAGCCTAGCTGGAATCCTGATGGTCGCGGATGGCGCGCCATGCCGCAGGAGATTCGTGGTAATTGCCGCTCCAAGGGGTTGTGATTTTTTTAACCCCTGGGCTATGGTGGGGATGGGTTGAAGATACCAACAGGCCGTGATTTCCCGGATCATTCTATATGTGTCATTATATGTACATATACAATACGATATATACAGTATATACGCATACAAACATATAGAATCTAGAATATATCCAGTGTATACTGAGCAGTTTGGAGTTGATCTAAGAGGTTCTTGTAGGCCGTAGGGATTGCAGATGAGGGTGGACACTGTTCAGAAATAAACGCTGAATGCAGAACACTTCCGTTTCCCGATGACATGAGAGATCATGGGAGTATGTTTGCTGGATGGTGCGTAGATATACAGGTCCCTGCACATACAGAACGTTTTTTTAACCCTGCTTACATGTGGGGCACTGGCCATAGTATGGGATAGTCCAAACATGGTGTGAGCACTGATAATTGTCTTGATTCTTAGGATATCTTGTGATAAAATGAGGTTCTAAACCACGGGTGTTTAGGGTGCACCCAAACACACCCATGTGAAGATAGAAGGTTCTATACTCCATTATATCATACGTATTATATCCCTATCCCCCTATATATGCCCATCATATGCATATTATATATACATACATACATACATACATACATACATACATACATACATACATACATACATACATACATAGAATCCCAGTATCACAGTATCACTATATCATCATAGGCTGGTTGTTGTCATCACATCCCCAATAACACCCAATATCCCATTATATAAGTTGGTACAAGGAGCTGATTGAGCCCATCCAGCAGCACATGGCTAAGAGCCTTGGGCCCCGCGAACTTGTACACTGCGCGGTCGGATTTTTTTCTCCTGAACTTCCTCGGATTTTCTTCCCCTGAGCTGCCCCCACTTCAGTGAGTTGAAAGTTTCGCAAGTTTCATGAGATCAATGAGTTTCAGATGTGGGTTTCCTAAAATGGGGGTACCGCCAAATCATCCATTTATAGATGGGATTTTCCATGAAATAAACCATCCGGCTATTGGGGTACCTCCCATGGTTGGGGCCGGTGACTCCACACACCTTGGCACAACATATGTCCCGATGAATGCATAGTTATAGAGGGTTTCACTACCTGGCTTGTACTGGCTTATTGGAGATGATTATACGATATTATACGATCGGAATGCCTATCAAATCCTGTCAACAAGATTCAACAAGTATAAATGTTGGTTTTGAATACTTGTTGAATCAACCCAACAACCAACATTTAGATTGGCTGTTGGTTGATTGGCTTTTGCCATCTTTTGCCAATCAACCCCACTGGTTTTTGGATCTTCCTATCCCTAAGAGTTGAACGATCAGCCAGTTCACTACTGAAATTGTAGCAGCGCACTTCTACCAAGAAATCATTTCTTACAATCTCAGTTCACCCTGAAAAAGCTGCTGCTTAGAATAATAGGATTATGATGTTTTTACGTGGTTTTGCTACTGGTTAGTGGTTTCAACTGGTTCTTTCACGCATAAAAACGGGATGATGATCCCCAATGAACAACCTTTAGCCACCGGGCTCAAGCACCAAGGACCGAGAAGCAGATGATGCCCATGGCCTTGGCCCTGCTGTTGTTGGCTCAGACCTTACCTGCCCTGGTCCACTAAAGCTGTCGGTGTGTGTTGCAACATGTTGTAACATGTGGTAAAACGATGTAACAATGTAACCTGTTGGCACTGCTGGTTGAAGGTATCAGAACATGAATTGAATATCCGGCTATGAGTATCTATGAGTGTTTTCCTCTGCAGCAACTCACCTTATCGGTTTTGGAACGCTGTGATTCCCACACCAAAAAAAGTTGTAGATTTTTGGCCATGCTGTGGGCAAAGTGGATGTGACTGCATTGCGTGCCAAAGGTCAGATTTGGATGGGCTGGGCAACTTGATTTATAAATACGATGTATATATAAATAAATATATATATATATATATGCAACATGATATGAACAATGGTTATACATAATGCACACAGTATATAATAATAACTGATAATAATATATAATAATGATAACTGATAATAATATATAATAATAATAGTAATAATAATAACAACAACAACAATAACAAAAACAACAAAAAACAAAACCCCAAACAAAAACAAAACCCCAAACAAAAACAAACACATAATTAAAAACAACAACAACAACAACAGCAACAACAACAACACCACCAACAACAACAGAAACAGCAACAGCAACAGCAACAGCAACTACAACTACAACTACAACTACAACAACTACAACAACTACAACAACAACAACAACTACTACTGCTACTACTACTACTACGACTACTACTACTACTACTACAATAACAATAACAATAACAATAACAATAACAACAAAAAATGGTAATAATAACAACAATAATAATCATATAGATGCACACACACATACACACAGAACTATTCTTGATCAAAAACAGTGCCATCCAAGTCTGCACCGGTTCCGGGACGGTGCTGTGAAGATGGCCGGCCGTTGAAACGGCGACCCGGTCGTTTGAGTCATCGTTGGGGGCCTCTGATCTGGCACCGTTGATGCCACCATGGGTCACCATGGGCATGGATCACCAGACGGTTCGGAAATGCAGTGGAGGTAGCTAGGTACTGTAGTCGTTGAGCCCATTTATTGGTAGGGTTTCACGAACGTCGCCCTACGTTGTGCAATTTTCTTTCTCTTCCCAAAAAGAAATATGATATGTGGGAGCTGTTGAGTAAGCAATCCATCAGAATCTCCACATCAATTATGTTCACCATCGCGATTGATCCAATCATATGGTAGGACCTGGTGATCACCCAGTTTGGTTTATTTGAAAGACATTCGCTTCACGAATGAACCATGTGGCGGGTTAATTGACCCGTTGCCATGTGGCGCCAAATTTGTGAAATCACAGAGGCTGAGAGGATGAGACAAGCGGCGCAGAGGTTTGATGTCCGCAGGTCCGCAGATTTGATGTTTAGCAGTTTAGCAAACATGTCCCGAGAAAAGTATCTATGTAAGTATCGAGGCCTTCCCATGAAACATTGGGGATTTTCCAGTTGCCAGGGTTAGTAGATTACCAGAGGAAAGCTAGTTGAATCATGTTGAATCTAGACGCAGAAAGGTTCAGAAAGGTGAGTCTTCTTTGTGGTTTTCACTGCTAGCTCTTCGGCCAACCATTGGAACCTTGCCCCTTTCAAGTGTTTTTTTTCCCCGTTGGACATGGGATATTTATGGGGATTCCACTTCCATGATCGGTTCAAAGAGTTTTTCATCTTTCTTGGGTCAAAATATGGGTCCATCCATATTTTGCACCATTTTTGCTGGGGAAACTCGTCATTTTATGGATCTTTTGAGGTCTGGAATTTGTTGCTGACTCGTCCCTACATGGATGGTGGCGGCGAAGTCAGTGGCCGCGTGGCCAAAGAAGGTCCGTCCTGGAACGGTGATGGCTTTGGAAGGGATGCCCTTTCCGAAGTGATCCAAAGTTGGCATTTCATCCACCTTTTTTGGGATTTTAAAATGATTGAAACTGATTAAAACCATCAGAACTCCGGATATATATACACATGATATATATACACATGATATAACGCCAATCAACCATATATGTACATATTACATTATATATATAATTGTGATATTATATATATATATTTATATAACCAACTCTTTTTTGGAAATTAAATTGGAATTGCGGGTGCCTTAAAACCATTTCTTGTTTGAATCAACCTTACTTGGTATTATGATGATCTCGAAAAATCACTACTTCTCTGGGTTGAAACCAACAAGATCCAACAATCAGTATTTTTGGTGTATAAAATTGCTGATGAACCATGATGAAGCCAGTTGGTAACATCTTCCTAGTCTTGTTCAGTGTTGTTCCCAACCCTCCTGATTGATGTGAACGTGCATTTTTTGTAAATTAAAAAACATGAAAAACCACATCCCACTGTGATGAAATCTTGAATGACTTCATGTTTTGCCAGCTGAGGGAAAACCGCGCTAGCGTTTTTGTTTTTTGATATCTCTAAGGTCCGCGCACGGGGCATGGCGAGATGGGGTGGGGCTAATAACGTTCTATGAGCTTGCGCAACATCTGACACTCTCTTGATTCTACGCTGTGAAGACTTTCATGTAAAATCTAACACGCTCTTGATGCGAAGCTCTGAACACTTCCATGCAACATCTGAGAGGCAAAAAGAAGTTGGCAGACGAAGGTGTCAATTTTTATCCATCATAAAAAATTTGGCAAAATACCTGTGAATTCACAGGCGACACCCAAAAAAACACCCGAAAATGGAATCCCAAAATCAAGTCATTGACAAAAATAGTTGGTGCTGTGGTGAAATGGTGACTTTTTAAACAAAGCGCTCATTTCGTGAGCACGAATATCCCCCCCACCGGGATGTTTTTGCTGGTGGACAATAACCAATAGCGCCATCCAATTTTCGGATTGCGCAAATGTTGTAGGGAGATGCTCGCTTCCTGGAAAGTCTGATTTTCCAGGTGCCACTAAGCTTGTGGACGTCTATTGAATTCTATTGATGACCTACTTGCACTTGTTCGCCCAACCTAAAAGTGTCATGCTGGGATTCGCCCCCCCTTTTCCCAAACTTCTTGACATCTTCAGCTTCTGAACTGGAGGTTTGCTAAAATGGGGGGTACCCCAAATCATCCTACAAACCATTCAGCTATTGGGGTACCCCCCATTGATGGAAACCTCCAAATGAATGAGAAGCCCATGCCCAAAGAGACCATGGACGCCAGTAGGCGAGAAGTCTTACTGGGACGTGCGGAAACAACAAACCGCGGTGAAAGTTACGAAAGGCACTGCAGAGGGTCAGTGGGCAGGGGATGTCATTCCTAAAATCCAATAAGATTCAATAAGATTCAATAGGGTACTGCCTGAGGTTGAGTAGATGATTCTAGATCCTAGAGTCCTAGTGCCAAAAGCTCCCTGGATATCCCTGGATAATGAACACACGGCCATGGTTATATACTTGACTTCATTGCAAAGCTGGATGTTGGCAGCATTGGATACAGTGCAGTTGGACAACTTTCTTCAGTTGATCCGCACTGCTGTACCTCCATGCATCAAACCTACCAGCACATTGGGCCCATTGCCGCTTACAACTGGGCCATCACCTCAATCAAACGGAATTTACAAGTGTGGGAAAACATGGGAAAACGGTGTTCAGAACCCGGAATCAAAATGAAAAAAAAACATCACACAAATCACATAATTGGCGCATATTAGCGAATATTGGCCATATGTACCATGGTCACTGTGCTGTGGTCATCCCCCCATTGAGAAGGGTTATATCCCTCTTGCAAGGCCAGATTGGCAACCCAACCTCTCCGTCGCAATGGTGCGTTGAAATTGCTTTGGCGTTTCTCGGCTCCCTATGCCATTTTTAAGCGGCCCGCAGTGCATGGCCGGGATTTGATGAGGATTTGATGATGGACCATCAGATGTTGGGACACCCATTTTCAGACAAACCTTTATGTGGGTATGGATCAAAACCTATTAATACCATTTTTACGGGGATGAACATCCATTTACCAGCTATTTTGATGTTCACCAGGGGTACAAGGTTTTGACACACTGCCATGTATCAGCAGAATTGAAGCTGTTATTATTCATCATGATTTGTTCGAAAGGAACCTTCATAGCAAAGGGGTGGAGTGCAAGACCCGCACCTAGACAACATTCTCCTTCTTTGATATGATATTCAAAATTGACTAGTTAGTTGCCCGGGTTGTTCAGGAGGTTGCTCAACTACCAATTATGTTGTGACTTTATACCATTGACGTCCATGGACCTTGCATCTCAAGAGACGCATGTGCCAACTCGGATACCCCTGGTGCTGCGATGACCATACTTTGGGACTTCGGTGGCCCTTAATTTTCGGAAACCCACCACACAGGTCTGTTTGAAAATGGGGTATACGGTATACTGTACCTGCCAAATATTCAATGTCATGTTACTTTCTTAAGAGGGAACAATTAACCAGTGGATGTAGCTCATACTGTTACGTACACCTACATCTTTTTGTCTGGCGGAATTATCACGACCTCACAAACCATTTGATTATATTTGATGTTGTTGACAGAATTCTGATTTCATTAGAGTAACCAGGAATCTTCCCCTATATTTGATATATGTGGCCCCATATTTAATATATATATATATTTTAGTATAATATGGCTTAGTGGCTTATGTCATTATGTCAAACTTATGTCAAACTATATGCCCCTACGTCTTGTGGGGACCACCCCCACCTTAAAGGCCTTTCTTTGGGTCGTTGGCCATCTCCAGGCACAGCGAAAGCCTGGGCGATGCGCCGGTGAAAGCGGCCGAACCCTTCGTGGGACACTGCTGGCGGATCAACTTCAGCCGAGTGGAGCTTGGGGGTTGGATTTGGGAGAAACTATATATATATATATACATACACTATTTATATATATATATATTTATATTATACATATGAAAAATTGAGAGATCATATATGATAACATATATTATTTGATCATTAACATCATATATGTTATTATATATATATAATGCTATTCGGATAATATTACATATATAATTATATATATATAATTATATATACCAGTAGTACCCGCACGAGGTGGGGCGGAAGTTGCCTTAGGGTTATACTATAAGACCTTTCTCATCTATAGAACTTGCATGCGCCGTGCTCGAGCGAGGCCCGTGCCTGCGTTTTTTTTTCCAAACCGTTGCGCTGCTGTCCAAGAACAGGACCTGCGTTTTACAGCACCACGCACACATTCATGCAGCCATTACAATGCGATTCGCATCCCCGCGTTGCAGAACACCAAGGGAGAACTGATTACGCGTTGAAACGATCCAAACCATAACCGCGGCACACAGGAGGTACCCTTCATCGCTGCCTGCAGCCACTTTGCACGGAAAAACACAAGGTTTCGTGCTCCGGCTTCCTCCCCAAAACACACCCCATGCAACATGAATGCAGCCATTACAATGCGTGTTGCAGCGCCACGTACACATCCATGCAGCCCTTACAATGCCATTCGCATCCCCGCGTTGCAGAACATGGCAACAAAACATGACAGTAATCATGCAGTCAGCTTCCCAGGTCTCCACTTCCCTTCGTCATCACTTCCCTAGGTGACCACTTCCCTAGGTCCGTGCAGGATGTAAAGTCGCACACTGCCCTTCATCAGGTAAAAGTCATCAGATGTAAAGTCTCACACCGCCCTTCATCAGGTAAAAGTCATCAGATGTAAAGTCTCACACCACCCTTCATCAGGTAAAAGTCATCAGATTTCAAGTCTCACACCACCCTTCATCAGGTAAAAGTCATCAGATATAAAGTCTCACACCACCCTTCATCAGGTAAAAGTAATCAGATGTAAAGTCTCACACCACCCTTCTTCAGGTAAAAGTCATCCGTAACTCGGAAGATTGCTTCCCAACTTCCTTTGATGATGTATAATAATGTATATATATACGCACACTATATACATATTCATATTCATATTATCGTTTTGCCATTATTATCGTTACTGTTATAGTGGTTATTGTTTTAAGCATTATTCGATTTTCATGATTATGTCTAATATGATGATTATTATTATTTTGAATTAAGTATTTACACAAAACGATTGGGATGGTGACATCAATGCAATAATGCGTATGGGTAGGAGACATCATAATGTCAGATTCTAATATTATCAATTTAATTAATTACTGTTGATTCCTTTTTAAAAATATGTCAAAAGTATTTTTGATTGTGCTCTTATAGAAATGTTTTCAATTATCTAATCTATCTATCTATCTATCCATCTATCCATCTATCCATCTATCTATCCATCCATCCATCTATATATCTATCTATCTACCTACCTACCTATCTATCTATCTATCTATCTATTTATCTATCTATCTATCTATCTACCCATCTACCCATCTATCCATCTATCCATCTATCCATGTATCCATGTATCCACCTATTCATCTATCCATCTATCTATCCATCCATCCATCTATATATCTATCTATCTACCTACCTACCTATCTATCTATCTATCTATTTATCTATCTATCTATCTATCTACCCATCTACCCATCTATCCATCTATCCATCTATCCATGTATCCATGTATCCACCTATTCATCTATCCATCTATCCATCTATCCATCTATCCATCTATCCATGTATCCATCTATCTATCTATCTACCTATCTATCTATTCTAATCTATTCTAATCTATCTATCCTAATCTATCTATTCTAATCTATCTATTCTAATCTATCTATTCTAATCTATCTATTCTAATCTATCTATTCTAATCTATCTATCCTAATCTATCTATCCTAATCTATCTATTCTAATCTATCTATTCTAATCTATCTATTCTAATCTATCTATTCTAATCTATCTATCCTAATCTATCTAATCTATCTATTCTAATCTATCTATTCTAATCTATCTATTCTAATCAATCTATTCTAATCTATCTATTCTAATCTATCTATCCTAATCTATCTAATCTATCTCTTCTAATCTATCTATTCTAATCTATCTATTCTAATCTATCTAATCTATCAAATCTATCTAATCTATTCTAATCTATCTAATCTATCAAATCTATCTAATCTATCTAATCTATCTAATCTATCTAAGCTACCTATCCTAATCTACCTATCCTAATCTACCTATCCTAATTAATTAATCTATCTATCTATCTATCTAGTCTAATCTAATCTAATCTAACCTAATCTAATCTAACCTATCTATCTATCTATCTATCTAATCTAATTATCTTATCTAATCTATCTTATCTTATCTTATCTTATCTCTATCTATCTATCTATCTATCTATCTATCTATCTATCTAATCTATCTAATCTATCTAATCTATCAAATCTATCAAATCTATCAAATCTATCAAATCTATCAAAATCTATCTAATCTAATCTATCTAATCTATCTAATCTATCTAATCTATCTAATCTATCTAAATCTATCTAATCTATCTAATCTATCTAATTATCTATCTATCTATCTATCTATCTATCTATCTATCTACCTCTCTATCTATCTATCTATCCTATCTTATCTTATCCTATCCTATCTTATCCTATCTTATCCTATCTTATCCTATCTTATCCTATCTTATCCTATCTTATCCTATCTTATCCTATCTTATCTTATCCTATCTTATCTTATCCTATCCTATCTTATCTTATCCTATCCTATCTTATCCTATCTTATCCTATCTTATCCTATCTTATCCTATCTTATCCTATCTTATCCTATCTATCTATCTATCTATCTATCTATCTATCTATCTATCTATCTATCTATCTATCTATCTATCTATCTATCTATCTATCTATCTATCTATCTATCTATCTATCTATGCGCACCTTTAATACGATATAAATACCACATAGACCATCTGAAGAAAATCCCTGGTGAAGGGTCAGTGGATTCCCCATTTGGATGCCGCAGTCGGAGGAGAAGCAGGGCCAGGTGAATTGGGTTTGGTCTCCACAAGTCGTTTGGTCACCTGGTGACGGCCGATATGTTGGGTGGCCCAGCGCGGTGATGGTGGTCGACGAATGGTTTTAGAAACCCTGCCATAAACAACTACCATTTTGGGATGGTTTCTACCGTCCATTTATGATGATTTTGACTGATTTTGGAAATGGGTTATTGATGTTTATTGGGTTTACCACATAAATATATTTTGTTGTTTTTTTCCATTGAAATACCACACTATGTTCGGTTCCCGGTCACTTAGGTGCGAGTTCCCTGCACTATTTATTTTCCAGGATGGAAACCAATGGCCGCAGGAGGATTGAGCCGCAACGAATGCAATGAGTCCATGGCAGTAGTTGGCATAAGGTGGTATCAGCCACCCGTTGGTATTTTTTCTTGTATGTGTCACGATGGGAGGACCCCTAAAATGATCATGGTCCAAAGAGCCCGGACTTTTGACTCAGACCATCCCAGCCATTTGGAGAGCCCCCATGACGGACACAGACAGCAGAGGTTGGTCAACTGGTATAGCTTGGGATTGCTGTGGCCAGTGAAAATCGGCATGAGGCCAACCCATACCCCTGGAATTGATGATAGAACCGGACAAGTGGGATGCAAAGTGAATGTTACTGTCCAAGACTGCCGTTTCTGTTTTTTTTAATGTGGTTATGTCTGAACAATTGGGCACCCCAGGCCAGCCGGTGGTAAAAATGGTTTTGGGCTCTCGCAGGTGGGGCAGGTGAACATGCACCTGCCCGACGCCTGGGGACACCTGATTTTCGCCAATGAGGCGCCTGGTTTTTCGATTGATGGATGAATCAGATGGGTTTGTAGATGAATGATATAAATGTTTCTAGATGAATATGATGAATCATATCGGTTTATAGATGACTTATACACGTTTTTAGATGAATGATATCCTTTTATGGATGAATTATTTGCGTTGATGGCCATTGAACATTTGTTTATAGATGGCTTTTCATGAGTTCACCATTACAGTAGTAAACAGGGGGATTGTGTATTGAGGTGTTTCTTATTACCAAAGACCAACAGGTGAAATGTGTGGCCATTGAAATGAGTTCGCTCTTTGTCTGAAAATGGGGCATACACCAAAAGAAATACCGTAACCATTCTAACTTTGGGAAACATCGGACACATTTTTGTGAATATAAACTTTCAGATTTTTTGTACTCTAATTTAATTTCAGACAAACCTTATTTACCTGCCCAAAGTTAGGGTGTTGAGTTTTGATCAACGTTCATGCTGAGATCGTGGCTTGGATCAGCTCTCTTTGGTGCAGTGCCAGACTTTATTGCCCTCCAAAGCCATGATTTCGCTATAGCCTGCGATATTGCACGATGGCACAGGACCATTATCGATTCTTCTAATTGTTCATGTGATTTTTCGTTTCAAGATGGACATTATCCAGCGCCTGAGATTTGCAGAGCAGACATTGCATCCGGCAGTTTGCTGCTGCAAACGTTACAACATCGTACTCTGCATGCAGGCAGGACAACTCTTAGATGGCAGCGATGCACAGGACTGAGCAATGAACCCACTCGTTTCGGCATGCTTTCAAGTTGGCTTTCTGTTTCTGCAGCCAATTATATGGCAGATCTTTGTCACTGGTTAATATGAATTGTTTGCAGATGTTTTGGGTTCACTATATTACTCCCACGGATCACGGTTGGTGCTTTCATAGCCATGTTCCGTGTTTATTCCCATTGTTGTTGGATCCATAGTCAATCTCAATGCTTTAGTCACGGCAGAGTTGGTTGCATTCTCCATCAGTGTTGATGAATTGGTGAGATGCCACCAGCCAGTCTTGGCTTTGTATAGATGCTGAAATGTAAAATTAAACACAATCTCTGTATGCAAATGTCTAATACATCTTATATCTACATGATTCTACATATATGTACGTAAGTATATCCGTTTTGTATTTTGTATTTAATCTTTACTTATATATCGTTCTACCTGATCTTGAATGACAACTATTTTTAAGGGGGTTGAAACCGCCAAGCAGATGATCATTGGTTAATCCCCTCATTTTCATGGCTCAGTATCCACGTTATCCCCTAGTGGATATTCTATCTACTCCAGGATCATTGTTTCACATATAATAGTATAACAATTATATAATAGTAAGAACACTTATAATTTAACATGTGTAGAATGCAAATAAAGATTGTACATACAATGTATCTCTATATTATGTGTTAGAATATGTGTATATCAATATGTATCCATATTATGACCATTTCTTATTGGCTCCATTCTTTATCAGCGTGGTTCCCACCAGGACTTTGTTGATCCTACCTTTGCAGCGCGCCACGCATGCGCATGTGAGGGAACCCGGGCAGCCTGATGATTTTTGTTGAGCTTGATATACGTCACCAAGGATATGATATATGTATATAATAATATAATATAATATAACATAATATATATAATATAATATAATATAATATAATATAATATAATACGATATGATATAATATGATATGATCTGATGTAATCTAATTAATATAATATAATACGATATGTTATGATATAATATAGTATGAGTTAATATCATATGATATATATATGATACAATATAATATACATATACATATATATATATATACATATTATACATATATATATATATCGCTACTGTATTGGCGGACTTTCCAAGCTGACCTCACGTCAGCTGGGCGGAAAAAAACAACATACTATGATCATCTATAAATCATGCAGTACTAGGGCGATCATTTTGATATCTGTAGACCTTGTAGTTGCTGGTAGTATTGCGCCATTTCACCGTCGTGGATCTCTACCATCTCCTGAGGCGTCTATTATGCCTGCAGAGCTTTCCATGAGGCATCGCCACTGGGGATACTGGGGTCCAAGCTATGGAAGGATCATGGCTTCGAGCCTTTGGCCCGACTCATCATGGATTTAAGCTGAGGTTAAAGTGGACTCCTGGCCAAAGCGATGATATTGGCTGATTGTTGACTCAATTGCAGGTCATTTGCCCATGTTTTCACAGGGTTGCTCCAATCCACTGTAGGTGAATGATGGCCACAC
The DNA here is from genome assembly GCA_947184155.2 of Cladocopium goreaui. Taxonomy (NCBI): domain Eukaryota; class Dinophyceae; order Suessiales; family Symbiodiniaceae; genus Cladocopium; species Cladocopium goreaui. The sequence continues at coordinate 231,932 of CAMXCT020000045.1, read as the reverse complement.
TAGTGGAAATTTGGTCCTTTTACCTCTCTATCTACAATTCTCTACCCATCTTACCGCGCTTGTGTCTGGGGTGTTGGGCGCAACTCTGTTTCACTAACTTTTCCAATGGTAAGTCCCCCAAAAATCATCGAGAGGCCAATGGTCGCTTCCCGAGCTCCTACCAAGAGCTTGGAAACTTGCCGTTGGGAAAACCCAGAGCTACCGGCGACATCCGGCGACCCTGAGCCAGTTCAGGATGGATTTCCTGGGGCTTTGACTTGGATTCAACCAGCCCGAAGAGTGGTTTTTGGTGACTAAGAACCCCTCAATAAACAAACTCTTGTTTGGGAGGTTCAGCTTTAGGGGTTGGCTGAATACCCATGAGTGACCCAATGCCAAACTAACAAGATCTAACAAGTTTTTTTTGTTTTTTTCGAGACTCAGAGACAAAAGTGGGGAGCCAAAGCCGGTTCTATGCAGGGGAATCAGGCGAGAAAAATCATCGCTCTCGGGAGAAACAAATCAACATCAAACATCCTCCCACATCCGACTTGAAACATCATTCAAACATCAAACAGTAACACATCCAAAGAATCCAACATATATATCCAAGACGATCCAAAATAGATCCAAAGTATGTCCAACACAGGTACTGTACATCCAAGATACATCAAAATATATCCAACATATATATATATATATATCAAAACATCCAAATTCATGACACATCTTCCAGGTGCGAGATGGAGACAGTGGAGTTGCGCCCAAGGTTCGGGGTTCGTACGAAAAGAGAGAGCCAAATTTTTTGCCATACGAAATGGGGATATCCGGATAGAATAAAGGGAAAACACAGGGAAAATAATAGGAGCATAATAGAGGGACATTGGGAAGTAATTAATATGGATATAATCGGGATAGAATAGGGACACAATAGGGATATACGAGGAATATATATATATATAGTATAGGGATATACCCTACAATAATGGAAATGGGACGAAAATGGGGCGACAATGGGGAAAGACATACCCTACAAGACCAACCATACTATGGGGATATGGGGATGTGATGGGCATATCACGTGATCTTGCCGCTGGAATTTTCCTGGAATGTGGGACCCCTAAATCATCCAGATTTTTGACATACTATATAGCCATATATAGCCATATATAGCCATATATAGCCATATATAGCCATATATAGCCAACATATCAAATTTTTCTCGGTATTTGGAAATGGGGTCCCCCAAAATGATACCCTCCGGTAGTCAAACATGGCTGGAAAATCCCCCCATTTGGTTCGATGAATTTCTCATTGAGACCTCCATGACTGGCTCGGGGATTTTCCAGCGGCCCGCCATGTTTGATTTGGGAAACCGGAAACAGATATAAACTGATGGTAATGACTAACATAGCTATGGAAAATGGCCATTTATAGTGAGTTTTCCCATTAAAAATGGTGATTTTCCATAGCTATGTTAAATTACCAGAGGGTATATAAACCGATGGATATTCAGTGGATTTCGGCAGTTTGGAGGCTGCCCCCAGCAGGCCTGATGGCTACGTCGCGCAGGTGTCGGCTGCAGGCTGGGGGCCTAAGAGAGCTGATGATAATGAAACATGTTTGTTGTCATATTGAAACAAAACATATAGCTGGAACATGGGGCCTGATGTTGAGGAATGTTTTAACTTTGATGTTGAAAGTGGAGGTGTCCTGAAATGGAGGGTACCCCTAAACCATCTATTATTGACACCTATGGTTTTGGTGATCTCCCATTTTATGCTGTTGAAAGATGTTTAGCATAAAAAATCTGGGTCCTGACTTTTGCATCTCGTTTTTGGCACAGCTGTTACTTCCTCGTGACCCGCAGCCATTTGGTGGTAGAAGGCGATAGGACCGATTCTTCAAGAGGGACTCTCATGATGGGCCCAGGGTCCCGGCAGTTTGTAGATGTTGTGGATCAGTAGAAATCAATGGTTCAGATAGTTCAGGAGATTGAAGCAGAGATTGAAGCAGATTGAAAAAGACAATCCGGCTGGTCCGATCTACCCCTACTGGAAACTCCTGGAGCTGACATGTGGCCTGACTTCAAGACTCAAAGAAGTTGTAGCACAGCCCATTGACACTTTAGGTCAGTTGTGCCACAACTTCACATTTAATTGGATGATGGCAAGATCCGCAACTGATAGGAAGATCTGCCTGATTTTCTTGGAAAAAAATGGTTCACACAATTGCAGAAGCCATGCCGTTTGCATCAAAGACTTGGAGGTGGGAAAGCTGTAAGGGTATGATATGGTATGAGAGGGCTATGAGGATGTGGTAGTGAAGATGTCTGAAATAGACACATACCATCATTTATTTGTTGTCCAATCAGGGAAGGAAGGGTGACCTGGCTATGTTAGAAGAGGGTTCTGGACATGTTTGATTACTGAAGGGTAATTGGGGGACATTATATACAGTAGATAGATGTAGATAGGGTGGTATGTTATGTTATGTTGGCTATTCCATGCATATGGTAATTCCCATTGATGTGGGCAAGTGACGCCGCATCATTTCATGTACAGTATCGGTATCATACATGTGTTTCTATATCACATATTATTTGTTAAGAAAGACATGCATTAACATAATATTGCAAGCAAGAGATACATTAATATTAAATAATATGAATATATATATATATTATATTATATATTATATCATATATATTATATTATATTATATATATAATATTATATATCATAAATATTATATATATATTGTATATTATATATTATATATATATTATATGTTATAAATAATATATATATATATTATATACTATATTTAATATATGTTATATATATTATATTGCATATATTTATTATATTATGATATATATATTATATTATATATTATATTATATATTATATGATATATTATATTATATATTATATTATATATTATATTATATATTATATTATGTATTATATTCCATATTACATTATATTATATTATATATTATATTGTATATTATAGATAATATATTATATATAAATACATATACGCATGTGTCATTATAGACTTTCTTGCTACATCATTTCATCCATATTGTACGCGAACCCACATGGAACTCATTCTGGATGGTTTTGGCCCATCAAAGCGAGGCTTGACCATTCAAAACAGAGGTACATGCATACATTATATATATGTAATTATACAAGAATGTATACGCCTGTATACATATAAGTATATATGCATATATGCATATAATCATATATAAATACATATATAAATACATATATAAATACATATATAAATACATATATATATATATATATCCGATTCTTAGACATAGATGACATATATATATATATATGATATAACAAAAGTTTCCAATAGTTTACATAGATGTATTGTCTATGTGTGTATATATATATATATTCACGCCTGGAACATAAATGACCATCGTTTTGAAGACGTTCAACCATCAATTGGAGGCTTAATAATCCAAAACAGACTGCATCTTGGGTTCCCAGTATATATATACATGTTTTAAATTACTATTTATATTTGTAAGTTAATTATACTTTAATCGTATACATATATATGTATAGTGTATAATAAGGTATGTAATTCTAATAGTAGTAACAATCAATAGATATCTGCGCAAATAGGAGCAATAATAATAAATAATAGATGACTGTAGATGAATAACAATAATATATATATATATTATATTACATTACATTACATTATATTATATTATATCATATCTATATTATATCTATATTATATTATCTTATATTATCTCATCTTATATTATATTATATTATATTACATTACATTATATTATATTATATCATATCTATATTATATCTATATTATATTATCTTATATTATCTCATCTTATATTATGTTATATTATATTATATTATATTACATATTATATTATTATATTATATAATATTATATATTATATTATATTATTATATTATATTATATTATGTTATACTATACTATACTATATTATATTATATTATATTACATTATATTATATTATATTATATCATATCTATATTATATCTATATTATATTATCTTATATTATCTCATCTTATATTATGTTATATTATATTATATTATATTACATATTATATTATTATATTATTATATTATATTATATTATGTTATACTATACTATACTATACTATATTATATTATATTATATTATATTATATTATATATACACATTGTCTATTTATTTATATCACATCTTTCCACACTGCCTCACCTTAGGCGGCTGATACGCCTTGGCCTCTTAGGCCTGGTGATCGTGCCAGGAGACGCGGGTTGTCCCTACGTTTCATGGATTTGTTGTGGATGTTTTTGGATAAGTTCTATGGATTTTGCGTGAATTTGGTTCCTTTGCGTGAATTTTGCGTGAATTTTGCGTGATTTTGCATACTTGGCATTTTTTTAAAGTATTGTTGATGGGAGTGAACAAAACAAAAGATAGACAAGATGTTCAGCAAATTCATCGTGGAGGATGAAAGAAGAATGGGACATCCCCTAAAAACCCAGCCATTCTTCGCTGGATTTCCAGTTAGGCTTGTCGGCGACAGCCTCCCACCACAATGTAGAAGAAACCTCTCAAAGTAAACAGACCTGCTAGAATGTGGATTTGGTCCCTCAGTCACTGGCCCTTCTACGTTTCTGCTTTCTGTCCGAGTTAAATGTTACTTCGTCAAAATCTCTAGGGTCAGCTGATGCATATCCTTGTTGTACATATGTATATAATAGTTTGGTGTGCCTTCCCATTCTTTGGCAGGTTCAGAACCCAACTTCTGTTGCTTCATATCACTTCATATCATGTCATATAACACGTGTCCCTATGTATATCATGATAATTTATCATACCTCACAATTTTTAAGCCTCCAGCCCCAATTTCCATCCATTCTTGCCCGCAAAGACCTCAAAATTCACCCAATACTCAGCCAAAACTCAACCAAAATTCACAAACACTCAACCAAAAACTCATCCCTTAACTCAACCACCCCCACCCAAAACTCAAAAAAACATATTGAAATCCGCCACTGGAGGAGCTTTCACCGGTGCCTTCCTGGGCGTTCAGTGGGAGAGACGGCCATCCACCACGCCCACCTCGCCCTCCGCAGCACCGCGGAGCGCTGGGGCTCGGCAGTTTGTGGGCCGCCCGCGGGGCAGCAGCGAAGCACCGGCAAAAAGGTGGGCTGGGGATGGCTGGGGGCTGGGAACGACTTCGGGTTGATCAATCCGTTGAGCCGGTGGGTGTTGGATGATTTTCCCATTGAAACCTCAAAAAACCGCCATGTTTCGCGGATTTTCCCATCTTACTGCGCCTTTTTTGTTGGGGGATTTTCGTCGCCGAACGAACACGTTAGGCAGGCGCTGATCTCTGGCACGGGCGAGGCCTTGGGTGATAGCCATATATTGGTGACGTATATTCCTATATGTATCTATATATGTCATTTGGTTGAATTATATGGGTTACTTGATATATATATATACATATTATATTATATTATATATATAATATATATATATATATATTCTAGGTCCATATTGGTCTAACATTAATGGTTACTTCGAAATTCTATATTTCGAACGATTTTCGTATGACCGATATGACGTGGTGTGACCCCTCAGCCTGGAATGATGAGCATTGGAGGGGAATCATCCCATGGCTGCCCAATGGGGGCTTGAATAGGCCTTTCAGTGAGGTCATGGTGATATATGTATATATATATATAGTATATTATATATACACACTAAGTGGCTTATAACTAGGTCCAAAGTGGATATGGGATGGGTCCATACCAATGGGACCATTGAACTGGGCTTCAACGGCTTCAACGCCCCCAGTTTCACGGGCCAAGATTTTGAGTTTAGTCCTGATTTGGGATGATGTTTGGTTTTTGAAGAACTGCTATGTAATGATGTAATGCATTGCAACGAGAGACTTGACCTCGAAAGGTTTCAGACTCACTTAGTTCATTGGATGTGGCTCAAAACCCTGGATGGCAGAACTTTGACATCATTTGGCACAGATGTGAAGCACAAGTTGAGCATATAACCTGCTATTTTTAGGACAGCTTGACTCGACTGGTTTCACATATGTTTCTATAAGTTTCCAACCTTTACCTGCGGTGTTTTTTTGGTTGAACACATGGGTGGCTCGCCCCGAGGGTCTGACTGAAGTTTCAGCCGTCAGGCTTTGGCTACAGTTTTGGTCAGTGAGATGGGGGACAAGCTGCTCAGCTGCGAGACCAGATTTCACCATTCACAATTTAGGATTCATCCACAAAAAATGAATGTGGATTCTATTTAATCACAAGAACTATAAGGATAAAGATCATCGGCAAACACGGGAGGTGTTGCCCAAGAGTTGCTTTTTTTTTTTGAACATGGGGAAACGTGTGAAAAAATGGCCCAAGAATGGATTACAGTCCTTGAACTGACCTCCAAAATTTGGTGTCCTGGTCCTGGAATTTGCCGTAATACACGTGTTGATCATAAGAACACTGTGAATTCCTGAAGGTTTCTGCAGGTTAAGTATGGTAAAATGGGTATGGGCTGGGTCAAAATTGGGTACCACTAAAATTGAATGGTTAATACATGTTAATAAACTGTTAATACTAAATCAACAGAATCTGCGGTCCCAAACCATTGAAATTTTGGTCCATGCCTCCTGGCCAGGACCTTTTTCCTGACAATGATCCTAGCGATGCGCAAGAGTCGCAGGTGACTTTCCAGCGACTGATGGGGTATGGATCAATGGATCAAGATCTTGGTAGGTATTGGACATCAAGAGAGCTGGTAAATGAAAGTGAATGAAGGTTCATGGGGTTCATGACCTATCATAGGTTCTGAACTCCAAACTATACCCAATTGATGGTTCAGGAAATTTGCGGAGGAAGCAATTTCTTGCATTTTCAAGATAGATAGTGAGAGAGTGAATGTTGGTGGTCACTGCGCTGCAGGAATTGATGGTTTTAGAGGGGCCCCCCATGTGTAAGCTCGCTCAGTAGTGCTCTGTACGTGTATGAGATCATACGGAAAATGCCTGGAGTTTGTCCGTCCCTTCCAAATGCTCAAGTTCCTGCGCAGGCCCACACATTTTGGAGCTTCCGAAAAATTAAACCCTATAAAGCCTAAACCCCTAACCCCAAAAAGGCTGAAACTATCTAAAACACCTTAAAACCGTAAACCTTGAAACCCCTCAAACCCTAAATCACTGCATATTGCATCAAATAGGCAGCGCTTTTGCAACCCAGATCATCTTGGCCCTTAAATGGGAGGCTAGCGCTGTTGGCTTCGCAGAGCGCGCTCTGGGTCCGGAGCTCAGTTGAGTGGACTTCGCGGTCCTACCAATCCTAGCAATATTGGATGCATATGAATACATTGACATCATTGACAATCACATGTCGCCCTCAAAATATTGTATGCGCACATACATGCACATACAGTACATATTATATATGATATGAATATATTGTATATATATATATATACAATATACATATTATATATATATATACATATATATATATATACACATACATATACGCAATCATATAATGTGTAGATATAGACAGTCAATCACATCAGATGTGGAAATTCGCAAATTTTGGGCCGCAGATCATGATGTTGATCTCCACCTCGATTGGCGTCATGCTTCGCAGGTGCAGACGCCGAAAGCCCATAGGGATGGGTGAAGTTACCTAAAATGGAGGATACCTCAATAGCTGGATGGTTTATTTCATGGAAAATCCTATTAGAATGAATGATTTGGAGTTTCCCCAATTTTAGGAAACCTCCATATGACTGGGCAGGAGCCAGTTTTTTTAACCAGCTATGACTTAGGGTACCATTCTGGTACCAGGCTTTTGACCACCAGATTTGATGGTTTCTCATGATTTTCATTCAGCTTTCCCAAAAAAGATGACAATTTGAAGCGTATACCCGATTTTCAGACCTGATTGGGGCTGATTTGTACGATTTCTGGTAACAAGGGGGCATGATTTACTTTTCTGTTGAGCAATCCTACTTTTTCTTCAACCACAGCCCACACCTTTTCTCTTGGCGGGACCGGCTGAAGGAGATGATTTCCAGTCATTTGCTGTCACTCTCCAATTCACAGTTATGTTTACCCCCTGGATTCACGAACCCCTGGTTGATTCACACACACATATATATATAATTATATATATTTATTAATATATTTGCAATTATGTTAATATATGGGATAGCACTTCCAGTTGGTGATTGATAAATCTATCCAACTTTTCCATAAAGATGATCAATCTTACCCATTTCGGTGATTATATATATATATTTATCACCAAAATTGGTGTCCTTTCCTCACTAGCCTGTAGGCTGACGCTCACGGTGGGGGACGCCGTGATCATGCGCGTTGGCGCAGCCGCCTGGGACCCCAGGGGGATCCCCACAACATCTAAGGATTGGTCGATTGGTCCAATATTTTGGATGATTTGTTGTAGCCAAAAAATGTTGGAAAACTTCCCTAAAATTGCAGGTGTTGATGATTTTCTTTGGCCTCCAGTCCTTTTGGGAGCTTTCCTCAGGCGCAGCAGGGAATGGGGGGTCAGGTCTTTTGTGGCCAAGGGGACTGCAGTGTGACTACAGATGGACTGGTCATTGTACACATGGTGTTTTGACATATGATCAAGATATCGCGTGAGAACTGAACCTTATGTTGGAAACATCTGAGATAATGCGAATGGTACGCCACTTCCTTTTGAACCCGTCCAAGCAATCAAGATGGGCAAATCAGTGTAGAGTTTTTTCTTTGCTGAATAGACCGCGCATGCGAGGAACAACTTTGAATGTAATTGAGGCTGCACACTGGTTACGCTTAATGCACAGTCTGTAAGAGCACCTGGATCTCCATACATCTCGCTTCTCCCTCGAGAACTGTGGTGCTTGATTGTTTTGAAACATACACAGTTTCAAGACTAAAAACAAATATCATAGTTAGTTGCGTCATATGTTCCTAGAGGTACTTGGAAACAGTCACCCTCTTATATCATTTTATATCTGTTTTTCGGATATATCATCATGACATATATATATATTAATTATATATCTCACCATGACACACACACACACACGCACACACACGCACACACACATATATATATAATATGATATTATAAATAATTATATATATATATATCACCTATGCAGCTATCAGCTAGACTACATCATCCGCAAGGAGACTCGGACGAAGAAGGTGACGACAAAGGCGATGCTCACACGCAGATTGAAGGCGTTTTGACCAAGGCAGCCTGGGTTCCAAAGGTGGTCGCCCCAACATCATCCACTCCATGGCGTGCTACAGAATTATTGCATTATATAATTATATATAATTATATATATCTATAATATACTATGATATATTATACTAAAAAATGTATTTTGTGATTGTGATCTTGATCCTTGATTTCAAAGGCCCAACTCTTGGACTCTTGGCGAGAACCACTGGGTTCTACAAGACAATTGGGGAACAAATCTCTTGCGAAGTCAGCGAGTTGATGCAGTGATGTTCATGCCACGAATCTTGACCCCCTGAATATCCACCTGAATGTTCAGCGTTTATACAGCCAGTGGGGAGTGCTGAATGCTTGCAGTAACATTCTTGCTGCATGCTGTGCAGGCGAAAAAGAAGAAAAAGTCCAAGTTCTTGGATATCTTTCGCTTTGCCGTGCCTCGACTGCATCGCTCAATTCACCACAGAAGCCTGGAATGTTCATATTTCAATACTATATTTCAATTCTGAGAACGATGGTGGAGTGGGGGAGCGACAAAATCGGGATGACGAACTATATATCTAATGGGAAATCCCCTATTTCCGCCAGAACCAACCCGCGTTCTTTAGTGATGGTTCCAGTTGGCTATTGGGCTGGGGATGGGATAAACCACCGCGCTTTGCAGGTTTAAGGATGGTTTCAGTACTGAACACAAAAAACTATATATATAATTATATAATATTATATATATAATTAATTATATATAATTATATATATATACATACATATATATATAACTATATATATACTATACACACATACATACATATATATAACTACTAGTATATACTATATATATATACATATATCAAAAAATGACGATCAGGTTCAAAACGGGTCGCGCCAAGGTGTTGATCTTTCTGGCGGAATGGGGCGACCGTTCCATGTGCCTGGGATCATGGGAGGATGGGATGGCTATCCCATGGGGAAAGGTTTCTGGTTTCTCCATGTTTTCCCTAAATATCCCCAAACAGCAATCCCACATCAAAGGTGGTTTCCACGTCGCATCTGTGATTGAAGTGATGTGATTGCAGCTATGAGATGCTCTGACAGTTTTCTGAGTTGTCATATTTCCGGTGGTTCCAGTGTCCAAGAGAATCAGAGACTGAATCCTTTAGGACAGAATAGATTCAATAGATTATGTGGGTAAAACAAAGTGAAACTCAGTCACTTTCACTCCATCGACATTTTTGGTGCCCATAGCAGAGCCCGCATCCAACTGGCCTCCAAAGAAGGCCATTTCGTAGGGGAATCCAAAAACCACGGAAGCCTACAGCCATGGTTCCAAAGCCAACCCAATTGCTTGTGGCTTCTACGGCAATAATTGGAAGGATTGCTTCAAGGAAAAACAATGCTTCCCTATGGGTTTTCCCTGAAACTTTCAATCAATCTTAAAAAGTTAAAAATTCCATATTTCTATATATATTTCCAGTTTCCATATAAAATCCCAGACATTTCATCATTTCCTATCATTCCCATAAAAGAACTCCCATTGTTCTCATGGCTGAACGACCAAAAATGTCGTTTCTGAGGCTAGCGACGATCACCCTGGCGACCACCAAGAGTCCCTTCGGAGTCCTCATCGGCGGCTGCAGCCCGGCAGTTCTTGGTGATTCACCGGCCGGTTTTCACCGGCCGGACGACGACATCTCAACAAAAAATGGGGGATATATGGGGAATATATGGGGAGATATGGGGATATGATATTAAGTTATATTAAGTTGACAAGTCAGAAACTTTGATGGGGCTTTACTTATGGATGTGTTACATTGTTTTACCATCCAACATTGAATTTAGATGATTATATACATATATATATACATACATGTTATCATAACCTCGGATTTGCTGAAGATGATTTTGTTTATTTTTCCCATTGGTTAATGTCTACCATTTTTGGGGAATCCACTGGGAATGATCCCTGTATTGAGGTTTCACCAACTAGCCAAAGCACATTCACGAAATTGGGTCCCCACCAAGTATCTGATAGATTGGACTGATAGATCCATTGACAAAGTGCCAGAGTTGCAACCTAAAACCGACCGATCCTCAGGAATCATTTGCACAGGATCTTCGAATATGAAAACAAGCAGCTCTTCCACCTCCAGTGTTTGTCCATTTCCAAAAGTTCCCTTCCATTTTTCCCTGAAACCAGCCCAGTTTCCAACCCAAACTATCATTCCATTAGGGGAGATCAGGTTGTGGACATTTGGTGGCAGGAACTCTAGCAGTGGTGGCGGGTCACTTCTTGGAAGAGCACGTGACTTGGTGGATCTACAGCGGTCCGTTTCTATTACGGACTGAGTACTGAGTACTGTATGATATGATATGATATGTACACAAGGCAGTGAGATAAACATGTTGGAATCATCATTATACCGATTATACCATATTATACCCCCTATATCTATAGGTCTCATACGCTCATAACTTTGTCAGTGAATCAGCTGGAACGTCCAAAAGGGCGGTTGCGATCTCAGGTGAGCGATCGCAAGGTGAAGATCATGGGTGGCACGTTGTTCATCCTCTTTGGTCTCTCGAATCCGCCGGGAACGGGGGTTTCATGGGGGTTGATAGATGATGGATGATGATGAATGATGGATGATGATGGATGATGATGGATGATGATGGATTATGATGGATGATGATGGATGATGATGGATGATGATGGATGATGATGGATGTAGACATAACATATATATATAGTTCATACGAATCGGCTATAACTATACTTCTCCATGGGATATGACCATGGGTCGTGAACTTTTTCCATTTGAATGGGGACGGGCCCACCTTTGGGCTGTGGGATTGGTACCTGAAAATCGTGGAAACACTCCAGAAAATCGAAGCCGCTTCAGCATCATTGGGCAACTCACCTTGAGCTTTTTTTTTGGTTATTCTGGCGATGCAATGGAACGTGGACACTTTGCAAAAGTGACGAAAATGGGCAGAAATGGGCAGAAATGGGCAGAAAAGCCGAAGACATCTCAGGTTTCTCAACGCTGCTGAATATTTGGTGAGACACCTGCAGCGACCAGCATTGAGTATGGGATGTGACATCGACATCATTATCATCATTGGACCAAAACTGATGCCTCAGTCTACAATATTCCATACCCTCTGGTTATTTAACATAGCCATGGTATAGATGGCCCATAGAAATAGATGGTTTACCTATGAAACATGGTGATTTTCCATGGCTATGTTAGTCATAACCAAATGGTACCGGGTATGAAACACGCCCCAAACAAATCCTTGGTGGAACGGCTTGGATCAAGCATTTTTTTTGAGGCCTTAGGTCACCTTACAGGAAGAGTAGGTGGATGTACTTGGATGTTTTGGGAAATACGATCTTTTTAAACATAGATCATGTAGAATCATGTATCATTTCAGTCTGACATGCACAGAATGCTTATGATTCAATATAGCAAACATGCATCCGCTGGCAACCCCATCCACCACCCCAAAACATTTTAGAACTAAAAACCAATTCGAATATGCGCGCATAGCAATTTCAGGGCGAAGAAAAACACGTTCCTGAGCCCCTAAGCTTTAAAGGCAAAGTATGTGCTGACGAAGTCGCATAGCGCCATGGATTTGGCGGGTTTTGGCGGGGTTTGGCAATGCCCAAAATCACCGGACGTCGAAAAACTTACCTCGTGTAAAGTGGCTGAAATGAAGCTCTGGAGGGCAGATGTGGTGACAGGATGCGTGTTTCCAAAGGCTCTTGAAATCCCTTGCAACCACAAAAACAATCTCAAAGACATGGGTTTGTCTCCCAATGTGGGACGCTAAGCCGCTAAGCCATTTGATTTTAGGGTTCCAAAGTTCACGACAGCCTCAACATTAGCCCGTTGAGGCCGGACCATGCAGGTGAACCACCTCCGCTTGATGACAATCGTTTAGGCAAGCTGGATCCGGGATGGCCCCAAGGGCCCAAGGGAAGCCCATGTTTGCTGAACATGGCATGATATGTCATGAACATGTGATTTACATGCGATTTAGTATGAAAAGTTGGCATACCCTTCAAATAGCAATCCTATTGGAGAATATGATGATGAGTGGATGGAATGGGGCAGCCCATTTTCAGACAAACGCTGTGTTTCACAATCCATGGGTCTACCGGTCTACCGGGTTGAACACACCTATATTCATATTGGGGCATGGTGCTCCCACACCAAGAATTGGACAATTGTTTTTTCACATTCTGTTCACCCAATGTGTTTGGAATATTTTGGAATCCCCAATCGTGGTTTGATGGCCCCCCCACGGGACAACTTTAGGCTGGCCCAAAAGATTGTACCAAGTCTTTTGCACTGACCGGTGGTTCCTCTCGCATTGGGTCAGGACCTACTGCCAAAGTGCGGGATAAAAAGAACATGCCGTGTGCTGTGGAATGTCAAAGAGTACCCTCTGGTAAACTAACATAGCTATGGAAAATCACCATGTTTATTGGGAAAACTCACTATAAATGGCCATTTTCAATAGCTATGTTAGTTTACCAGAGGGTACTGTTTTTGATACTGTCGCCTAAAACCATCGGCTTGGCACACGGCTTAAACCAGCAGTGGATCGGTATTGTCGGTATGGAGCCAAAGTCAAACATCCTGGAGAGGGATGGCCATGACCAAACATGATTGGTGGAAGGTGCTGAAAATTCTGGTCATCCGTTGAAAAATATTGGAGGATGGATAAATGTCACCACCAAAGTTAGCCAGCTTTGAATCTGGGGAATCCATGAGAGTCCATTAGCTACAGAGAACTACAGCCAAGGTCCCTGTTAGCTCAATTGATTCCCAACGCTCTACTTCTGGCATTTTCTAGAAACCTCATGGTCAATCAACAGACCAGAAACTCAAAACTGATTTCTTGGTTCAGCAGAGTCACTTTGTTTTATCCTTGTGGAACATTTTTCAGGGCGGGCCAAGACTCCAAAGTTTCTGAACAGAGCCAAAACAAACACATCATCTGTGGAGTTGGACACAATCAGAAAACATTCCGCATGGCCCACGCGGCAGCCCGGTCATGGGCCTTGGCAGCTCTGGCGGCTCTCCTGTGTGGAAGCAACGCCTTTGCGGGGAGCCACGACGGGCACGGAGAGGTGTTTTGGGCCCCAAACATCTCGGGAAAATCATGGAAACACATGCTGGAAAACACAAAAAATAAAGCACTGGTTCATTATTCTCCTCATTAAGATATAATTTAGACCCAAGGTTGGGGATTGCTGCGAGTTTTTGCACTGGTGAATCACAATCGGATCTCCAGTACATATTGTACTAGACAATTTAGGCCTTTAGGATGGAAGAAGATAGCTCCAATAATAAGATATGATCCAAGGTTTGTTCGGGATGGTGTGACAATGTGTGACGATCTTACTCTAAATTTCATGGCAGGGATTTCTGATCATGGCAGGAGTCAGCACCACCTCATTTTGCTTTGGCCTTTGAACTCCATGACGTGTAGCTTCCAACTGGACCATCGGCCATTTCCCTCCAAAACTGTCCGGTCAAAACATTGCCTATGTTCCCATATTTTCCCAGAAGGTGATGATGTTTCCCGGGCGCATGGGGAATTATACACCCAATATGCTTGGATTCACCACGACGGGACGGAACAACTCACCGCCGAGGTGTCAGAGTGGCGTGCGCCGAAAAGATGTACCCAGATCCTCAGGTGCTGGGCCGGGCACGGTGTTTTGCGCACAAGCAATACTTTCTTTCGCCCTGGGCACCTTGTTTTTGCAATTCATTTTCATGGGTTTCATGTTAACTTTGTGACGGTGTCAAAGGCCATAGGATGCCATGGGCTTTTTGTGCAATGGTATCTAGAAGTGTTCCTGGTATGGAAATGACGACTTTTACATCCAAGAAGAACAACTCACTTGGTCAACATGCCAGCGACGACATTGACAGAGCTGCACACAGGTTTGGGCAGGAAATGACTCCCAGAACTGCTGCAATATCCATGGATCTCTCCCAATCATCGCTCATAGATGTCGCAGCCACCAATCATCGTTGGTCGATCAAAGCCATGACACCCTCTGCTCATCGCATCAAAGCACGTGGTGTATAGAATTGGAGGTTCGGCCCGCCCTTCAGAGGCAAAATCAATAGGTGCCAACACCTCACATGATCCACATCTACATGTTTGGCGGCAAACAGAAACAACTCTTGGTGGCTTTATATACACCATTATACACCCAAAGATTTGGGTTGTGTCAAATCCATCGACTTTGGTTGCTTTAAACCCCGATTTTGCCGCGGGTTGATCCATATTCGCAAATCAAACCCATATTATTTGTATGTTACTTCTTTTCCAGAATTGGATGCAGGACAATTTTGGAAGAAGCAAACAAACAACTGGTAAATTTGTTTGTCCATTTTCCCCTGAATCAACTGAGTCATTTTTTGCGGCCTATCCCCACCTTGCCAATGAGATAGTCAAGGATTTGTTGACCATTCAAATCCATTTCATGGGATTATCATGATAACTACCATTTCCACCCCCGTACCAAAAAAGCCATGACCCTCCGGTGTCATCACTTCCATGCACCGCAGGAGAGGTATCTCCCCCCGTGGAGCTCCCAGCGGTCGACCCACACCTTTGGTGGTGCCGAAGAAGGAGGGACCGCAGTGGCTGCTGGGCTGACGCCGCGATGCCACTGGGTGCTTGGGAATTCAACCTTGGTGGGGTAGTTTGAGCATCAAACATTGCGGTTTTTCATGGTTTTAAGATGTTTTAAGCAACAACACATGGGGTTGAAACCAAAAGAGAAGGGGAAACTAAATGGTGAAGAGCATAGTTTGATATGTTAGTCCTTTACCACAAATGGGGGATGTATCCCTAATCAACTAAGAGAATATTTATTGCAGGGTTATTTCGATTGGCAATGTTAAGGACCAGCGACGTGCATCCCATGTGTGGGTGACAATCGGGTACCAAAATTGATCAAAACGCGGACAGTTCTCAGGGGTTGGGGAGGTTTTGACCTCCCCCAACTGAAAATATCCACATTAAGCAAGTTCAAAATTTTAAACCCGATTGTATATGGCCCCCATGCTGAGAGAGCTATGAACAAGTGACGACTTGTGCAATGCAACTGGGAGGGTGAACTAGCTAGTTGATTGCTCTTTGTCCCGGTCATGTTGGCTCTGTATAACACAACATCCCCGGAAATGTCATGGGCGAGTGGGATCTGGCCAAAACAGTAAGCACGCTGCTTTGGCCTGCTAGAAACGGATCCTGGCCTGCCAATTGGCCAATTCCGCGAAGTTGGGTGCAACTAGGGGTGCATTCCAGAATTCCAGGCATCGTTGTCAGTAACCACATTATTCAACATTATATCCCGAGGTTATATAATGTTATATATGGGGCTATGGGGTTGTCTCGAAAACATTCCATCCACTGATGCATCATCATTTTCCCAATTATTTGATGGTTTCTTAGGTACTCGGTGCACCCCGACGCATCAATCTATCATATTGCTTGTTTTATCCTAAAACATCGCAGGACATATTCCATTATATCCTCAATGGCTGGCGTGATACCCCCAGAACTGCTTGGTTGATACCACCATTTTCAATAAATATGCTGTATATGGATGGATAGTCATCCCCAAAAAGATAGAACGTGACTCGGATCTCACCTTTCTTTCTATCTTCTGTATTGGTTTACCATTTTTTGCGCACACAAGAAAAATAGACACGTTAGTACATATCATCAATACCATCCTGGAAACATTGTTTTGATGGGTTTCCTATAATACCTTCTGGTATTTTAACAGTTTGCTACTCTCTGGAATATATGTTCAATATACATGTATATATAATTATATATATATATCTACATATAATTATATATATATATATATCTCTATATTTATAATTATCTATATAATATAATATATGTATATGACATCCCCAAGCTCCAAGGGACCCCCGATTTCCGTGGGATTTCCAAAAAAAGGTGGGATGCCCGGAACTCCGCCTCACCGGTGGTGAAGCCTCCAACGGAGCCCAATGGTCACCTGGCGGCCATCCGTTTTTTTTTTTTTTTTGCATGCCTGTGATATATTATATACATCCACATGTATTTATAATATAACCAATGATATATATATATATAGATACATGATTATATATATATATATATGTGTATGAGATTGATGTTGATCCATGTCTATATGTAATATAGATATTGATCTATGTAATTATATATGCATATATATCATGGCCGATCCACTGTTGAAGGTACAACTAAAGCCCCCCAAAATCATACCCCAAGGACTTCCTAAGACGGTACTTGGATCCATAGGGATGTATGTCTGGCATATATACATATGGATATCAAGCACTATAACAAACACATATAATCATATATATGTCTATGTTGGTATTCAACTTGTTGATCCTATACATATTTGATATCAGTATATACTCTTTGCTTGTTTTCTCTATATATAAAAGTAAATCAAGTATTATTTGCATTTTTCTATTGCAATTGTATGTATATTTGTATAGCCACAATTGGGAGATATAATAGGTGCAATGATTGAAACAGGGATCTTAGATATAGACCATATAGTAAAACGCATATGCTAGGTCAAAAAAGATACAATAGATACGAGCTATTTATATAACTGGATAATAGGTATTAGATACAATACATTGTACGTTTTATTTAATCTAGTTTTTCACAAGGCAAACATGAATAATATATATATATATTATATTATTAATTTCAGATTAATCTATACTTCATAATATTCAACGTTCAAGAATTCGATAGTTGCAAAGCAATATCCAGCTTCAAATTCGGAGGCCTGTTGCATACATTTGGATGTTGTTTCCTGCTGCACCATCGATGCTCTGCGAGGTCAGTGGAGAATGTGGTACTATGGCCGTGCAGGCAGGTGACGCCTGTTGCCATTTTCCTGTTTCAGTTTTGAGAAACGTCAGAAATGGGAAGCCAAATTCTGTAGTCTTTTGCCTTCCTAAAAAATATGATGTATAGATGATCATATTCTGAGATGTAATATCCAAATGATACCCTCTGGTAATTTAACATAGCTATTGAAAATCACCATTTTTAATGGGAAAATCCACTATTAATGGTCATTTTCAATAGCTACGTTAAATTACCAGAGGGTAGTACTTTTCTGTAGTCTCTTGCTATTTTCTGCTTTCATGGTTCACCAGTCGTCAGTACCAGTGGATGATCATGGGGTTGTTTCGCGCAAGAAAAGCCCTGTGGTGAACGAGCATGAAAAATGTTGTGAATAGCTAAAGACCTTGTGGTATCTACAAATCAACATGTAGGAATTGTATGGAATTGTAAGATATTGTAGGATGCTCGCTATACTGTGAATGTCACATAATGTCACAAGATTCCACCACTCGTCCATTGGAGCAATGTCAGGTTGGAATACGTCGTCCACGGTAGGATCATGCACTGCGAGATATTGTCAGTCATTAATTATCAAATGCTGATTTCACTAATAAGGATAGGTTTGACTCGTTTGACTGCTTTGTTTAATCTGCCTTTACTAATGGGGAGAAAACAAGAACGTCCGAGATTGGCTGGCACTCAGAAACGCAAACCAGAATTCTAACTTCTAACATCTTCTAACGATATGCTATATCCTAGAATATCACACTATATCCATTAGATTCCCATGATCTCTGGTAAACTAACATAGCTATGGAAAATCACCATTTTTAATGGGAAAACTCACTATAAATGGCCATTTTCAATAGCTATGTTAAACTACCAGAGGGTATATCACCATAAAATAAGAATCTCCTACTCCTTCTCCAAGGTACCGAGTGGGCCAAGGGTCTCAAGGCCTTTCTACCCACAGGGCGTATTGGTTGCGCCACATCCAGCGATGGTCTCAAGTGGCGCAGATGTAAAGGCCCCTTGGAGGCGTGGTGGTTGTTTCAACTGCAAGAGCTAGAAATTTTGCGGCCGAATACCCACCAGTTGATATACTGTACCAACGTATCCATATAATTATACATCTATATATATACATATATAATATATTTAAGTATATATATTATATATATATGATACTCATGATTATATATCGAAATGATGAACCGCACCCGATGTTCTAGTATGGTTTCAATTTTCAATATCCAAGATGGAACTGAGAAACATTGATAGAGCCTCAGCCATGTTTCGCTGCTTCAATGCTGACTTTCCTGGGCCTCCTTGGCTCAGTCGTCATGGGGGATCCCCGGTTGTCACCATAGCTGCCATTGCTTTCAAGCCATGGTCGTCCATGACTTGAGTTGGCGGTACCCCCATGACTTAGGACTTAAGAAAGCTCCATATGTTTCTCTTCTACCTCGATGATCTCCAATGACTGTTTTTCGGGCGGCCCTAAGACCGCGACCTCATTAAGTCAGCTCCGCAACTTACTTGGCAGTTGCCCTCTAATCCGCAATGGATTCGAGGGTTGTCCCCAATTCAATGCCCATCAAAAGTTCGGGGAGTTTCTATCCATGTTTGACACCGAAGTGCTCCAAAGTTTCATGGAAACAAAGGAGTCGTTTGCCCCGTCGTCCGGCAGGGTGGTGCAGTCTTGGATCCCTCTGAAGATGCCTTTGACTCCGTGCACGTTGGGGTGGGTGCGACAGCCCAGCATGGGGAGATACAACTCACTGCGAATGTAACGGGGATGTAGCCCAATATATTGCCGGGACTTAGAGACCTTAGAGCTATAAAAATCTTGTCAACACAGGCTGAGGTCAAAACATATTATAGTCATGCCCCTGTCATTTTTTGGGTGGGCTTAGCATCCCAAAAGGAAAACTTGACAGCATTCGACAAACAAATACAACACCACAACGACAAAACAATGCCACACCAATATACACCAATGATATAAAACTTAGCCAACAAATGACAACCTGACTCAATAGTTGCAGAGAAGCACTTTTTGGGCTCAGCCCCTCCGGACCCAAAAATGACGAACACATGATCTTTCTGGGTGAGATTTTCCAGTGTTTTGACGCCCAAAACATGGTCAACTCTCGGGGCGAAGAGCAGATCAGGACTGTGGTGTACCCAAGAACTCGTGATGATACATGGGGCTGCAAGAGCTGTGATTTCAATGTGGATTTCAGTCCTGTTGCTACGGCAATTTTGGACGGAGCTGCTCGAAGAGGGCAGAAGATTGGAGAATCCAATCTCAAACGTAAAGTGTTACTGAGCCGTCGTATTACTTGTCATACTAGTTTCATATTGCTGTTTATTATTTGTGACTTTGTCATTGTCATATTAATGAAATGAGTTGCCACTTGCGGATCTTGATGTCGGAAGTTGTCCAGATGCCAACTGTTCTTCCGAAAGCCGGGCGAGCCGGTTTCAGGACTTGACCGCTGGCCGTGTTGGAGCCATCATAATTGGGTGTTGTTGCTATGGAGCAATAAGTAGCAATGAGATCAATAAGTTCAACGAAATATCGAATCGAAAGCTCAGAAAAAAACATGTCATTCACATCCCAAGCCATGATTTTCCCGGCCCTGTTGAGGCCCATGTCGGGCCATGTCGCCCATCTTACCCATGTTGCATCTTTGGGTCCCCAGGGATCACCGAAAAAAAATCTGGTTCCAACCGTCCCAAAGGTGATGTCGTGCAGTTGCCAAATGGCACACTTTGGATGTACTATTTTGGAGGTGCCAAATTTGTGGGTCCCAGGTTCACGAGAGATGTAGAACGCTTTTTTTTAACAAAAATACTTGTTGGACCATGAAGAAGGTAGGAAAATCAAACAGTACAGAAATCGAAAGCCGTTCAATGCTACATGTCGCTGGTCAAAGGAAGCGCTATTTTGAGGGATTGATGTTTTGAGTGATTGATGTTTTGTTTTGACAACCAACCACGTTGATAATAGATAACTGTCATATGCTGGGAGTTCATGGTCAAGTCTTCTGTTGCTGCTTATGAGCTCAATGTGGTCAGAAGCTCTTATGACTATCTATCCTATCCTATCCTATTCCTATTCTATTCTATTCTATTCTAATTCTATTCTAATTCTATTCTATTTCTATTCTATTTCTATTCTATTCTATTCTATTCTAATTCAATTCAATTCAATTCTATTCTATTCTATTCTATTCTATTTATCTATCTACATTGAGCGCCTCCCCGTCACACTAACAGTCAGAAAATGCCTTATCAATCTCACTTTGCCATCACAGAGGGGTCGCATTTTTTGTCCTTCAACCTGGCTATAAGATACGTATGGCTAACTGTTTGTACGTCAATAATATACATATATATAATATATCCAGGTATATAATGGTATATATACCATTATATACCTGGAAATTT
Source organism: Cladocopium goreaui (assembly GCA_947184155.2). Taxonomy (NCBI): domain Eukaryota; class Dinophyceae; order Suessiales; family Symbiodiniaceae; genus Cladocopium; species Cladocopium goreaui. The sequence continues at coordinate 210,261 of CAMXCT020000045.1, read as the reverse complement.
CCAGGGTTTCAAAAATAGCCGAGGTTTTCCGGAAAGAACCGGCTTTTTCCCTTTTTATATAATTCGAAGGTCTGCGCCAAGGTACTTTCTCGTTTGTGGTCTTGCTCAGGTCAAGTGTCTGTCTCAAGGATCCCCATTGAAACACGACGGACGACGAAAGACGACGAAGAGAAAAAAACGAGCAAAAGGGTTTCAAGGGTTCCTCTACGGGACCTCCGGGGGAAGAAATTCCAAGGGTTCCTCTCCGGGACCTCCGGGGAGAAAAAATAAAAATAAAAATCTTAAAAAAATAAGACGGGCACATACCATTGAGAAAAACACATAGCATGTTTTGTGCATATTTGCAATGTTCGGTCGCAAGTGTTCTTCCCCAGGGTATTGGTTTGTCTCCGGGATTTTATTTTATTTTTTATTTTTTTGGCAGCCTTGAGCGCGAACCTTCACTGTGGGAAAACACTTGGCCTTGAGAAATCATTCGAACATGGGAAAGTTTTCCAGGAATACGGTTGGGAAACCAGGACCTTTGAGGAGGGGAAAAAGAAAGCACCTTTGATACAGGGGGGAGGGTTGAGACAGGCACATACCATTGAGAAGGTAGAAAACCCTTCATTCAGACTCTTGAATAATATATTCACATACTGTCCTAGCCTTTGGGTGCGCACCACTTGCCACATGACTGCTGAATTTGTGTTGATGTTATTTGTTTGTTTTCAGGGTTGGGTTATTATGGGAAAATTACGGGTTCCCTACGGGATAAATACACTTACGAGTTGGGAAAAAAGTAGGGTGTGTGGGAACCAAGGTGGAATACGGGTTATTACGCGATAATCATGGGTTCCCCACGGGATAATTAATACAGGTTCGACCTGCTTCTTCCCACACATTTTCTCAAATGCGCTCAATAGAGATTGGAGAAACGATTACAAAACTTTTTGTGGCCAAATTTCAGCCCTCAGTGGCCACAGGTGACCGAAACCAACTAGTCAGGTGCTACATTTTGGGAACTTTCCCCGCCGAAGTGTGGTTTCAACTTGGAAAATTGCCCAATCTGGGAAAACCCGAGGTTTTCCCGCAGAACTAGGGAATACCCGAGGTATTGAGCGGCACCCTGAATTCCAGGGTTTGGTCGCTCCAGGTATACAATTATATATAATTATATATACATGTATCATGGGAGATGACCTGTCCACCAACTATGTTGGAACGGGAATTCCACCCAGATCAACGTCGGCTCCACCAGCTGCCAGGGGGCCTCGATGGTTTGCCAAACCAGGGCATTCGCATGCAGATTGGTGGCTCTGCATTGAACAAACCAGGAATTTCCAACCCTTGCGAAGTGGAAACCATGGCTGCCATGGCCCATAGAAATGTCAATGATTTACCTATTTCTTGATTTAGCATGATATCGCCATGTCAAATTACCAAAGGGATCCAAAGGGTAATTGTTACAAGGTCAGTTGGTAACACTAAAATATCCAATATTCTATGAAAAGAACACCGAAAAAAGGAATCAAATCGAATTATTCGGTTTATATTCCTTGTGGGACCTATGGAACCATTTTTTCGAGCATTAAAACGCGCCAGCAACCATGCAGAGTTGGACTTACATCTGTCTTACATGACAAAAACAATGTCACACACACATACATATATATATATTATATTATATATATAAATATATACATATGCAACACACAGAAAGCACACATCGCAGCCCAACATTTCATGCCCTAATTGCTAGAAACTCAGAATCCAATCCATCCCCGTCGGAGCCTTCGGAGACCTCCAGGGAGTTGCGGCTGAGGCTTAGCCACATCGGAGGATGGGCTCAAATGGCAGCGCGCGGAGGGAGGGCAGCCGGTGCTTTCACCGGGAGACGAGGAGGACTTTGACGCCCTCTTCGTGGTGCCTTGGGCCTAAAATGGGAAAGCTCACCAATAGATTTTGGAGGAAAAGACATTATATATATACACATAATATATATATACATAATATATATATACATAATATATATATATATACATAATATATATATACATAATATATATATACATAATATATATATACATAATATATATATACATAATATATATACATAATATATATATATACATAATATATATACATAATATATATATACACATAATATATATATATACATAATATATATATATACATAATATATATATACATAATATATATATACATAATATATATATATATACATAATATATATACATAATATATATATATACATAATATATATACATAATATATATATACACATAATATATATATATACATTATATATATATACATAATATATATATATATACATAATATATATATACATAATATATATATATATATACATAATATATATATACATAATATATATATACACATAATATATATACACATAATATATATATATATACATAATATATATATATATACATAATATATATATACATAATATATATATACATAATATATATATATACATAATATATATATATACACATAATATATATATATATACATAATATTATGTATATATATATATTATGTATATATATATATTATGTATATATATATATACATAATATATATATATATACACACCCAAAGTGGGATGGTAACTTAGACTCAGACAAATACACAAAGATGGAAGTTTAGTTATATGAGCAAGATTCCTAAGATCAGTGTTTTTTCGATGGGAAATTGTGACTCATCCCCGAATGGCTGCTGCAAAGTGTATCTGAATGACATGTTGAGAAATTGAAGTATCTAGAGAGGAGCAGGAGGTTATGAATCAAAAAATTAAACCCAGAGCATCAGAGGTTTTGGTCCATTTCTATTTGGTAACATGTAGCAAACCATCCAGTTTGAGCCTCCCCTACGGCCTGAATCGTACGCGCGGCTGAGGCATGGCCACGAGTTCTACCTCCATGGCTGACCAAAGGAGTCAAAGGAATTCCAAAGAATCAGTGGCGCCTCGGCGGGTGTTTGCAAAGGGCATCTCTAAATTTGTAGATTCTTATTGCTATTGACTATTATAATTACTATAATAATAATAGTTACTATTCTTTTTTATTGTTCTTATTTGGTATTATGGGGATTCAATCAGCCCCCCCAAGTACGAACTTTTGGGCGGGGGTCACCTTTCGCGGGGTTGTTTGACTCATGCCCAGTCGAACTCGTCGAACTCTGGGACCCCAAGAGGATGTTCAAATTGATCCATGGACCGCGATGGATAGCGCAATTCCAGTTACTCTGGGAACATTTTGGGAGCAACAATCAGCTCAGGTACATGTCCTACCACACGGCGAAGTTCGAGTCAACGGGCTTACGCTGGACAGCAGGTGCTGCATTTAGCCCGGATGGCATTCACTGGAAGAAGGCCCGGCCTTCTATTGGGCGCCATCTTTGATTGGAATATCACTATTTTGGTGACCACCAACTTGCCAACATCACTATTATTACTGTTCCTCAACTATGATAACTATGAATGACTGATATCACTGTTAATCAACTAGAATTAATCCAATGGTGATTGCTATATTATCCTATATGAATCAACAAATCATCAACTATTACTCAACTATGAATCACTACAGTAGTATCACTAGTATTAATCACCCATATCCTACGATTTTCCTCAACTATTAATCACATTTAATCACTATATCCTATCATTCATCAAGTAAGTATGAATCACTAACATCCTCCTGGTTACAATGATTAAGGTCTATGATTCCTGGTTACATAAAAATCATCCCAGGCGGGCCCTGTGTTGGGTCCCAGCAGCAGTGGCTCTTGGGATTCTTGCGGCGCAGCTTGGCACAGAATGGGAATGTGGGGAACCCAACCATAAACCTGCCATTTTCAATGGTTGATGCTACCCGTTTATGCTGATTTCGGGATGGCTTTTTATTAGGTTTACATACATAGGTTTACCACATGAATGGGATAGATAATGGATTTGATGGAATTTCATGGAATATATAGTGGGACTTAATGTGATTGGATGGAATTAACCACAATGTTTTCTGCTTGAAGCATAGGTTGAAGTTCACGGTTGTGATGCATTTCGGCTTACTAGCATCCTTTTTGGGGGTTTAATGCCCCCTATCACTTGTGCCAAGTGCAGGGGATTTCAAGCCTCGGAGGGGGATTCCTGGTGCGTAGGCTGCACTGCCTGCAAAGCCCTAGGCAGGGAACTCACTGCCCACTGGGAGAACAGTGGGGCAAGGAGGCTGGGCAACGACGTGGTTGTCTCAGCCACCCGGCAGTTGCGAGCCCTACGCTCACTAAGTGCTGGGCTGGCAAGGGAAGGCTCAGGTGCTACCGCTGGGACTCCCCGCGCGCGTACGCCTGAGCCTCCACCGGCCGTGCCTGAGCCGAGGAGCCCTCCTAAGAGGCGAGAACGTGAAGAGCTTCCTCGTCGACGTGGAGAAGAAGGCCGTGGAAGCGCCAAGGAAGAGCAGCACACAGAGGACTGTTCCGAGGAGAGCGAGGAAGAAGAGGACCAGGTCGAGCGTAGCCCCCCAAGGGACGCTGATCACCGTCCTATCAGGGAGGAACGACCTCCAACGCCGCCACCTCCACCGGAGAAGTCCTATCCAGGCACGCGCAACTTGCCTGTGAAGCTGACACGCCGAGATCGCAGCCAAGAACGTGACCGAAGTCGAGATCGCAGGAGACGATCCTCACATCACAGTGGGAAGCGTCGAGGTGGACGCAAGCACAAAAGACTTCATCGCCTTGCACAACAACCAGATCTTCTGATACATCGAGTTCCTGGACGTTCTTTCTGGGAATTGAGTGCAGAACAACCGGGCTCCTTGGAGCTCGCCCAACTGGGTAGGTGAGATGGCTTTGGCCTTTACGGAAGGAAAAGAATATACGCTTGAAGAACAGGCAGAATGGAGCAGTTTTGTGCCCTCGCCTGGAACCATCCTCGAGGTGGACATGGAGAGCACCGACCGAGCTATCGATCATCAGGCTTGGGCGGCTTTCTTCATCAAAGGGGTTGCAAACGAAATGGATGGATCACATGTGGTGGAGGTTCACTTCATGGGATGCGAGTACGAACCAATGGATACCGAGCTGGCAGGGTATTTTCGCCGTGGCTCGAAGCATATCCATTTGTGTTTGTCAAAGCCTTGCATCATCTTCGGAGAGACCGAAGCCATCCATGCTACTCGAATTCGTTTGTGGAGCCCCGACAATTTCGTCGCCGATTATGTGCGGGAGGATGCCATCAAGTCTCTCGAGGCCTGGCGTCGGGAAGCAGAGAAGCTGGCAAAGCCAAAGCGTCGCGCCAGAGCTCCGCCCAAGGAGAAGCCCGATGGAAAGAAAACTCCTGGAGGACGAGCCAAACCAGGAGCCAAACCCAAAACGCCCGCTGGAAAACCCTCCGATGCGGCAAAACGGGAGGCTCTCAAGGCAAAACTGAAGGCCCTTCGAGGAGTTCACAGAGGACGAGAAGAGGAGAAGAGCCCGGTGGAAGTAGCATCAGGCTCGGACGAGAAGGAAGAAGATGGATCGGGGGAAGAAACTACAGGTTACTCACCTTCAGAGACCCTCTATACAGGGACTCAGTTGACCGACAAGCCCAAGAAGAAGGAGAAGAAGAAAGAGAAGCGCCACTCCGGAAGGGACCAGGAGATAGTCCCGTACGAGGTCACAAAAGGCGCTACTTCGAAAGGCTTGAACGATCAGCTACTCAACCGGGCCCTCGCTGTCAAGGACGTGCGGGATCAAGCTCGGAAGAAAGCTCGGAAGAGGAAAGACAAGAAAGACAAAGCCCTCACCCTCTTGAAGCAGATCCTTATTGGTGGTTCGGACAAGGACCGGAAGCAGGACAAGAAGAGCAGGAAGAAAAAGGGTCGCAAGAGGAGGAGGCTGGAGGATGGAGTGATCGTGAGCTCAAGCAGGAGCTCGGAAGACGACTCCTCAGACCGCGAGGAGTCAGGCGAGGAGGTGAGCTCAGAAGAGGACTTGGAAGCTCCTATGAAGAAGCGCTCGAGAGATGCTCCGGGCTCCGTGCTGTCACTGTTGACGGAGCACGTGAGAAGCCAGATGGAGCAGGAAGCGCTGATGGAAGTGGGAGAAGGTCGAAGGAAGGTCACGAGTGGGGTGAAGGTTGCGACCTACTTCAACCTGCACATCAAGCCCACTTACGGCCATCACCTTCGAGAACTCCGGGAGCTCTACATGTTGGCAATGACCATAGACCTCCTACGCAAAGGAGATCTGGCGAGAGTGGGCGACAGCCTCAGCGCCCGCTTCATGGCGATCCATCAGAGCCTGGTGGATCAATCTTGGGGCACAGCCAGGCACATGGAGCTCTTCCCTCTGGAGGAGACCACGGCGGCTTCCTCTGCCTTGGTGCTGGCGTCGAGGAAGCACAGCCGGTTGGTCGACAAAGTCCAAGGGAAGGGTACCTGGCAGTCTCAAGGCGGCGGCAAAGGCAAGGGCTCCTACCGCGCCGACTGGGCAAACTGGTCCGAAGGACCGAGCAAGGGCAAAAAGGGAAAAGGAGGAGCCCAGAAGGGCAAAGGCAAAGGAAAGGGAGCCTCTCTGGCCTCGGGCGACAAGGCAGCGGCGGATTGGGAACGCAACAAAGACAAGCCCGAGACGACCAAGTAAAACCGCTGGCAAAAGCCGTGCGGGAAGAAGAGCGGCAATCTTGGCTGAAGGGGCTAAGCCTTCAGGACATTTTGTCTTCGTGTCAGACCTTGAAACAGGCTGGGTGCAGTTTGGCTTGGCTCCTTGTAAACGCTGAGGGTATCTCGAGCGTGCAAGGAAGTTCAAAGATATTGGATGGCATCTTTGCTTTTGGCGCATGGCACAGGGCTTGGCGCTCGCGGCAGGCCCTTCCAATCAGAGAGGGTGACTTTGGGCCCCTATCTGAACGGCTGAGATCACAACCTCTGGACTTTATCCGTGAGGACTCCTTTGTGAGAGAGTGGTCATCAGCCTGCTGGGCTATGCTGGCATGCTTTGCGTGCAATACTTTGGTTGGCGCTCCGGTGCCATTTCAGTCTGGCAAATGGAGCAAACTTGAACGGGAGCTTGCAGCCTCCGTGACAACGGCGGCCGACCGGCTGCTCAGTCATGGGGATGTCAGTCACTGCGACTTTGCCGGGTTGGAAAAAGATTTGAAGAGCAAGCGCGTGAGTTATTCAGGGGAAGAAGTAGGCGTTTGTCACAGTTTGTCTTTGGAACAGGTCCTCCCTTCTCTTCCTCCAAAAGAACATGGTGGGTGTATTGATATTCTTCGATTTGTTTCTTCTTCAACAAAACACTTCTTGACTCATCCCAAAAGAATGATTGTAAAAGACGTTGGACAGGAGTTGCCCAAACTGCAAGGAAAACTGCATATTGAAAAGGGCTCTGAACTCCCGTTGGCACGTGTGTTGGTAGATCGGGGAGTTTGTCGTTGGGTGCCCCTGGAGGATGTTTTGGTTTATCGACAACAACGAGTTCTTAACGGTCTTTTTGGAGTAGAAAAACCATCAACTTTGGCTTCTGGAAAACCTGTTTTACGTTTGATCATGAACCTGGTGCCCTCCAATGCCATCATCAAGGGATTTTCTGGGGCTGTTTCAAACCTGCCCCATATAACTTCATGGATGAGTACAGTGATCGAAGATGGGTGCGAGCTGAGAATTTGGCAAAGTGACATGCAAAACGCTTTCTATCTTTTTAGGGTTCCGGATGCTTGGGGACCGCTGTTAAGTTTCAACCTCATCGCTGCTGGACAGGACATCGGATTGGAGCCGGAAAAGGACTTCGCATTAGCTTGCCGAGTCCTACCCATGGGTTGGAACAGCTCAGTGGCCATCATGCAAGAGGCCAGTGAAAAGATCCTGGAGCTGGGGCACCTCCCTTCTGATAGACAGCTGTTGCGTGGACGCGGAGTCCCTCCATGGATGAGTGATATGTTGAATAAAGCTGAATCGGAGGGGCGCACTTGGTGGCATGTCTACTTGGACAATTTCGCCGCTGGACAAGTGGCTGAGAAGGGCGCTGATTTTTATGAAGGTGAGGAGCTTCATCAGTTGGCCGAGCAGGCATGGTCTGAAAGCGGGGTTGTGTCGTCAAGCAAGAAAAGGAAGAGCGCTGAGATTGAGGGACAAGAACTGGGAGCTATGATAGATGGAGCCAACCGAACCATGGGGGGCTCACCTGACAGGCTTCTAAAGTTGGTTCAGGCCACTCTTATTTTGCTGAAGCAGGCTCATTTGTCCAAGAAGTTGTGCCAGGTCATTGCTGGACGCTGGGTGCATGTTTTCCAGTTCCGCAGGCCGGCCATGGCCCTGCTGGAACACACATGGGCCTTTACTGCTTCAAAGAGATTTGAGCTGAGCTTAACTTGGAAGGTTCGGCGTGAGCTCTTTTGGTGCATCTGTGCTGTCCCTTTCCTTCACTGTTTCCTTGGTGCGGAAGTGTCGCCGGTAATGACAGCGAGCGACGCATCAATGACTGGTGGTGCAGTTGGCGTTGCGACTGAGTTGTCAGAAGAAGGAAAAGATTTTGTGGGGGCCACCTCACAAGGTCACCACACAGCCACGGCAGACATTTTGGTGCTGTCACTCTTCAATGGCATAGGCGGGGCCCTCAGGTGTTATGACATTTTAGGAATAGCTCCTAGATATGTGGTGGTTTGTGACATCCATGGGCCTGCTCAACGGGTAACAGCCAAACGCTGGCCAAATGCCGAGCCTGTTGGCGATGTGAGGGAAATCAACGAGGAGGTGATTGACAACTGGTTTAGAAAGGTGGTCCCTTTGGAAGAGGTGCACTTGTGGTCCGGTTTTCCCTGCACTGACCTTTCAAGTGCAAAGGCGCGTCGAGAAGGGTTGGAAGGACAGGCTTCAGGATTGTTTTGGGAGGTGGTTAGGATTCTGAAGCTTTTGAAGGCGAGAGCGCCCTTGCATGTTGTGATAAAGTATGTGGCGGAGAACGTGGCCAGTATGGCCAAAACTGACTGCATGACCATCTCACAAGCTTTGGAGGTCATGCCCTATTGGCTGAACTGCGCGCATGCAGTGCCCATGAACAGGCCCAGGTTGTGTTGGACATCGGAGGAATTGGAAGGTGCGCTGGAAGGCCTTCGTTTTGCGGAAGCAGAACATTGGACCGAAGTTTATGCGGAGGCGGAATATCCAAATGCCGACCAATGGCTCTCAGAAGGAGCGGTGTGGCCTGGACAGGCTGAGGGAGCAATCTTTCCAACAGCAATGAAAGCGATTGCGAGGAGGCGTCCACCTGAGCAACCAGCTGGGCTACGCCGTTGCGACCCCGACACAGTAGGGCGCTGGCGGGCGGACCAGTTTCGGTTCCCTCCATATCACTATTTGCCACAGTATGTGATCTGGAAAGAAGACCGTTGGCGTCTCACCAACAGCTCAGAGCGGGAGCTGTTACTGGGGTATGGGTGGAACCATACAAAGGTCTGCATGAGCGCTTCAGACATTAAACGCTCAGCTCAGGCATATGAGGATGAGAGAGTTTCTCTACTTGGAGATTCATTCAGCATCTACTCCTTTGTCATTGCGGCAGCGGCACTATGCAGGAGATGGCTCCCGAGGCTGCAGTACTCGCATCTGACAAGGAGAATGGGAATGGCACCGGGTTTTAGGGCACCTTTGAGATGGAAACTCCCCTTGTGTCGAACTCTTTGTTATGGTTCTCCCTTTCCTTGTGTGTTTTCTGTTGTGGAATTAAAAAAATTAGTCTTAACCAAGGTCAATCATACAGGGTCCGACATCCGCATCACCACGGGCGAGCTTCTCTCCCCAAAAAGTGTTCCTAGACAATCGGTTGAGGCAGGTTGGTGGTTGTGGCAACCTTCTTTCAAGACACGCTGGAAGCAAAGAGAGCATATCAATGTCCTTGAATTGCGTTCGATCCTTTTGGCTGTAAAATATCAGGTTTCACATTTTGGGGCGAGACACGTGCGCCTTTTCCATGTCTCTGACAGCTTTGTGGCAATGTCGGTGGTGGCCAAGGGACGCAGCGGGAGCCGGCAGCTGAATGCCATCCTGAAGCTCCTGAATGCGACCCTGTTAGGATTTGGGTTGACTCTGTGCATTGGCCACGTTGAGTCGACTGAGAATCCAACTGATGGGGAAAGCCGTTCCATGGCGCTTTTGTACTAAGACCTCTCGGGCTGACCGGGTGAGACAACGCTCAAAGGTCGTGCTCAGAGATGCAGGTCTTTCACACAAGACCCAGGAGCGCTATTACACAGCGCTACGGAAGCTGCTACCTGTGTTGCTTAATAGTCAGGACCTTGAAGACATGGACGATCAGGTAGCAGACTGGGTTCAGAAACGTTGGGAAAAAGGAGATACTCAGCATCAAATAAGCGATGCTCTCTGTGCGGCCCATCATTTTGAGCCCTGGCTGCGAGGCCGGCTGCCTCAAGCTTGGAAATTGCTGGCTGTTTGGAGAAAACTAGAATCTCCAAATCGAGCACCTCCCCTTGTTGCGTCGGTGGTTCATGCATGGGCCTTATATGCGATGGAGCATTGAAACTTGGAGTTTGCTGCAATGGTTCTACTGGGTTTCTTTGCACTCCTACGCACAGGAGAATGCTTGCAGGTACGTCCTATCGACCTAATGTTTGGGTCTCAGTCAGCAATAGTTTCTCTTTCGGAAACAAAGACAGGTTTGCGGAACGCTGCAAAGGAGATGGTAAGTTTTGATGACTACGTTGCAGTTGAAATTTTACGGGAAATTTGTGAAATACGAAAAAGAGGCGGACATGGGAGAATCCCAATTTGGACGAAGTCCCCCCAGTGTTTTCGCAATGCGTTTGCCCATCACTGCAGCCGCTTCGATCTCCTGAGACATAAGTTTCGTCCCTACAGTCTCCGTAGGGGCGGAGCAACCGCTTTGTTTCAACAAACAGGAAGTATGGAAACAGCACTCCTCAAAGGACGCTGGCAGAGTTCGAAAGTGGCCAAAATATATTTGGCTGATGGCCTCAGTCACCTGCCGGGTATGACATGGTCACCAAAGGCAAAGCGAATGTTGGAGCAATGGAGCCCTGTCAACCAGCTCTGACAGCAGGTCGAGAGTTGGGGGCGTGGAGGAAGGTTGGAATGATTTTGAATTGGCCTCCTACCATGGAGATTTATTTGTGAGAAATGTGAAAACGTTTTACCTCCTGCCATGGGGGCATCTTTTTCCTCCTACCATGGAGGCATCAATTCAGAGAGAAGACAGGAAGATCCAGGATGGACTTCATTTTCCATTTTGGCAGCTGTGGTAGAGCATGTCGCCACCACAGTTGAAAGACCGCCAGCCATGCGTCAAAAAGAGTGAGGCTGAAACCTATGTTTTCTGCTTGAAGCATAGGTTGAATGTTGTGATGCATTTCGGCTTTAGCATCCTTTTTGGGGCCCAGACCCACCCTCTCCTGGAGGAAGGTTGAATTTTGAATTGGCCTCCTACCATGGAGATTTATTTGTGAGAAATGTGAAAACGTTTTACCTCCTGCCATGGGGGCATCTTTTTCCTCCTACCATGGAGGCATCAATTCAGAGAGAAGACAGGAAGATCCAGGATGGACTTCATTTTCCATTTTGGCAGCTGTGGTAGAGCATGTCGCCACCACAGCTGAAAGACCGCCAGCCATGCGTCAAAAAGAGTGAGGCTGAAACCTAAATTTGTGTGTTGATTGGGTGTGTGTGTATGTATATATAATTATATATATATATACTTACGATGGACCTTTATGTACTATGTATATATATATATATACATAGATGGGAATTAACGAGGTACTATGGATTAATACCTAACAATACCAGAAATCCTGCCCATATATATATATATATATAAATAAACAAATATGAATGTATATATATATATAGATAAAAGAGATACATATACATACATATATATATAAAAATCATGATAAATTATGTCACATGATTCCACAACATCTATTTTGTCACACCAAAAAAAGAATCTAATGATTCCATAACACGTATATTCAGTCCAAACATATGGAGACTTAGTATATGCCATTGATCTTCATTGGGCCTCCAAATGGATGGCAATTGGGTTTCTTGTGGTCAGTCTGAGAAAAGGCAACATCACTTTCTGGCAAAAGAACGATTGAACATCACCTTTCTTGGGTAAATGCCTAAATGCAAATTAAGATTATCTAATTAAATATATACGATATACTAATATATACTAATTAGTATATACGAACATATACGAACATATACGAATATAAACGAATATATACGAATTTATACTAATATATACTAATATATACTAATATAGACTAATACATAACAATTAATATCTACTATCATATCTACTAATTAATATATACCATTATATATATACTATTATATCTACTAATATATACTAATATATATATACTAATATATACTAATATATACAAATTAACATAACATACTAATGTGTATATATGTGCTGGTATATACTCACATATACTTGTACTAATATATATATATATATTCACATACACACACATATGTACTTTGATCGTGTGTGATGTTCCTTGGCCAAGGCACCGATCCAAACGTTGGTCGGCCAAGGTCGGGGTACGTCACTTGGTGGTGAAGGAGAATGCCCTCACCATGCTTTACGAGGTGCCGCTACCAGTGGCCTGGTGATGCCTCAATCAGCCGCACGAAAAACCCTCTGTTAATTTAACATAGCTATTGAACATGGCTATTTATAGTTGATTTACCCATTAAAAGTGGATATTTTCCATAGTTATGTTAGTTTACCATAGGGTACTGTGAAACTCAACTTTATGAGTGACAAACCTCCACACTGTGGCCACACTTTGCTGTTCCAGGTATATCATATCGACATCACTTGTTGAGACCTTCAAACGGCAACCTACACCGGCTAGAGTAGTTATAAGTTATGGTTTATCGGTGGGTTAATCATGTCTTATAACTCCTCCAAGAATTTCTTGAAGGAAAAACAATCAGGAAGAACACTATAGCTGTAGAAGTTAATATGATTCAATGATATTCAATAATTGTTATATCCATCAGGGCATTGAACGTGACAAATCTAGCTCCCCACGACAAAACCAAAGATATGTGTGTTACATATCCAATGGTCCCCCCTCCATGAAAAGGTATGAACAGGTAGTGTTCATTTAACCAAAAACAATATGACATTAGCTATATCATTGTTATCATTGAACATTCATTGACAACTAAGAAATGATCAGAACATCCTAAGAACTAGAAAATCTATGGGTTCAGTGTCAATGGTATGTCATGAAAACTATACCAACGAATATTCATTGACAACTAAGAAAACACACCGATGATGGGAGGCTGTGGATGACAGGGGCGACCATGCTTGTGGTCTGGCCTACAGTGAGGATGGCGTTGTGTGGCAGCGGCAGGCGGGTTACCCTGGGATACCCTGGGATACCATGGGTATTTAACTAAGATACTAAGAGACCAAGGGGGATACCATGGGAATGATGGGACTAAGCAATCTGTTTTATAGGGATTTCTTTCGGGGATACCATTGCATGAAACTAGTGGAGATACTATGGGAATAATCTGACCAATCGTGGGGATATAATTCACCAATCTGTTTTATCCAACTACCCTCTGGTCATCAAAGGTGGCTTGCTAGAGAATCCACCATTTAAAGTTCGATGATTTACCCAGCTATAAGCCTCCGCTTAGTTCGGGGATTTTACAGCTAGCCACGTTTGATTATCAGATGGCATCTTATGGGGATACCATGGGAATTCACGGGATATTGATATAATATAACATAATATAACTACAACCAATCATAAGATACTATAATTTTTGGGTGTGCCTGAAAATTGGATTCCATGTCTTCCCATGTTTTTCCGTTGAGACAAAAAATACGGGAACATATTAGCGATTGAACGAACTAGAATAGGGATCTAATTAATTTCACCCAGGGGACCCAGGGGACCCACGGAGAATGATGAGACTTGATATTGTGTGTTTGAAAATGGAAAACCGGTTTTCCTATGTTTTCCATTCTCAAAATTTTCAGATAAAACCCATATCCAAAAATTAGGTATACACGCACACTGAAAAATGACATGCAGGCCATTTTATAGGTGCACGCCAATTTATTGGGTATACGGTATGCTTTCCACTTATATAACTTTTTGGTTGGTACCCTAAAATAACATGTTTAGCATGTACAGTTTCTACTCGTACAAACCTAGGACCTAGAATGTTTTTGGAGTACGAGCCATCCTGTTGCCAGCTATTTTGATGGGAGAACCAGGGGACTCATTCGGTTTTGATCCATCGCCAGATGATTTTCTAAACCATGGGTTCCAGGGGTGCCTTATTTTCGGACAAACCCTTCCACCTGGCAATGGGAAACCTACAGGTTTCAAGCGCTTCTGTAAACGACGTAGAGGAGCGTAGGTCAGTCTTCAAGTTAAGGAGATAAGAAGCTAATAGGCGAAACAATGGATGTAGCCAAGAAGCATTCCGATAGCATGAGAGAACATATAGCACGTAACTATGCGTGTTGTTGGATCTTGTTTGAAATATTTTGGAATTGGAGCCGTTGCCTGCCCTCATAAGCTTCAAAACTCTGGCTCATTATGACCGTATTCTTGGACAAAAGGTCCGAATGAAGATGCTGTTGAAAGTTTTTGAGTCCACATATGTCCACATCTATAGCAATGGTGTTAAGGTACAAGATATTACAAAATAGATTGACCAAATGATGACCAAACATAGGTGAGGACGTTTGCATTTGCGGATCTTTTCACTTCAGGACGTTCCTGGGCGTGCTGCTGGTGGGCCAATTCTACAGAAGGCAGCCTAGGGACTGAACAAACCGGTTGCATAGCCATGTCCAAGTTGGCAGCTGGTTGTGTCACTTGGGAGCTGTGCAGTTCAAAGTCTCATGGTCAGACTTTGAGGGCATTTGTAGTGCGATTGTAACCTTTGGGCTTACAGTCTTGCTTTCTGGAGAGTTTGTGTTGCTACCGACAGAACTACGTGTCTACGGCGAATTTGAGAAGTTGGAAGGTTATGCTGCTGTATGCTCTTGTATTTCTTGTACAGGACCACCGTCAGATAGATTTTTCATAGAGATGTATCATGAGATATCCAACATTTTTATTGTTTATAATTATCCAAGATTTCTGTTGCTTCAACCCCCGGATTGCTTTGATTTTTAGGCATAATTATATCACATATGAATATGTGAACCTACAATGTATATATAACTAACACCAGAATATGTATTATATATATACATACACACGCACACATGTTGCATGGTTATATAGGCACCCCATCTTTTTGTCATGGCTCAAATTTGTGAAGACATTGGTCGCAGTCCTGCCTAAGTCGGCCCAATTTTTTTTCCAGGGCGAGGATGGAGATTGGGACAGTCGCGTGGTGGGAACTCCTTATTTGGTTCCTCCGCTGGGAGATGTTTGGGGCCCCCAGTGACCTCAGATTCGCCTCTGTTGATGGGGAACAAGCAGATTTAAGCCTAAGATATGACAATTTTCATGGGGAAGATGATGATCAACTGATGGATTTTGCAGGTGCAGCCCGTGGTATATCAGCTTGACAAAGTTTGAAGCCCTATTTGATATTTAATTTAAGTCATCGAGATCGATCATGATGAAATTGATGTAAAGCCATCAATCCTATAGAGTTTGATACCCTTAAATCAGCTTTGAGATTTACTCTATCCTTTTTACTATCCAGATTTTTGCACAAGCTGCTGATGCTCAGAGAGTTTCTGGATCATTTCCAGGCCCATGAATGACGGCCAACATATGTTGAGATAACCTGGAAATCATCAACTTCATGCTCTGGTGACTTTTTGAATGTAAAAAGGGGCAAGCCACCAATCAAAGTCGGTAGAGCATCGGTCAAAGTTCAAGGCCCGGGGGGCCGATGACGATCTCATTGTAGCAGATTGTAGCCCCATTGGAACGTGATTTGGCAGGCTATAAGGGACATTGGTCGCTTGTGACCCTAATCACTGTTTCTACGTTTTGAAGTAAAAAAGATAGGGTCACAAGTGACCAGGTGTGCTCGAAGTCCCACACCTGCCACACGAAAATGGTGCGGCCCCTTTGTGGTCGCCTGTGACCCTATTCGTGCCCGAAGCATGATTTTTGGAGGAAGTCTCGCAGAAAAGCTTCGTTTTTGAGTTTCGTAGCTTCATTTTTGAAGGAAGTCTCGCAGAAAAGCTTCGTTTTTGAGTTTCGCAGCTTCATTTTTGAAGGAAGTCTCGCAGAAAAGCTTCGTTGTAGAGCTTTGAAGCATCATTTTCGAAGGAAGTCTCGCAGAAAAGCTTCGTTTAAGGGCTTCGAAGCTAGGTTTTTGAGTTTGGAAGCTTCAGTTTTGAAGGAAGTCTCGTAGAAAAGCTTCGTTTTAGAGCTTCGAAGCTTCATTTTTGAAGGAAGTCTCGCAGAAAAGTTTTTGTTTTTGAGTTTCGAAGCTTCATTTTTGTAGGAAGTCTCGCAGAAAAGCTTCGTTTAAGGGCTTCGAAGCTACATGTCATTTATTTATCTATCTATCTATCTATCTATCTATCTATCAATCTATCAATCTATCAATCTATCAATTATCAATCTATCTCTATCTATCTATCTCTCTCTATCTATCTTGTTATCTTATCTTATCTCATCTTATCTTATCTTAACTTTATCTATCTATCTATCTATCTCTATCTATCTATCTATCATCTATCTCTATCTATCTATCTCTCTCTATCTATCTTGTTATCTTATCTTATCTCATCTTATCTTATCTTATCTTATCTATCTATCTATCTATCTATCTATCTATGTATCTATCTATCTATCTCTATCTATCTATCTCTCTCTATCTTGTTATTTTATCTTATCTTATCTCATCTTATCTTATCTTATCTCATGTTATCTTTTCTTATCTTATCTTAACTTATCTTATCTTAACTTATTTTATCTTATCTTAACTTATTTTATCTTATCTATCTATCTATCTATCTATGTATCTATGTATCTATGTATCTTTCTATCTATCTATCTATCTATCAATCTATCAATCTATCAATCTATCAATCTATCAATCTATCTCTATCTATCTATCTCTCCCTATCTATCTTGTTATCTTATCTTATCTCATCTTATCTCATCTTATCTTATCTATCTATCTATCTATCTATCTATGTATCTATCTATCTATCTATCTCTATCTCTATCTATCTATCTATCTATCTATCTATCTATCTATCTATCTATCTCTCTCTATCTATCTTGTTATCTTATCTTATCTCATCTTATCTTATCTCATGTTATCTTATCTTATCTTATCTTAACTTATTTTATCTTATCTATCTATCTATCTATCTATCTCTCTATCTCTCTCTATCTCTCTATCTATCTATCTCTCTCGCTCTCCCTTTCTATCTTGTTATCGCTGTATCTCTTTACCTCAACTTCTAAAAACGGTCCGAACATGGTGTGTTTTGTACATGTTGTCTCTCTCTCTCTCTCTCTTTCTATCTCTTTATCTCTCTATCTCTCCATCTCAACTGCTAAAGGCGGTCCGACCATGTGGGTTTTTGTGCATGTTGACTTCGAAATGGACGTCACGCCACAACGGCGTGCAATTTTGTATTTCTCATCTGGGCAGCTGGCTCCGCGCCCGCCGCTGTAGCGAGCTTACTTGTCGACCCTCCGGAGCCACAAGGCATTGGAAAACACTACCTTTTGGCTCCTCTGCATCTTCTTTCTTCTGACTCGTTCTCTTCTCTGATCTGCTCTCTTCTACTCTTCTCTTCTCTCTGCCTCTTCCCATCTCTGCTTTTCATCTGCCCATATTGTTGGAAGTTTGATTTCGAAACTTCCTTCGATAATGCAAAATATATTCACGAAGAAAGTTATACACAGACAAACTCGCGGCCAGACAATTATACAGAAAGTTGCGGCCAACCTTAGCAATCCATGCGTCGGTGATGCACTGAATTTCACCACCATTGACAATGGTATAGTATGATAGTATACTGTTATATCCATGCATGTCCATCTATTTGTCCATTAGGGCATTAGGGCATATCCATTCACATTGTACATGGGTTGTACAAGTCTCGTGACCCAATATGTTGCACTGTGGTGCTCAAGTGATTGCTGAAATCCTGGGAGAAAGATTAGTTTGTGAAGTTCATGCGCGCACTTGCGCTAAAGAACTTTCAAATCGCATGTGCCAAGTTGCAGTCCTCAATTGTGCCAAATTTGGTATTGTGTCGTCCGCAGTGGCATTTTGCCAAGGCAGAAGGTGGGTGCAGCATCACGTAGACAAGAAACATATAGTTACGTATTAGGCTTCGATCTGCTTCATGTCGTATCACCGTAACGAGTCAAGTAATGATGTAAGTACGATGATCCGTCCCCCCTAACCAAACCCTAAATGGCTGAGTCAAGTAATGATGTAAGTAGAATGATCCCTCCCCCCCAACCAAACCCTAAATGGCTGAGTCAAGTAATGATCTAAGTTGAATGATCCCTCCCCCTCAACCAAACCCTAAATGGCTGAGTCAAGTAATGATGTAAGTAGAATGATCCCTCCCCCCAACCAAACCCTAAGTGGCTGAGTCAAGTAATGATGTAAGTAGAATGATCCCTCCCCCCAACCAAACCCTAAATGGCTGAGTCAAGTAATGATCTAAGTTGAATGATCCCTCCCCCCCAACCAAACCCTAAATGGCTGAGTCAAGTAATGATGTAAGTAGAATGATCCCTCCCCCCCAACCAAACCCTAAGTGGCTGAGTCAAGTA
This sequence comes from Cladocopium goreaui, assembly GCA_947184155.2. NCBI lineage: Eukaryota > Dinophyceae > Suessiales > Symbiodiniaceae > Cladocopium > Cladocopium goreaui. The sequence continues at coordinate 191,435 of CAMXCT020000045.1, read as the reverse complement.
ATGATGTAAGTAGAATGATCCCTCCACCCCGACCAAACCCTAAATGGCTGAGTCAAGTAATGATCTAAGTTGAATGATCCCTCCCCCCCTACAAACCCTAAATGGCTGAGTCAAGTAATGATCTAAGTACGATGATCCCTCCCCCCTAACCAAACCCTAAATGGCTGAGTCAAGTAATGATGTAAGTAGAATGATCCCTCCCCCCCAACCAAACCGTAAATGGCTGAGTCAAGTAATGATCTAAGTTGAATGATCCCTCCCCCCCAACCAAACCCTAAATGGCTGAGTCAAGTAATGATATAAGTAGAATGATCCTTCCCCCCCAACCAAACCCTAAATGGCTGAGTCAAGTAATGATCTAAGTTGAATGATCCCTCCCCCCCAACCAAACCCTAAATGGCTGAGTCAAGTAATGATATAAGTAGAATGATCCTTCCCCCCCAACCAAACCTAAATGCTGGCAAGTAATGATGTAGTAGAAGATCCCTCCCCCCCAACCAAACCCTAAATGGCTGAGTCAAGTAATGATCTAAGTTGAATGATCCCTTCCCCCCAACCAAACCCTAAATGGCTGAGTCAAGTAATGATCTAAGTTGAATGATCCCTCCCCCCCAACCAAACCCTAAATGGCTGAGTCAAGTAATGATGTAAGTACGATGATCCCTCCCCCCAAACCAAACCCTAAATGGCTGAGTCAAGTAATGATGTAAGTAGAATGATCCCTCCCCCCCAACCAAACCCTAAATGGCTGAGTCAAGTAATGATCTAAGTTCAATGTTCCCCCCCCCCAACCAAACCCTAAATGGCTGAGTCAAGTAATGATGTAAGTAGAATGATCCCTCCCCCCAACCAAACAATTGCATGGTGGAGAGTTTTTAAAGGAGACAATTGCATGGTGGAACGCAGGGGGAGTGACAGTTTTTAAAGGAATAGGGTCGCAAGTGACTGTTTTTTAGGGTCGCAAGTGACCGGGGATTTTAGGGTCACAAGTGACCGTTTTTTAGGGTCGCAAGTGACCATGGACCCTGCACGGACCCCTAATCCCAAAGCTAAGGCCACGCCTAAGAACCAGGGTTCAGGGGGGGGTAATCCTAATCCTCAACCAAAGAAAACCCCTAAAAAGGAGGACGTGAAGGCAGCTCCTGCCCCAAAAGCGAAGCCTAAGGCTAAGCCATCCGGCCCAAAGCCGCCTCCGCCCAACCGAAAGGGCAACACGACGCCGCGTGGGGAAGAGGCTAGGAAAGTAGCAAAAATGAGCGCTTCCGAAAAAGCCAAAACCCCTTGCATGTTCTATGCGTACAATGCATGCAAAGCTAAGTCGTGCGCGTTCCTCCACTCAGATACCAACAAGTATAAGGGACCTCCTCCTAGAGCACTTGGTAAAAGCGGTAAAGCCCCTGCCAAAGCTGCTGCTAGTATGGCAACTGTCATAATCCCAGAGGTCGCTGCCGATGGCGCGACTAATAATCCTGACCCCATCAATGCCATGCCAATGAAGGCCTCCAAATCCATCCCTTGGCTTTGGGACACGGCCGCAGGTCGACACTTGATTGGACGCCAAGCCCTCACACCAGCCATGAAGGAGCACTTGCAGCAATCACCCAATCCTGTTGCTTTTGCTACCGGAGGTGGCAGCCAGCCTGGCCAAGAGTCACAAGCCTTTAATGGAAGTAAGATTCTTGAAGGTGAAGAGGTCTATGTCCCTAAAGAATGTCCTCCCGCACAAAGCATTGGTAAGACTGTCATAGATAAGGGTTACATGTTTGTCTGGGATCCTAGAGAGAATGTCCCCTACTTGATAGCTCCAGAAAATATCAACAGGTGTAGGATGAAAGTTCCCCGGAACGCTAGAATCTGTGCATCTAGGGTAGTTGAATATGTTCCCCAGTATGATGAAGAGTTGACCCCACGCCATTTTGTGCCCAGCGAGCACCTTGCTCCTGTCTCAACTGCCGTGCCAGCTCCATCTGTGGAATCTGACGCTCCCGCTGATGATGAAGAAGATCCTAATGACCCCGGCTATGCTCCTAGCTTTGCCGGTAGTGACCTTCCTAGTCCCTCAGAGTTAGATGAAGTTCTAGATCCCGAACCTGTTGAGGACGCTGCTGGGTCCCCTAGCGCGTCGGAGCCCAAACACCCAATGGATGATAAGCTTTTGGTAGAGCTAGGTGATGGTGAGCCGCCTAAGGATGAAATTCTAAAGCAGCAAGCCACTAGCCCTGAACATTTGCGCACCCATTTTCCCAAAAATCCCTACTGTCCTTTGTGCCATATAGCAAAAGATACCGCCATGAGGGTTTCACATGTCAAAGATGGCAAAGCCGATGATTTTGTTGATCCCCCAAAGCAGCCGCTGGAACAGCTTGCTACGGATGATGTTATCTTGGCTAAAGGGTCCGAACACTTGGGTGTAGGTATAGGGGGAATAAGGTCGCATCATGTCATCCGCGATGCGTACTCCGGTGCGCGTATTGCATACCCATTATCCAAACGTACTGCTGACGCGCATGCCCGCAACTTTAGACATTTCTTAGGATTGCGTGGATCAGAGCTCACCACCCGAACGTTCATCAAAATGGACGAAGCAGGCGAGCTTGAGCAGGCGGCACATGCCGTAGGCATGGTTCCAGAAACCTCGTTGCCGAACAGATGGCCCCACAATGCCATCCTCGAGAGAGATGTTCGAGAGGAGAAAGAATGTTGCCGCACTATTCACCTCCAATCTGGCCTTCCCTATGAGTATCACACATATAGCTATCCATATGCTTGCCTTTCAATGTCATTCGACAAGCCTTCAATAGCTGACCCCGACAAAACCCAATGGGAGTCGCTTACTAGGAATAAGTTTGATGGCATGAGGTTATGCTTTGGTCAGTTAGTGTATTACCGTAGGAAGTCACCCACCAAAAGGACTTTGGAGCCCAACATGTCACCTGGTCTATTTTTGGGTTGGAGGATGGATCCCGGTTTCCGATATAGAAATATCTTAAGGGTGTTAGATTACCAAGAGTATCGCACTAGAGGTGGAAATTCAGCCGTTGATGTTCCAGAAGCAGAAATCTTTGTCCCTGAAGGTGATCCTGTTTTTCCAGTAGGTTTTTCACGCCACCAAGCTCTCATCAGGGGGGATAACCCAGATGATCTTAAGTTGCCTGAATATGCCTTAAAGGATGTGCCCTTCCCCAAGGAGGGCGGAATAGCCTCACCCTCTACACCAGGTCTCAAAAGTCGTTCTGTTTATATAACCGTAGACCGTATCCTTAAGTGGAAAGAGACCCCTGGTTGCAAAGGCTGCACTGGCCATTCGCGCGTGCACACTGATGAGTGCAGAGCCCGCTTCTCAATGTTAGTTGAAAAAGAGAAAGAAGCCGAAAAAGAAAAGAAAGCTCCACCTCCCACAAGTGAGACAGAAGCAGAAGACAAGGATGATGAGGCACACGGCATCATCTTCCAGGGTGAGGATCTCCCTGATCCCGATCCGATACCATCTCACCTCTCCGCAGAGGACAGAGCACTGGTTGAGGAAATCTTCATAAGAGGTGAGGTACCAGGGTCGTCCGAACCCAGCGCTCCAGCCGAGCCTGCTGTTTCTGTTTCTGGTGTAGCTATTCTTCCCCAAGTTGCCAATCGATGTTCCGACCTATGTCAAAAATCGCTGCCTGTTTTTGGTTGCCCCGCTGTAGGTAAGCCAACTAACCGCGATAATCGTAGGAGCCGGAAAGCTGCCAAGAAAGCTTCCAGACCCAATGCCATGTCAACCATGTTTGAGTTTGCTTGTTCTGAGGACTCCCAGATGGGATTTACTCACCAAGAATATGGCATTAATCATGTTAGACTTTGTAAGGATAGGATAGACCTGGGAGATGAGTCACAATGTGAGCAACTAGACTATCAGATAGATGAAGCCGCTAAGGTTGCACCTCCACATATGTGGGCCTCTATCCCTTGCACATCCGGATCCCCTTGGCAGTACATCAATAGGAAGAAGGGTGGTGCCGCATTCATTAGGAAGCTAGCCCACCAGGTCAAAGAGTCCAAACGGTTGTGTAAGAGTTTTTCCAAACGCGCTGAAAGGGTTCTCAATCATGGTGGTACTGTAACGTTTGAATGGCCAAGACCTTGCTCTGGCTGGAAAAGGCCTGACGTTGTAGCATTCTTTGAGAAACATCCCCAGTTTATGACCGTTAGTTTTGAAGGATGTACCGTAGGTTTAACCGACAGAAATGGTTATCCCATCAAAAAGCCATGGAAACTCAAGACCACTTCTCCCCGAATTGTAGAGGCGTTTCAAGACATGCGGTGTCGGTGCCAGCAACCCCATTCCAGATGTGAGGGAGCTGAGACCACTCGCTCCGCAATGTATCCGCCCCAAATGACTAATTTAATTGCGCAAGCTTTGTATCCCTCAAAATGTGCCCAGCAGCCTGTTCCTGCTATGCCTTGCCGACCGGCAACCAGCGAGCCTCAACTCCATAGGGAAATTGAGCAGCACCTTAAGCACGTATCCCCATTAGCTGGTTTTGAAGATTTAGCCCTAGCTATTGAATCAGACCCCACTGCTAATAGGTTGGTTACAGAACTTCTTGACCATGAACAATTGATCGCCCAAGCCTTTCACCTGGAAGACCCAAAGGCGCCAACGCCTGAGATCAAAGCAATGGTCACTAAGCTCTTGTCCCGTGCAGAGATGTTGTCCAATCCCAAGGCCCTCGAGGCAATCCGCGCCGAAGCCGACGGTTTGGTTAAAGCTGGTACTTGGGATCTTAGCTCGGTCCGCGAGAAGGAAGATGTACGCAAAGAAGCTAAGGCTTCAGGTGTGTCAGTGCACTTTGGTCAGCTCATGACCATCGCGTCCATTAAATTCTACGAGCTTGCAGACCACCTTCATAAAATGAAGGGGCGCATTGTGTACAGAGGGGACTGCGCAAAGGACGAACATGGTGCAGCCGCGGTCTACCAAGAACTCGGCGCAAACCCCACATCCGTCCAAGGGCTAAACGCCTGCCTGGCGTACGGGTCGCTGCCGGGTAACCGCGCGACGGCTGCAGATGCAGTCAAAGCTTACGTCCAAGCGCTGTTATCTTCCAAATACAAAACCTGGATTGAGCTTCCCCCGGAGCTCCGCCCTAAGTATTGGAAGCAACAGTTTGTTAAGCCCGTAGTCCTCTTAATTAAAGCCTTATACGGTCATCCTGATGCCGGAGGCCTGTGGGAACAACACTTGAAAGTCATCATCAAGAACCTTGGTGGACAGGAAGTTCCAGAATACCCAGGAAACTTTTTCTTCCCAGATGCAAAGTTACTTCTGTCAACTTATGTAGACGATTTAACTCTAGCTGGCCCCGCCGACCAGCATGATGCATTCTGGAGTAAGTTAACTTCTGTGGTAGACATTGAACCCCCAGAGCCCATCTATAGGATTCTTGGACGCAACCATGTTGTTACCCCACTATCCAAGACCGAAGGTCATGAAAAATGTGCAGCCTTCCAAGCCCAAGATGGCATGGTTTTTGATATGTCAGACTACGCTCAGCAGACCGTAGATTTGTATAAATCAATAACTGGTGTCACCAAACTCAAGCATGCCGCCACGCCATTTCCACCTGAGGGATCCATCACCATTGAGGATGATGAAACTAAAGGGGAATTAGCTCCAAACGCATGTAAGATTTTGATGAAAGCCCTTTGGTTAGGTAGACTTGCACGTCCCGACATCATCAAGCCTATCAATGATCTGGCCACAAAGGTCCAGTCGTGGTCCAGGGGGGATGATAAGAAGGTCCTAAGACTAATCCAGTACATAGCCTCAACCCCACACTACAGGTTAGTAGGTACCATTCAGGACAAGCCTGAAGACCTAGAGCTCAGACTGTTTGTCGATGCCGACTTCGCCGGCGACAGATCAACTGCACGCTCAACCTCCGGTGGCTTTTTGGTTTTAACTGGCCCTAGTTCCTTCTTCCCACTTGCATGGATTAGCAAGCGCCAAACATCCACTTCTAGATCGACCACGGAAAGCGAGGTTGTTAGTTTAGCCCATTCGCTTTATCAAGAAGGCTTGCCTGCCTTACAGTTATGGGAGCTGTTGCTTGCACGCTCCGTAACCCTTAAGGTCCACGAAGATAACCAAGCAACAATCCTAGTTGTGAAGAAAGGATATAGTCCCAAGCTTCGCCACATAACTAGAACGCACAAAGTCAATTTGTCTTGCCTGTCTGAAATCTTCAGAGATGACTCTGCCGAGATAGAGTACACTCATACCGATGATCAGGCGGCAGACATATTCACCAAGGCATTGCCTCCACACAAATGGGCAGCAGCACTAATCCTGTTAGGAATACGTACTGACCTTCCCTTAGACCTTAAATCCAAAGCCTAGGTCGCTGTGAACGCCCGTTCACGCGACAGTAGCCGCTTAGGATACTGCCAATGCGCAGTGCGTGTGGAACAGGCGAGGGGGGAGTTGAAATATACCGACCCCTGAGCCCCACTATGTATAGCATAGGTAGTAGGTTTAGTGTAGACATGCCAGAGCTATGATTCCATCACATCCGAAGTAGTACATCCGACCATATGTACAGATGTAGCACCACATGTATAGAAGCGTTATACATGTAGAGTAGTCATTGGTAGAAGTAGGTACTTACCCCTAACCCTAACAACAACCAGGGTCAGGGGATAACTAAGTACGCTGCTGACCCCGTGGCTCAAGTGCCCGTGAAAAGAAGGGCATTTGTTTTCTTTCGTATGCAGGGTTTGCCGGATTGGGGTTCCTCTTTTTGGGTCTCTGTTCCGTCCCCCTGTTTGACTATTTCTGGCCATATTTTGGGGGTATATCCTCTTACATAGCCCTGAAAAATAGGCCTTATATATGGTAGGTACCTCCAATTTAGGATCCTGGAATGGCCATTGAAGAAACTTTGTTTCCATCTTTTGTTTGGGTCTTGATTGGGTGGCAAGGGTGCAAGGGGCTTTACTATACACTTTTAATCCCCCATATATGTCATTTCAGGGCCACCAGCTATTTTTTCTTCACCCCGTGCTGCATTAACCCACCAAAATGTTTAGTAAACCCCAGGCTCCCTTCCCAAAGGGCAAGCTTCGTACAGACCAAGTGTTTAGTAGATGCCATCCGCTCTTGCCAAAACACAAGTGTTTCAACCACCAAAATGTTTAGTAAACCCCAGGCCCCCTTCCCAAAGGGTAATCAGTCCCAGTCACAGCCATCCAATGATACAACAACGTTTAAAGCTTGCTAAACTTTATACGTTTGTGCCACTCCTTATGGGTCAATCTGTGATGTTTGCTTGATGAGCAACTGTGTGAAGACAACAGTTGCTGGCCATGGAATGAAATATGTGGGAGGTGAAATCCAGGTGAAATCCTTGGTGTTTTACCCTGACACCCTTGCCACTGCCCGCCAGGGCAATCAAGACTTTTCCAATACTGCCCAAAGGCTAAAAAGCTTACTAGTCCTTGTGGTTTTTGCCGGGGTCCGTTTGCGGGGAGGGTTTTGAGGTTTATGATGACAAATACCTTGTAATTCAAACATCCGACATGTCATTGTTTTTTAACATGTTTGTTGTTCAAACACTACAATGTCCCACATTTGTTCAAAAACCAAAAAAACATGCTTTTGTATGCCTTTGTTGCGTCTTCTATTGCTCAAACTACTTTGTTATGGTGTTTTCCTGTTTCAATTCCCCTTTGTTTCGCGCTGGTCAAAAGATGGCAAAAGTCAAAGCGAGACACTAAGATATGGTGGTAAATATGGTAAATCCAACTTGATCCAGGTAAATGTGGTAAATCCAACTTAAAATTCCAACTTAATAGGGTAAATCCAACTTAAAATTCCAACTTTATATGGTAAATCCAACTTTATTCTAGGTAAATCTGGTAAATCCAACTTAATTCCAACTTAATTCCAAGCATTTTCCAAGCATTTTCCAAGTCATCACCAAAAAATGCCCATGGTCCATGGTAGGCTGTCCTCCAGAGTCGCCTGGATTCCATTCAGAAGGGCCTGGATGAAGTGGATTCCGAGGTGCGATGGTTGACTGCAAGCAGTAAGATCTGTTTGAGGAAAGTGGTTTGAGTATTCCAAAAGATCTTTAAAAACAGATAATTAAAAAAAAAACAGTTCTGGGGGTTTTGAAGATGTTTTCAAGTTAGATATCTGGCTACACATCGATTTCGGTGTCACTGTACCCTTGATCTTTCTATCCCCTCTCTGGGTATTGGGTATTATTGGGTACTAGGGGTCAAAATTTCAGACTTCAGGAGGCCCAAAATCTGAGTTTTAAACGTAATTTGCAAAGGGTAGATAAAGCCACGCCAAAAACCACCATGGTGAGTGGTTCCATCCATCCACAATGGCCAAGGGGGTCAAGTGTAGGAAAAGATATCATAGAAGAATCCCATCAAAATCCCATATTTCGAAGGGTATTTTCTCCAATGATTTGGCCAATGATTTCCTGGGCCAGGAAAAGGCCCGAGAGTCGGGCGGCCCAGGACTTTCCTGGCCAGTCGAACCTTGGTGTAGGGTAGTTCAGGTGCATGTCATACGTGTAAAAGCAACCGAAAAGTTGAAACGCTTGAAACTTGGGGAAACGTCACTGAACTTGCTTTTTGGAAACACGTTTTTTTTTTCTATGTTTTGTGGATGGTACTAAAGAATCTCTTGCTATAGTCGGGTTACTAAGATCAACACACAATAATCAGACTAATCAGGTTGTTTCCGAAGTAGGTTGCAGGGTATCTGGGATTGGTCATGAAATCTCGGAACGTGGCTTAAGCAATGAGAGATCAGTGAGACTCGACCTTCATGGCGACCAGGAATGAATGGGTCAAGACCCTGGCACCCTTGGGGTTCACCCCAAAATAGCGATTTCTAGATGTGTATCACCCACTATACGACGATTAATATTTTATAGGCATTGACCTATCTCCCCAAACGGAAACAATTGGTACATATTTAGCTATAGACCTAATAGTTGGTGAGAATCATGGTTGTAATGTAAATCAGGGAACGCGGTTTTTTGTGCTTAGCCATGGGCCCACTGGCGTTCCAAGGGATGAATCTAAAGTTCCCAAGAGGGCGGGCACAATGATGGTTCGAATGTTTGGCAACGCACATACCCTCTGGTAATTTAACATAGCTATTGAAAATCACCATTTTCAATGGGAAAATCCACTATAAATGGCAATTTTCAATAGCTATGTTAGTTTACCTACCAGAGGGTATCCATTCCATGTCAGAGGGGGTATCATCTCTAGAACTCCGGAGGTCCTAGAACCAATGCCGGTCAGGGACGGGTTTTTTTGGACGTATCCCAAAATCCTGAAGCCAGAACTATGCAGGCTCGGCAGGCAGAAGATGCCCCTATCCTGCGGATCCAGTGGGACGACGTGAACTTGACCTCCCACTGGCGGCAGATTCTTTGCGCCAAGCACCATTTTTCCAAGCCAACTTCTGTCCCTACTGTCATGTTTTTTTTTCAATAACACAACTATCTCAAACCACGGGGTTGAATGCAGGTTCCCTGAAGGGCTGCAGCCATCAAACTGAAACATACCATTTTTTTGACAACATAAAAAATCCAATGAGGAGTGGGTGTAACCCATGAGTGGACTAATCCCACTTGCCCTGCTTTCCACTGGAGCCATAATTTCAAACATAAGCCACTTACGATTCCTGGGGTGAACAACCAAGTACCTGTCATAGCCCAACGATGCCTCAGTTGTCACGAAAAGAGGCCCGACGTTGCCACGAAAAGAGAAGAAGTCAACCAGGCTGGTGATGCAGGGGCCAGGCCCCAGGAGCTGATATCGTTTTCTTATTTTAGGCGTTGTACAAAGGTATGAGAGAAAGAAGCCAACGGGGGCCACAGATTATAGATTTAGTGTGATTTATTAATCATTGGGAATTTATGAATGTAAACCATCCAGTTACTCCAGTTGTTGTTTTCTTTTTGGGGAACAGAACGAAAAAAACTTGACCCATACTTGAAACCGCGGCTGTGGCTCAAACTCAGGGGACAGCCACCCTGGCTGTCCCTAAGGAGGTTCCGAGGCTGTGAATTCAAAGGGCCGGGTGAAGGTGACCCTGAAAATCATCAAGTCTTTGTGAAAAAACGAATCTTCAAACCCTTTTTTTGGGCAGGGTTTATGAATTTACTCGAGGCAATAGTTTGCAGTACTGTACTGCAACTGGGGATATATATATAGGGGTATCTAGGATGGGCCACGTGTTCAATGACAAACTAGCTAATATATGTGGTTCCAGGGTCTTGAATCACCCATGGATGTCATTTTTTGTAAAGGATCTATGCAGCTTGGCCCATTGGTTGTATACCATGGACCCTCCAGTAAACGAACATAGCTATGGAAATCTATGGAAAATGGAGAATTCACTTCGAAGATTTACCCATGAAACATTGTGTTTTTCCTTAGATACAAGGATAAAACTCATATTTTTTCAGCTCTCGGTCGCATTGTGGCAGAAGGCACTTGAAACACCAAGCTTTGATCACTTTCCGATCTGCTGGGATCGAAATCGGTACCAAAATGGGTCGTTTCAGTAGCGATTTTGGTGGTCCTTAGAGGCCATGGTTGTTGGAAAGAATGGCTGCCAGGGTGCTATCAGATCCCAAAAGGCCTGGAAGGGCCAGATTTGGGCCATCCAAAATCCACAGGTTCAAAGCCTAAGCCTGGCAGGATGTGGTGCTGAGATTGTGGTCATGTGGTCCTGATTTAAGGAACTGATTTAAGGACCAGACTTTGGTTATATCCAAGAATATCACATATCATCCGGGAACTAACTCTGACATTATTCAGAGAAATTCTTTTGGTTCACTCCAGGGAGCGCAAGTGCGTTAGTATTGCGTTAGTTAACTCCAGTCAATTCAGCAGGGTAACAACTGGACCTTCCAGTTACATGAAGGGAAGTACCCCACTTATGGGCTGAAACACCAAGTATTTTTTGACAGTTATATGTTGGTCTATAACCCCATTTAACATAATTTAACATCAATTAACATATTTAACTATGTTCATAATCACCATAGACCCAACAGTTCAACAATTCAATGAGTGAAGAAAACTAAAGAATCGCAATTTAGTTCGTTGCGGCGCCACCTAACTATGGTTTTTAATCACCAAGAACCCAACCCTTAAACTAGTGAACAAAAATAAACAAAACAACTTAGCCACCACCTGTTTCAGTATTTGGATGGTTCCCTTTCTTGGAGTGTGCAGTTCCGGTTATAAGTGGATATATATATATCCCAACTTATGGGAGCTATTTCACCATAGGTAATACCATTTTTTTCACCCCAACTGCAGCCCCAACTTGTTTGGATCCCTCCTGGCAGGTCATGAAAAAACTGCTTCCACTGTTGGCCTGTGCCGTGCTATGCGTGGCTCAGGAGGGGGCGCAGTCGGCCAGGTGTCTCCTTGGCTTCGACCTATGGTTTTAGGGTATCTGCATGTTTTTAATGATCTGTGAAATTAGGTATCCATTTTTTTGTTTTGAAATGATCTGTGAAATACAATGCACATATATATATATATATAAATACATACCCTCTGGTAATTTAACACAACTATGGAAAATCACCATGTTTCATGGGAAAATCCACTATAAATGGCAATTTTCAATAGCTATGTTAAATTACCAGAGGGTAATATACATATATATATATATATACACACACACCTTTTTGGGGAAATGGATGTAGGGGTACCAATTCTTGGAGACACCCAGGATTTCGAGATTTATGTGTCAGCGTACAGTGTTGAGAATGGATGGGTTGCTGGGGGTTGCTGGGATGATGACATTACGAATGTGATGAAATGGATCATTCCCGAAAATTCCCTGCTGGGCTAAGCACCAGTAAGATTTTTCTGGACATGAATTCAAGGTGTCAATATGCTCCAATCAAGAATCTAATCAAACACACTGAATTTTTTTGGTTTGAAAGATATCTAAGCTTTGACATTTAAAGTGGAACAAGGGCTCCAGCCTGCAGCCATCCAGAAGTTTTCCCTGAGGAGAACGGCACCTGTTTGATCTCGGACGACGGTGCTGGTTGTGTCGAGGTAGGTTTTGGGAGGTTTCGGCACCCCAACTGGAAGTCTCCGGGAGAATTTTTGGGCTTTCACCAAACCTTGTGCGATTGCAACACGGGAGTTCTCCTGGAAACCTTGGGTAGTTGAGTTCTGTTTATCTAATGTGTTTTGCCATTTGTGTTAATACTTGTGTGGGAATATTGACCATGCAGGGTATCTTATTGGCCCTGGTGAAGGGTGGAGTTGTTTTTTAGAGGTGAATATCGGTTGGGCTACCAAACATGGGTCAGCAAACAGCACGCGGGTAGTGTTAAATGTGTTGTAAATCTTGGTTGTCAATGATTTTAGGCAGATGTAAAGCCTACAACAACTTGGAATTTAATCGACTAAAATTATGATATACCAATTCTAATCACGGGTCGGCACTCCAAGAAGTGTTTATTCCATCCCCTCCTTGCCTGGTTGTATCAGCTTATCAAGATTGCATTGTTCAATATCAAATATTGGGTTAAAACAATAATAAACCACCCAGTTGGGAATTGTTTATACCTATTTATGGTGATGACTAGGGGATGGTTTACTAGTTATTGTTTTAACCACATTTTCATATCAACTTCTTTGCAGGTTGTGTCTATGTTTGAGTTATGGCAACAGAGTGTCTGGCAAGCCCGGAGTTACAGACATCCCTACCACCCTGAATCTGGGCGGATTATATCGACATATATCGACCTCACTGCCGCTCCCCTTAAGTTAGACCATGATTTCAGAATAGCGAAATATGTTCATGTACTGTATTCCACTGGTATCCAAACGTGATTCTATTGACAGGGGATTTGGAGATCAATGTTCCGCCAGGACCCAACCTGTGGGGCGGTTTGGATCAAAGATCGACCGTCGCCATGAATCTGCATGGAGTTCTTGAACCAGGTTTTACTAAGGAAAGTTGGTATTTAACATGAAGAATCACAATCCAAAATCTTCGAAGCTGAAGCACAGAAGCCAAGCATAGCCAAGCAACCCCTAAGTTGGACAAGTTGGCTTTCTACGAGGCAAACATGATCGCAAATGGCTTTGTCTGAAAATGTTGTGTGCCTAATGGTTCATGGTTAATGGTCAGTTTCCCTATTAACATGAACCTAGAACCATTGGGTTTAGGGAAACTATTATAGCCATGTATTCCTGAAAATAGGGTATTTCCCTATTATAATGGTCAGTTTCCCTATAAAAAATGGCTATAATTGGGGGTAGCCTATTTTCAGTTTCTATACATATCTATACCATGCTTGAGAAACCTTTCTTTTGCCTCCAATGGGATGATTATCCTCAGCTCCTCAGCTGGGATGATGGTAGATGGCAGACCAAGGTTTGGTTTTAAAGATAAACCATAGATATTTTGTACATTCCTTGGATGAACTATATATATATATATCCCATATACTTTTTTTTTTCCCATGGATATATATAGATATTATCTAAGGGAGATTAACAGATAAACAAAACATAGAAAGGATAAACATAGAAATGATTAAAACATGCTCACCGTTCTCACACTGGTGCAGTCACGCCACAGACTAGTGACCACCCCCTCGCCTCGCGAGGCAAATCAAAGCGCCCATTGCAAAGTACAAGGCTTTGATCCTGAAAAATTGGGATGCAAAACATGCCGAGTTCTAGAGAAGAGGCGAAAGGGCAACGTGGCCTTGTGGGTTAAACGGTTAAACCAACCGGTCAAGGGTGGAAGAATGGGTTGTGTATGGTTGTGTTGTGTCCTTTGCTATAGTAGATGTGTGATACAGCATTTGGCAGTGCTTGGAAGAATCATTTAAACATGGGTGATAGTCCAATGCTATGCTTGAGTACTGGAAGTAGGTTGGAGAATCTGTTTGTCATGTTTGAATTCCCCATCAAGATAAAGGGAATCGCGAACAGTTTGCTTTGCCTGTAAATTGCGTACCCCCAAATTGGCAATTCATCATTTTCCCTTTGAACATTGCCAATTTGGAGGACCCATCCTCCATTTTCAGACTCCATCTGATTGGCCATATCTCCCATTCCCGCCATTATATCTCAAAAAAAAAAAACATCATTCTTACCTGGTATCTCGAACACTCAAGCCGACTCATGCCATTCGGCCCGGGGTGCCGTTGTGTCCCGCTGAGCCAGGCTAAAAGAAGCTGCTGTGGATGCCAAGGCATTGACCTCCCAGTGTTTGGCGTGCTGCACTGAGGACGGAAACCACGGGAAGCAAACTGGGGATTGGGTAAAACATGGGATGAACAACAGTCATGATATTTGGTGTATCTACTAGTATTATATAATATATATATAATATATATAATATATATATATATATGTGTGGGCTTATATTTCGTCATAGAATTATGACTATGCTATATACATATAATATGTCCATTTCTTTGTTGATTCTAATCTTTATCCTCATATAATCGTTATCCTCACATGTACAGTATACTGTACGTATATTATTATAATTATATACTATGTTTTATACGATTTTTGTGCATTATATATACGTATATATCATAATGTAATTGTATAGGTTTTACGTTTGAATGCCCTTATCGTATCGTAGTGTATTGTGTTAATTGTCATATGTTATCACTATAGTATTTTATATTCAATTTTAGTGTACTGTATTATCATTATTATGTCCTATTATACTCTATAAAATATCGTTTTTTCAAACATAGATGATACTACCCAGCGGTTGTGAAAGCCTGGCTCAACTCAAGCCATGTCTCGGAGTCTCGGAGGAGCCAATTTTGGAGCTCTTTCCAAAGGCGAGACTTTTCTCCATTTTTCATGGGATTGATCTTGGGAAACCAACCAGCAACTGCAAAGAATAGGGACGTTTTTTTCTCATCTCACATGTGGACAATGGCCAAAATCTCTGGGGATACTAATTAGTGAGGATAAAGTGGGGATGTAAATTATGATGTAAATGGGATCGGTTTGTTTGAACATGAGAATTTGCTCTCAATTCTGGCTACTTTAAGAGACAAAAAGATGATTGACTAGTTTCGGACACACCTAGATGGGGTTCGGAAGGTGATGTTTGCCTTTTGGAACTTAACATTTTGGCATTGAGTTTATGTTTGGTGATGGTCAAGATCAATGAACCTCAGAAAAAAAAAAACGTTTTAGGTTTCTAGAGAACTTGTCCTTGTCAAGATGTGGTTGGATTCATGTCAGGGAATGATCAGGCGAAATCACATCCATTTGTGAAACTGGTGCTTAGTTCGCAGGGAATTTTCGGGAATGATCCACTGGCTAACATTCGTAATGTCATCATCCCAGCAACAAAAAAAAACATCCAGCAACCCTACGTAAGTTTAGCACCAGTCAGTTTGTCCTTCATGGCCGCAGCCGTGAAACTGGGCACAATGGCCATGTGGCCATGGCTTCTGTGCATCACAACTGTGGCTGCGGGCTCCGAGTTTCCGGAAGTGACCACAACTGTGGGACGACTCCGAGGCATCTCAGAGACTTGCAAAAAAAGGGTGGAGGATGATCCCATGGTGGCGATTTATAGATCTACCCTCTGGTAAACTGTCCCAAAAAACGATGGAAAATGGAAAATCACCATTTAAGTAACATAACTATGGAAAGATCCGCCATTTTTAATGGGTAAATCCACTATTTTTACTGGGCCATTTTCAATAGCTTTTTGTATGTTTACCAGAGGGTAAGCCTACAGTTCATAAGTCCCCATTCAGTAGGTGTATCCCATTTATATCCATTGGGTGAACCAGCTGCAGTTAAGTGGGATGATCCTTCACGTATTGACCATCCAATTTCTTGGGGTGGTACATGGCCGACGAACACTCCCAATTTATGGTATTCTATAAGCACGGACACACGTGGTATAATCCTAAAAGGTTGGGTGCACCCCAAGTTCGAATTTTGAGAAAGTGAGGAAGAACATGGGAATTCAGGGCTGCCTCATTTTTGAACAAAGCTGCTTGTTTTTGAAATTGTCCAAGAAACCGGCCGGGAAGATACATATTAGACATATATAATTACATATATATATATGTATATATGTATATATGATCCCACTGGACCCTTTAAGGGATCCATGCAGTGACCAATCATTTGCGATGTTTGATGTCCCCTAGTTCTTGTGATCCATTTGAATTCTTGTCATTTCAGGTGCTGGATATCAGAGATTTGTACCCATCCCACTTGTATATTCGCTGTTTTCTTACTGCTGTTACTGCCCAAGATTGAGAAAAAAGGCTCATGCTGGATTTATCATGATTTATCTCCAGTGGTTACAACAAAATACAACAAATGTCGTTTCAATAAATTTCAATACACATATGATATGTCATAATGTCGTTTCTTAACTCCCATTTTTTGTCAGTCAAAGCCCCTCATTTGATATCATTTGAATGTTTTGTCGCCGACGTACATCTCTTTTTGTTGCTGGGAATAGTGACTATTTTGTTGATGACTAGGGGGGATATCTTTACTGTAAACACCCTGTATTTTAAAGTCAAATCCATTAATCTGGGTAAAATGGTGATGAAATGTTGGGTAAAATGGTGATTTCATGGGAAACTGGAAATGACATGGGTAAAATGGTGATTTCATGGGATCTGGGTAAATTATAACGACCGAACCCTGTTCTCCCGAACCCTGGAATCATGGTTTATTTCAGGGGAATCATCCCCAAATAGCCTTATTTATCCAAAAAAAACAGGTTAGTGAATTATAATTTGCCCAGATATATCATGAATTATCATGATATTTCACCATTTTGGATAGCAGTTCTTTTTTTTTGGCTGGGGAAATCATAAAGACCTCCAGGGGGGATTGCTATCGTGGGGATTTTTCAGCGTATCGATCTTCGCTGAGGGATTGGTGGGCTTAGCCCATCAATAGGAATTTCAGGATCCTAAAATGGAGGTACTGTACCATATCAGGCCGGTGAGAACATTCCATTTTTTCGGATTGACTTTTTTTTTTCGGAGGTTTTTTATTTTTTTTGGATTGTTTCTGAATTTGCTGGATTTCGTTTGTCATGTTTTGGCATGTTTTGGAACATTCTGGATTTTTTGGAATGTTTTGGAATTTTCTGGATGTGTTTGGAATGTTTTGCCATTTTTCGGAATGTTTTGTTTTTTTTTTTAGAATGTTATACTAATGTTTTGGAATGTTCAGACAAACCCAAATGGTTGAGACAGCAGTGGAAGATTTCAAATGTTTTGGGATTTGTTTGAATGTTTGAGAATGATTCAGAATTATTCTGATTTTTGGGGGAAGTTTTGGCATGATTTCTAATGTTTCGGAATTCAGGCATGTTTGGCGCACGGCTTTCTGAGTAGCCCTGCTTATGAGTAGCCCACAGGTCTCAAATGAATCTGTTTATTTTTTCCAGTACTAGTTGTTGAAAGGTTTTGATGGCCAACCATGATTTTGATATATGATGTTCTGTTGGGTAAAACATTTTTTTTCCCACCTGCCAGGTGAGGGACTCTAGGTTTTATTGTACCGTGCTCCTCATCCTCCTCTACGAAGACAGTAATGTTGATGTTTCTACTATCATTTCTTTTCCGTTGATTTTCTCATTTACAGTCAATGGATTGGTTAAAGGGAAAATCTACAGGAAACCATGGTTTTTACCATCAAATATAGGGGTTTCCTGTAAATTTTCCCATCATCCAATGATACAGATGATTTTCTGAGCGCTAACTCTCCATTTCGGGGATTTCCGGTCCTAGCCATGCCAGCCATGACTTTGGGACGCCTTCCCGGGACCTAGGAGGGCAATGTCCACGTCTTTCGTGGCATTCCCTACGCGCTGCCACCGCAGGGAGACTTGCGCTGGCGGCCTCCAGTGGCCTCAGAGCCCTGGAAGGGGCTGAGGGAGGCGACAGAATACGGCTCGCGCTGCCTCGCGGTGGACACGTGGCTGAATGAAATGGCAGTGTGTCAAAACCTTGTACCCCTGTAGTTCACATCAAAATAGCTGGTAAATGGATGTTCATCCCACTAAAAATGGTATTTTCATAGGTATTGATCCATACCCAAATGCTGGGAAGAGATTGGAACATGTGGAAGAAACATGGGAAGACCATGGGAAAACGATGAGACCATATAGGAGAATGTTGGAACATATAGGAAAATAAGGGAACTGGCCGATTTAGTTCGATGATTGGGATTTCCATAATATTGAAGGGTACTCATAAAGCAATCTACGAGAACCATCAAACAACAGAAGTCTTGAACATTCTTGAACAATATTTACTTGGGAGATGACTCCGGTTGAAGCCAACTATAATTAGCCATGGGCCAGTATGGGTCAAGAGTCAAAACCGTGTTGATTTTTGCATAGCTTACCATATATGTTTTGGACTGTTTTGGATTGTTTTGGGGTATGTTCATGTCCATAAACAACAGTTATTTTCTGTTGGGTGAAAAGAAGGGGTAAACTGATCCGATCATAGTGGGGGAAAGCAATAGGTATACTATTTCAGGTGTGTGTTTTTTTTGTGAACATATTTTGTTTCAAATATATGGTTCTTTGCCAAGAATCCATGTAACAGTATATGTGTACCGACGTTTATTCCAAAAACTCACTCAACATGCCGGTTTGTATACCAGGATACCATACAGTAGTGCGGATGTTGACAATGAGTCATTCATGATGCACTCTCTGAATTTCCCCAGGGTTCTTTTGGCGCCCAGGATTGGCAGAACCACTCGAAGCGAGAGGGTAGCGAAGATTGTTTGTATTTGAACGTGTACGTGCCATCAGATGCCAACCATACTTCAAAGCTGCCATGTTTCCTTTGGATCCATGGTGGGGGCTATGAATATGGTGCTAGCAATGAATACAATGCCTCAAAGTTGGTGACTGATTGGTGGTTTGAAATATGTGTCATTTTTATTTGCATTATTTTCTCCTTCCTATTTGGGATGATAGTCCCATACAATGTGCCCCCCCCAGTCATAAATTGGTTTATAAACCTATTAACTATAGTTTATAAGTATCATAAACCATATAGTTATTGGAGTTATCAACCAACTTAAGTATCTATACTCATATTTTTGTCAGGTGGGTTACCAACCAGGTGAGTTTTTTAAGTTCCCAGCAGCTGCCAGCCATTGTGGTGACCCTGAACTACCGATTGCATGTGCTTGGCTTCTTGGGCAGCGACATGTTGCGCCAGCGTGACCCGTTGCGAAGCACGGGGAACTACGGCTTGCAGGATCAACGTTTGGGCATCACAGCGGCACAAAGTGGGACCCCCGTTCGATAGCTAAGTTGGTTTATAACTCCAATAACTATGGTTTATGGTACTTATAACATCTTATAACTATAGTTACTGGGGCTTATAAACCAACTTATAACTAGGGGGCCCCACATTGCAGGTTTCGTTGGGGATTTTTTGGTTGGACGTTCGAATTTTCTGGAAACCACAGCAATGGGGGAATCCATACCCTCTGGTAAACTTCTACGTTGTTTGCTGTAATCACATGTTTGAGTGGATCAATCAACTATATTTCTATGGGCCATGTGAAAAATAGCTATGTAACATATTACCAGAGGATACTTTGTTTGACCATTTTTTGGAGCAAATCCAAGGTATGAGGTGGGTGAAGGATAACATCCAAGCCTTTGGTGGAGATCAGGTGGGAATGTGGTGCGAGCCGCAAGCCGTGGTGGGTGAGTGTCCAACCTTTTTCGGGACACACATGTTGTAAGTGGTGGGGTGAAGTATAAGCGAAAATTTCTGTGAAATGGTGCTGGGTCGGGAGATGTTGGTTTGTGTCGGGAGAAAGTAATTTGACATGCTCGTGAAATTCTTGCTTCATCTCGTCTTCAAAGGGTTGATATTGAACACGAACTGGCACTGGGATTGTTTCAGATCCCTAAAAGAGTCTAATCGATTACCTGACCCAAAGATTGCACCAAAACGACATGGGCTGCAATTGGGTTTGATTCGGTTGGATTAAAAAGCAGATACCCCTAAATCGGCTAAGAACATCATGTTCCCTACCGTTCAATGACCATAATCGGAGGCAAATCCTCCAGAAAAATCCAAATATCATGTTCCCCTATGAAATCTCTACTAAATCACCATAAGATCATCACCAAAAACCCCTAACATCTCCATGAAATCACCATAAATCGCCACTTTTTTGCCGGTCGCCTTTCGTTGGAGGCGCGAATCATGCTGTTTGGCCAGTCCGCGGGTGCAGGCAGCGTCTCGGCGCACGTGGCGATGCCTCGCTCCTCCGACCTTTTCTCGGCGGCGCTGATGCAGTCTGGAGGCTTTGCCGGGTGGTCGGCGCAGCACATGAAGTTGAAACTGGAAGGCACTGGAAGGAGGCAGTTTTTCTATGGTTTTCCTATATGTTTTCTATGTTTTCTATGTTTTTGCATGTTTTTATGGATACCTACCAATGTCATCAAACTTGGAAAATCCCCTAACTCAATGGAGAATTCTGGCTGTGAAAATCATCTATGAAGGGGCCGCGTTTGATTACCGGAGGGTACAGTAATTAATACTTGGCTTGGACTTCCATTTTTTTGAGTTCGAGAATTTCCAAATACAAACTTTCTCAGTTCGATTGGAATGATGAACCCCCAGTTGCTTCGAATATGTTTTTCCATCGGTTTTGCATGGCTAAAACCATTGAGTTTCAGACTTGGATGGGAGATTCACAGGAACGCCCAGTATATGGTGGGCGTTTCCGGCCCATTGAGGAAGGAATTTTGGTTCCAGCGCTTTATGAAGCAGAGTGGCTGCCATGATGTGCAATGCCTCGTGGATCTTCCGGCAGAAGAACTTCTGACTGCATACCTGTCATTACCCGGCAGGCGTCATCCGGGTGATTTTTCTCAGTCTCATTGAAGTGATCTTCCAATTAGGGAACCAGCAAGCTACTGAGCTTCCCACTTCACATGATAGTCTAGCCATATCAAGCCATTGGCGATGCAGCTATTGGTGTATATATAACATACGCATACTTATGGTGATTGGGGTGTTTTCTTCAAGATTGTCACACATGTTGTCAGGACTTAGAGGATCATTTGACTGAGTGATTAATGCCATCCTCCTCAAAAACCAAATACTCTCAGATGATATCCATTTGCACCCCTTATAGTTATACCGTTATACCAACCTTGAATAAGCGTAGAACAGTATAATTGATCAATCTTTATCACTAGATTTTAGTCCTTTAGGAAGCTTTTTCTTGGGGGCAAGTTGCTATATGGAGGTTTCCGATCCATGGGGGTACCCCCAAATCATCCAATTTAATAGGATTTTCCAGTCGAAACCATCCATTTTGGGGTACCTCCATAACTGAGGAAACCCCTAAGATTTTGCTTTTGGAACCTTCTTTCTCAGGGTAGAGTTAACCTGCCATGTCTTTTGGAACCTTTTTGCTCACTTAATTTAGCTTGGTGGCTCATCCCACAACAAGGTAAGTGGGTTAGTTCACCCTAGTTTTTTTTTGCTGGATGAACCCTACAAAAATCCCACTGGAATGACTGGGTTTTTCACCAAAAAACACAGCTAGGATTCCTGGGATGAGTCACCAAGCTGCCCTCTGAAAAAATCAAACATGGCCTGGAAAATGGGCCCATTTATCGATAATGTTACCCTCTGGTAAACTAACATAACTATGGAAAATCACCATGTTTCATGGGAAAACTCACTATAAATGGCCATTTTCCATAGCTATGTTAGTTTACCAGAGGGTACTATTAAAATTAAAACACCAATTTTGGATGATGTTCAAGGTTGATGACCAAACATTAGGTATGTTTGGTGTACTTTCATCCCATGACTGTGGTTGTTACTATGAAAAACTCACTTCGCCATGGCACCGCAGGTGTTGCAGCAGCAAGTTCGGAGATCCCACCCTGGCCTTTGCTCCGGCCATCGATGGGGTGGAGCTAACGGCGCATCCCTTGGACCTGCTGAAGCGTCAGAAGCTGGTGGTTTTTTTGGGGGGGCCATGTGGACATATCACCAGTTATATGATGTTACATGGACTATGTATGGGTTATAGAATCTATAGAATGTTGGTGCCCCCATTTACTACAAGGTGGTGCCCCCAAAGAATAGTTAAGTTGACATATCGCACAATCAATAGGTGAACTGTTGGTTTTTGGAGGAGATCAACCCAATGAAGTGGAGGATCATCCTACTTGGGTTATCCCAATGATCCAAATAGCTATTGAAAATGGCCATAGAAAGTTCGTTGATTTACCCATAAAACATGGTGATTTTCCATAGTTTTTTGTATGTTTACCAGAGGGTAGCAGTTATATCCATTCTGATTAGATTGAATCTTGAATCCATGTTGTTATCGGTTGAACACCTACTCAATCTATATATGGGTTTAAACTTGATTTAAATATGATATGGAAGAGGGATTCAACCAATGAATGAATATGGGTGTGTCTGAAAACGCGGTATTGGATGGTATTGGTACCGCCAAAGTGGCAAGTTGATCCCAACATGATCCCAACATATTCCAGCTGATAAAACTTGAGTTCCACATGTTCTCCCTTTTTTGTGATAAACAGGTTGACAGAATTCTATTTAAAATAATAGCTTGAAATAATAGAGATTGTGATAAACAGGTTGAACCATTTTTTAAGACCCAGTTTATTTGGTTCAAGAGAGAATTTTCGCAGGAAATGGTGAGGCCCCAGAGACATCTGGTTGATGGTTTGATGGATGATTTCAATCCCAACTGACTACTGTAAGTTTTTGTTGAATGATTTACCCTCTGGTTAAGTAATATAACTATGGAAAATCACAATTTTTAATGGGTAAATCAACTATAAATGGCAATTTTCAATAGCTATGTTAGTTTATCAGAGGGTAAATCAATTTCAATTGTGCTTCGTGTTTATTTCAGCCCTTATTTGGATGATGATCCCAACTGACTAAGATTTTTTTGGAATGCAAAACCACCACCTAGGAAGGTGCAGCGCGTTCCTATGGTCATTGGAACCACGCTTGACGACGGGGCCAGATTTACTTTCAAGGACTATCAACTGAGCACTGCAGAGTTCTTGAAGTTGTTTGAGGAGAAATTTCAGGTGCGAAAACATGTATGTTTTTATTTCCCCCAGTGTTTGGCGCAAGAAAATCCAACTGCAGTTCCCAGCCCCCAGACCGACTCGCGCGCAAAAATGTCTCCAGGCATCTCGGGCGCAAGCAGAGCTTTATAGGTCTGAATCCCACGTCACAGTGAGTGGCTATGGTGAGGGTTGGTGGTCTGCTGAACGTGTCGTGAGAGATCAGATGTTCTACTGTCCCAGCCATCTGGCGCGTCGCTTGCTGGCGCGTCCCCAAGGGACCCAAGGGGTTTGCGAAGACCCCCCGGTCTTCGGCTACGTGTTGGAACACTCCAGCTCTGGCCCCATTGTGACACACAACACTGACTTGCCGTTTGTTTTCATGGACTTGCCTGAGCATGCATCTCTGGAGGACTGGGGAGTGACGAACGGAAATGTGGCTTCATCATGATTCATCATGAATCCACAGATTGCTTTTGTTTCAACAATATTGATGAAGGAATACCACGTTCCGCTGAAGATTTGCTGATTTTTGTTGGGTGTTCTAGTTGCTCATTAGCGGTTTGATGTTTTTGTTGGAAGCTATCGCTACAGGCACACATCTATTCATGATGTTTCAAAATCCGTAAGGGATGCAACTTAAAGGGAGAACATCCAAAAAATCACAGTACCAAAGAAAATGTTTTCTGCTGATCTTCTCTTAAATCAGCCCATGTTATACATGAAACCCCACATCCAGATCATATCATATATATATAATTATATATATACATATATATATATACATATATATATATACATATAATATATACACATACATATCCATGACATTGGTAGGATATTCTATTCCCATGTTTTTTATGGTTCAGAAACCATTTTTCTGAGGGTTGGTACTGGGATATGCATCACCAATTACATGGGCTACAGATGCCTGGCGCTTCCAAGTAGGTCATCCTTCCAAAAAATACCCCCCAGTCATCGTCATTTTTCCATCAAAAATCACCATGAAATCCCTAATTGAATCCCATGAAATCACCATTAAATCCCATGAAATTATCATGAAACCATCATGAAATCCCATGAAATCATCATGAAACCATCATGAAATCCCATGAAATTATCATGAAATCATCATGAAACCATGATGAAATCCCATGAAATTATCATGAAATCATCATGAAATCACCCTTTCTCAAGCATCTTCATGCCCTGAGGAGCATGACTTGGCCTCCGACATGGCCAGGGCTTGGTATCGCTTCGCTGCTTTTGGGCAGCCAGGCGCTTTGGAATCAGGTGCCAACTGGGCACCGCAAACGGAAAGCACGGCGCCAGTGATGAAATTCCAGGCCCCTTGGGTCCCCTTCAGTCTCCTTGGGTCCCCTTGGGCCCGGAAGAAAATCCAGATTGGCCATGGATTTTTTGATATTTTTTGTTGGGTTTCAGTAAAAATCAGGGATTTAGCTTCCGAAGTGACAGATCATGCAATGATTTGGGCTTTGGAAGATGAGTTTCCACTCAGGGTCAATGCTAACATGATTCAAGCAGGAAAAATGCTCACAAATTTGGATTTAAGAAGCGAACATATGGAAATTATTTTTGATTTGACCACCACATATGGGGATTTGATGGGATTTGTATAATGATTCAACGCGGATTTCGCCAACAAAACAATGAGTTTCGCCATCAAAACAATTGGGATCATCAAGGCAAAATTGAGGGGATTTGACTTGAAGCGACCATCAAGAAAGTGGATTTCACCTGATTGAACCAGCAATACGTAGGATTTTGTCAATTTTCACCAGGGAACCTGGGGATAGAATAGAATATAATATGATTTTTATAGATTTTTATAATTTTAATGATGGTTTTTCTGGTTGACTACTCGAGTTCCTGTAGGAAGTTCCCTTGTTACCTGCTTTGATTTTCCGGACGCTGTGCCAGGTGAGATCGAAGGGTGGCTCTGCAGTGATAGATGGAAACGACCGAGATGCACAGTGTCCTGCTAGATGTTTTTTGTGTCTCCTGGTATGCCTCGAAAATTGGGGGTCACATTTGGTCACTAGAAAAACGGGTCATGAAACCTGAAGAATATCGTGTATTCGAAACAGTTTTGTTTGTTTTTTTCACACTTTCCAACCACAATACACAATGTGCGAGGGATGATGTGTACTGAATTTTCAATATTTGGTCCTTTCGCAGGTTGGGTTTTCGTTTGAAGATATTGCACAATTCCCTGTTATGTTTTTTCCTTACAAGGTGGTGCCCCATACTTAGCTAAGTTAGCTTATAAGTAGGTTAACTGGGGTGTATGGTATGTACATACCCCATATTAATACGTATATATACAATATAATATAATGTAATACAATATAATATAATATAATATAATATTTATATAGTGTATTGGGTTTATAAGCCAACTTATGGCTGGGCGCCACATTCTACAGGGATGGATGATCGACTCACTAAATCCCATGAAAAATCACCATGTTTGGTGCTTAAATCATCATGCATATATAAGGATAAGTATATAAATGTATCTATTATATATATATACATACATAGAATATACATAATCAGTATATATATATATACATACATATAATATACATAATCAGTATATATATAGTATATAGTATATAATAGAAAAAAAAATATACGTATATATATATATATACATAGAAAATTGAAATGGGATAGCCATCGTTTGTGGGGCGACCGACTCGAGGTGTTCCTTCATGCTGGACTGGATCAACCGCACGAGCCAGGACCTCCCCCACCCCAGCGACCTGCGGCCGATCCTGTTCGAGTGAGCCATCGGGGTGGACCACAGATCTTCGTTGGAGACATGAATGATTTACCAGGAAATGGTGAGGCCCCAGAGACATCTGGTTGATGGTTTGATGGATGATTTCAATCCCAACTGACTACTGTAAGTTTTTGTTGAATGATTTACCCTCTGGTAAAGTAATATAACTATGGAAAATCACCATGTTTAATAGGTAAATCCACTATTTCTATGGCCATTTTCAATAGCTATGTTTGTTTAGTGGACCCTAAATATTTTAGTGATTATACCCTAATTAACAGGATGGTACCACTAGATTAGTAACATATTAGTGTTGGGTACCACTAAATTGGGCACCACTATTTATGGGATGATTTTTAGGGGTACCCATTTTGACCCATAGCCATAGTGATGTCGAATGTGATGAGTGGTTGATGATTTCAATATTTCAAGGCTGTTTTCTTTTTGGTGGTTCGATCCAAATGGGATGGGGATCTTAGTGAACTTTGGGCAGGCTTCCAACCATCAACCAGTGAACAAACTGCAGTAAGCCTGCTGTGATTGCAGCTACTGCACGGCCGATGGCAGCCAGGCTGTTTGCGCCTGGTCTTGCCATGGCCTAGACTTTTGCCGCGCTTGCGCGTCGAAAGAAATTTGTGCAGGAAAACAGGAGATGATATACTTGATTGCAATCTTCAAACATACCCTCTGGTAAACTGTCCCATAACTATGGAAAATCACAATTTTTAATGGGTAATTCTACTATAAATCACCATTTTCAATGTATACACACATACTGCTAGTATATAGTAGACTGACACAATGGGGGATACATATCAGCATGGGGGTTTCTCAGCTGGTACCTCACAACGACCTCATCATTGTGAAACTGGCAGCTCTGTTAGAACAACGTCACCACGACGTCACTAGGAATGCTGGTCAGTAACTATCCCAGAATGTATGTTTTAGGAGGTTGGTGCGTTTTGATCACTTACCCCAAATACACATACGTATTTATATCTAGAATTATAAATTATATATAATACACATTAATACATATATATATATATGTATTTTGTATATTATATATATATTATTATATTATATCTAATATATATATATATGAGATTAATTATATTATATACAGTATCACCATTGGCATGTTTTCTACACATATCATATGATGACACCCAGCATCTTGGCTGTCCAGCTCCAGGCTCGGCTCATTGCAGATGCCCAGCAGCAGGAGAGAGACCAGGACCGGCAGCGCTTGATCAATGGCTCGATGGGTTAATGGTGGTCAATGGTGGGAAATGTCAAAGTCAAATAGGTTTCTGGAATATCTTTGAGGTGGATTGTTGTTTATCCTGTTTGAAATATGTATACATACATAAATATATATATATATATGTATACACACATACAGAATGATGTAGTATGATAGGTGTTTTGGGTCTTGAATCAGCTGTAGGATTTCTGTGGATTTGGAATAAACATACAGTATCATACAGTAGTGATATACTGTATAGCAATAATGATGATGTTACGCAATAGTGACTTGATGCGTATATATATATATATATATATCATAAATTGGTACATATTATGCAGATGGGTCAGATAGGTTAATCATTTGCCAGTTGCACGAAGTTTGGAATTTAGCCGAACTATTCCATAGCGATGGGTTTGCCGAAATTGAACAAGAACATTATGAACAAATGGAGTATTTTCTCAGCCTTATTGCAAAATTGATCATGTAAAGATTATGGATGTTGGTAACTTCTAGCGAGATTATAGCTGTGCAAACTTGATAGACGATGATGAAGAGGAACTATCCTCAGAATGGCACAACAAATCACTTTGGGCCGCAGAAACCTCTTCGATTTTATTTCTGCCAGTTCCAACCCGCCAGTTCAAACTGCCCCAAACTACCAGTTGACCTTTGGTTGTGTGTTGTTGTTTCCTGGCTGATGGTCTCGAAACATGTCAAGATGTTGTTACCATTCGGGATGATGAAGGGACCCACAAAAGGATCAGAAGTGAGTACCTCTTAGGCCAGGACAAACCCAGATTCACCCAGCAGGGAGTGGGGCCTAGGTATCTCTGCCACTGGGTAAAACCTGGGTAGCCTCATAGTTCATATGTGAGCCATACTTAACAGTTGCTATCCTGCTACAGATTTTTTTTTACATATGTCGTTCAGGGTATTTTACAGTCAACCAACCACCTTATCACTGAATCAAATTCCAAGGTTGGAGGCTCCCCTCTAACATAGCCGCATCTGGGGGCCGTCCAAGACTATTTGATAATTGGATGGCAGAAAAAACCATTGAAACAGCAGTTTCCACACGTAATTTCTCCCTTCATGTCCAATTGTTTAGGGAAAAAAGAAGGAAACACACATGGGGGTTTCCATAAATGGTGGTACCCCTAAATCATCCATGTTAATCGGATTTTCGATTATAAACTCCCCATTTCAGGAAAGCATCACATGGATTCAACCTGTAAAATGTCTCTTGAAACCACTCTCCTCATAGTGGGACACCTGCTTCCCCACCGAGCGCATCCCCCCAGCGGAGCGCCTGAAGGACCTTCACGACTTCATTAAGAGAAAAGCTCCTGGCATCCGGAACCTGGAGGTCTGCACCTGGACAAGTGGCTTTTGTTTAGCAGGTTTGACGTTTGGATTGATATATAACCATATATATATATATATATCATATATTATTCTATTATATTATCTATAGTTTATGTGGTTTATGTGGCGACTTCACTGCGACTTCACTGGAATGATGGTTAGGATTCGGAGTAACTCTCCCAACATAGCCAAACATTTCAGGTCATTGAAGATTCAAGAACCAGCAAACATACCTGTTAACGTTTGATTGATGGTATACTACTGACTCAGTTCATGAGGGTTATCAAGCAACAAACACAACTGGGGCACCAGACTATGGGCTCGTGTGTTCTTTTTCCTGCTTCTTTATCTGCACAGGGCTTCGTAGATGTTCTGTTATGATTCAATGACCATTTTATATCTTTATCTCAATGATTTTCTTAATCAGATATTTGATATACCAACTTTAACCGTTAGCAACTTTATACTAAGTAGTATTTCACTATTTTAGCGTTTATGATAATGTAGCAACTATAGAAATCATTAGGGTGTGGTAAAATGCCCTGTTCGGGCGATTTTTATTTGAAGCACATCACTTGAAAAAAAATCGGTCGGAGATGAACTATCAACTTTTTTGTTGGGTGATATGAACGATTATGATTAGTGGACATTTACCAAACATTTACCAAACATTTACCAAACATTTACCAAACATTTACCAACCCCTGTTGGGAATGGGGCGGAACAACAGTTGGGACAACACTTGGGAGATCATGGGATGGAATGGGGTTGCAACTGTCCCGAGTTGGACAAAAAAATATGTGTAACATCTAGAGTTTCTAACCTACACATCCACAGGAGCAACTAGAAATTTCCAAGATCTGAGAAGACACACATGTCTATATATATATATGTATATATATTTGGGTAAATTATAACGACCTCACAGTGACCTCACTATAATCATTAGTTAGTAAGGGGAATCATCCCAAAATGGCCTTAATTCAGGTTAGTGAATTATTATAATTTATCCATATATATATATATATATCATGTTCTGTGACTCCCTGCCTAAGCGTTCTTTTACTTCCTTTGGTTTGCCCCTGGGAAAGTAACTTAAAGGAAGTGCAAGATCCACCTACAGCTGCTATTTCGAGACGTGATTTCGAATGGAGGCTATGTTTGAGGCTGGTTTTGTCAAACTAAGCATGGACATGAAGCAGCATGTAAATCTTGTAGTAGGATATGAGTATGGAAAATGATGTTCTTAACCAGTGGATTTTGTCTTCATCATTTTCAGGTACTAACCCATAGCCCATATTATTGTAGTGTATCCAATTATGATCAATTTATGGATAGTGGTATATATTCCCAATGATTCCCAATTATGGATAGTGGTATTTACTGTATATTTATATATACTACTCCAATTTTTTAGTGGTATTATAATTGGGGATAGTAGTGGTATATTCCCAATTTATCCAACCATGACCTCCCAGAATTGCTTTGGAAACTCCCCAAATCCCATGGCTGCCATGGTCAATGGCGAAATCCCATCCATTCCCATCCTATATGTAGCCATATAATGGCATATT
The DNA here is from genome assembly GCA_947184155.2 of Cladocopium goreaui. Taxonomy (NCBI): domain Eukaryota; class Dinophyceae; order Suessiales; family Symbiodiniaceae; genus Cladocopium; species Cladocopium goreaui. Next base: position 161,292 of record CAMXCT020000045.1, on the reverse strand, counting down.
AACCATGATTAACAGTATAAAAAATCATCATTGGCCCATAGTGAAAATATGTTGGACCATATTCACCATAGTATAACCATAGTATATTAACCATATGGTCCAATGATGGTTAACCATAGTTAATTAACCATCATTTTGTTGACAAAATGCACCATGGTCCGTCATGGTCAGGTGGACTACCAAGCCGGTTCATCCCCTGCGGTGGAGTTGGAGACGACGGATGGATCTGGACGTGTACTGCGTGCAGATGTGCGAGGCAGGTAGGATGTTGTACAGAGGCCATGCTATTTAATGTATTTAAGACTTACATAAGGACATAAGATTACTTTCATCCATGTTCCATGTTTTTCAATGTTTCGTTTTGTGCATTCTGTTTCATTCTGATGAATTTTAATGCAGATGTTCTTGTAACAAAACGATTGAAACGTAGGCAGAGGTAGTTGTAGGATAGCCCCGATCTCCAATGGGAAAGAGCCGACCACTTTTTGCAAAGCACAAATCACCAGAATTGTATCTGCAACAACACATTGTGAATCAATATACTATGATATAATGATATGCAATGTATAATGTGTATGCATATATCATAAATAGCATACTATATTATATCATACATACTATATTATATCATAAATCAATATACTATGATATGCAATGATAAGCCAACAAGGTGATAATGATATAATATGGTGTATACATAATGATATATACCGCAATCAATATAAGTTGCGTTTGCCAACAAGGTCCCGTGAGTTTGCCAACGTTTCAAAAGTTGTGTTCCTACCCGGCATGTCTGGTTGATGACCCCCCTCGACCAGACTTTCGCATTCATTTTTCAGGGGCTGTTGAAACCACCAACTAGGTGGTTTTGTACTATAAATGGATGGTTTAGTACCAGCACCTAAATGGATGATCTAGTACTATAAGTAAGTGACCAGTAGGGTGGCTCCAATGATACCACCTTTGTCAAACTTATCCCTCAATGAGGGCATGAATGATGATGCAACATGGGTCTTCAACCTGCTGGCAGATTGGAAGTCAGATCACTTGGTTCAGTTCTTGAACTTGCGATTGGAGGTGCGCTCTCTGTTTTTCGGCAAGAGATCCAATTCGCCCGTAAAAAGCAGAAGTTCAACCTGCAACAAGGGCGATTCAAGAGGCTTCAAACAAGAAGAACATGAATATTCAAATTCAATCAATGAATCTGCAAGCACTATGGATGGTACAGGTATGAGTCAATTTGTTTGGGGTCTTTGGGGACCAAAGACCAACGTGTTTGTCACCAAGCTAGGGCCTCAATATGCCTCAATCTACCGAGGCCTGGACCTCAAAATTTCTGAAGTTGGAGGTCCAATTCTTTAGGATGGGTTTCTGACCAATTATTAGATCAAACCAAGGTAGATGGATTTCCCCAAAAAAATGGTGGGCATGTTTTTTTAAAACATCTTCGATGACCCCTGGATCACATGGTAGAAATGATCAGAAGTTGGATGATTTGGGGCTGCCCCTGGCCTTAGCCATGGAGGTTTTGTTGGGAAAATCATCGAAGTATAGCCCGGGACTGTAGATGTTCAATTGTTCGTAGCTAAACCATCATGAATTATCTGCAAGTGTTTTTTTCCACAGCTATGTGTGATAACCAGGGGGTCATTGATAGAGCAAGTATTAAAATCCTCCATTTAGAGAATCATGTTCAACTGCTACGTCGAAGACTTGCTGCTCTCAGTCTGCGGAGAATGACATGGACGGCGGCGTGGGTGTCGCTGGAGCTTGGAGTGCAGAGATACAGAGCCTTGGGCATGAGATGAATCTGGATAGCCTCTGGTTAAAAGTGTGCAACGGAAGCCATGGCCCATTTATAGATGATTTATGATGGTTTGACCTTTCAAACATAGTGATTTTTCATAGCTATAGGCTATGAGTTAAGTGGCTGATTGGGGATGATTATAACCCACAATAGGAATATTTACTAACCAACATGTCATAGAATTGGATTATGGGAAAATTTACAGGAAAGCCCTATATTTGATGGTAAAAACCATGGTTTCCTGGAATTTTTCCCTTAAACCAATCCAGTGAACATGTGATGAGAAGAGAAGAGATGAATGGAGGTCCCATACGGTCCATGTATGGAATATTTACCTACATTCATTCGGTTTTTTTTGGTGCTAAATGTTGGTACATATTCCATGTATTATGGGAGATTATACCTATATAATATAAATATATATATATATAATTCGTTGAGGTTTGGGGGATATCCCAACAGTATATTATGGTGCATATAATATGTAGGGATATAACCAGCAATGGGGGTAACCTGGCTGGTAATTGGAATTCAAACATTAATATTGATATAATATACACATTCACATTGCGTAACCCCTAAAACGATAGAAACACATGTCACCACTATTTTAGTAGGAAGAGGCCGCCAGTGACTTTTCTATCCTTTTTTGGGTTTCTACACTGTATATAAAATTATATGGGGACATGCCAAAAGATGGGATGCAATTCAAAATTAACCAGTCAAATGGTGGTTTCAGCAAATTGTAAAGTCACTGGAATGATGGTTAAGAAGGGTATATGACAGGAATCATGCTCAAATGTGTGTGTGTGTTTGTTTGTTTGTTTGTGTTCAGGTTGGTGAAATTAATTCTCCAGATGTTCATGGCTTTGATTTGATGGTTTTCAGGAGAGGATTTTTGAGGATGGTGGTTATAATGGTGAAAAATGGTGTTGATATTATGTGGATATACCCTCTGATAAATTAACAGTTCGCCATTGAAAATGGCCCAGTCGAAATAGTGGATTTACCCATAAAAAAATGGTGATTTTCCATAGCTATGGGACAGTTTACCAGAGGGTAATTGGATATTTGGGATATGATGGATGTAAGTGTATCTGAGATTCAGGAAGAAACAAGAATCCAGTGATGACAAAATCATGTCCCCCTGGACATGGCCATGGGGTAAATCACATGTTCAGACAAACCTATGAGATGGTGAACAATGATAAAAGACGGATGTTTGAAAACCGGTTCAATGACGGAGGATGAAGAATGGTGACGAGGAGATGACTGTGAGATCGGGCGATTATAGTTTAAGCATGGAACAATAGGATTTGACTATGAACAATTGGGGTTTTCATCGTGGTTTATTTGTGGTTTAATGATGCTGATATCCCTGAAAAAGGAGATCATACTGGAAAATTAGGCAAATCAAGAGGTAAATCACCAAATGTGGCTGGTATTTACCTCACTGGGATGATGGTGAATCATCCTTAAAGATGTCAAACATCAGATATCTTCAGATTATTTTATTATAACATATTATAATCATAGTTATAACATATTATAACCATAGTTATAACCATAGTTATAACCATAGTTATAACCATAGTTATAACCATAGTTATAATCATAGTTACCATAGTTATAGAGGTTATATCCCAACTTTGGGGGTTTCAAATACCATGCTTCTCGTCACCTTGGTGGCCGAAGAAACTTCGAGGAGTTGTTCTGGCTGACGCTTGAACCAACTGCCTGAGGCCGCAGGGTTTTTTAAGGGTGGATGGTTGCGAAATCGAATGAAAATCAATGGTAAAACATCTGTAAATGGACCATGAAAACCATTAGTTAATACTGGTAAATACTGATAAATGGACCATTAACTATGGTAAATACTGGTAAGTCATCCATTTTCAAAAGTTAAATCATCTGATTTTACTGGTAAATCATCTGGTTTTCACCCATGTTTCATAGTTAAATCACTGTTTTGGTAACCATTAGAAGTTCAAACAACTTAGAGATGCCATCGTGGCCAGGCCCGTCGCTTCATCAAGGAGCCCGGGCATGCTGACACCTATGTGGGGTTGAAGGTAGCGGCAGGGTTAGCCGCTACCCCAAAAAAGGAAATGGTGGTTGAACATATGGGAAAATCTGGAGATTTATGGGAAAACATCATGAAAACATCATGTTTTTGTTCAAATCCTTGAAATATGGTTGAGCATTTTTTTTTAATTACTATAGATTGGAAATTTGATTCTTTAGAATCTTTCCATTTCGGCTGGCTCCGCAAATCCAAGTTGTGGGAAACTCTTATCACGTTCCACGGTTCAACGTGGCTTCCCCATCGTGAGGTATGGTTGATTTGTGATCATGAGACTTGAGATTGTGCCTACATTTTTCATGAATCCCCAATTGCGTATGGGTCAGAATTGAAGGCACCACCGCATGTATTGCTGGTCTTTTCTTTTGGCAGTAAAAAGTAAAAACATGTAACCTTTGGTAAACTTACAAAAAGCTATTGAAAATGGCCCAGTCGAAATAGTTGATATCTTCCCATTAAAAATGGTGATTTTCCATATAGTTTTTTGTATGTTTACCAGAGAGTAAATTCTCCGGGAAAACACTCTGAGTCAACCATCTCGGCCCAGCCGCAGCTTCTTGTGCTGTCAAGGTGAACTTCATTCCCCACCACAACCCGGACTTGGTCTTCTTTAACCAGTGACCTGTTGCTGCGGTAAACTTTTTCGTGGGCTCTGAGGCTCCAACAGGGTATGTAGCCCTTATCAAAGTGTATTTGTATGATTAATGATATATATATATATATGCGAATTGATCACCATTTCCCTTGTGAAATGGCCATGTTGGGCGGATGTTGGAGGTATATTCCAGTATTGCTCATGCATCAAACCATTTTTGGTGACGAAAAGCGCATCAATCATCCAGGCATCCAGGCATCCAGGCATGTCAGGGCCAACTCTTTGGACGTTTGGCGGATTGTAAACGGGCCAAGGTTGATGGATGGTCCAAGGCTGGTTCAATGCCTTGAGGCAACTTGAAGCCTTACACTTCTAAAATCCATGTAGATCTCGGCCAGGATTCAATAATGGATGGATTGTAGCCATACTATCGATGTGATTGTTTTGGGTGGATTGGATGAACATTCAAGAAACAACATTTGTCAGAGGGTATTCCTCACTATTGCTGGCAAAAGAATAAACGGAAAGCACAACCATTTATTTAGTTTGAATCACCATAATTGGTGATTGAAACACCAAATAAACATAGAAAACACATTTATGACTATTTAACTATTTTAGTGGAAACATATGTCATTTATATTTTTTTCGGAGGGCTACTATTACTATCATTTATACAACCATGTGTATTTGATTGGACTGGCACCGCTGAGGCATGGAGAGGAGATGGAGCGTTTGGATCTGGGGCGCTACAGCACTCAACAGAGTCACGACGGCGATTTTTTGGCAAGTTCCAAATCTAACGAGTCTGTTATGTGGATGTTTTATGATATATATATATTTATATTTATATAATAGCAACCCCCAAGAGAATAGAAAAGTAACATCCATCTAAATTTGCAATATTTTTTTGGGGTTAGTGTATAGTTACGTATAATTATGTATATATATAAACAATAATGTATAGCATATAAACAATAATATGTTATATATATATAATAAAAATAACAATAATAATGATTATAAAAATAATGATGATGATAATAATGTTAGTAATTACAATAACAATAACAATAATAATGCATAAGAATAACAACAATAATAACAACAATAAGACAAATATTATGATAATAATAATAGTTAAATATGGTAACCCTTATTTGTCAACCAGTCGAAGCAGGAAGGGATGACGCTGCAGGGTTTTGGGCACTGCAGAATTCGAGGTGATCATGGGCCAGCCATAGTTCGATGATTCACCTATGAAAAAACGGTGATGTTTGAATAACTATGTTAAGTTTACTTGTAGGGTACTATACTATAATAGATGGATTATGAATGGTGATGATATGGGTATGGATCAATACCTATTAATACCATTTTTAGGGGAATGAACATCCATTTACCAGCTATTTTGATGTGAACTACAGGGGTACAAGGTTTTGACACGCTGCCATATGATCAAAGGGAAATGGTACTATAAGCTCAAAAGATACGTTTTTTGCTCAAAGGATGATGTCTGAAGCGATGGATCACAGGGACACAGCTTGGGTACAGTTGGCTATGGGCTATGCGTCAAGCATTGGGGTGCCAATGGGCCGACAGAATCTAAGTGTTTGATACGTGATGATGTGTGTATATCATCCAGTTCCGGAGGTGGATCATTTTGAAGAACGTTGAATGTTGACCCATCCACATATCTTGCTGATTGAATGTCCAACAAATCTGCGAAAAAATGCGAAAGTTTTGGGTCCAAAAAAACTTGACCCAGCCCTGGCAGGGGGTTGGGGCCTTTTTTCAGCCCTGGCCGGTCACGCCTCACATCAAGCAGACCGCAGCAGACCCAGGATCCATGACCTGTTGGTCTCCAAGGGCTTCAAACGTTGGAGACTCGGGGGGCGGCCGTGCTGCTAAAGTGCCATGCACAAAAAAACCTCCCGTTAGATCATTTGAAAAAGGACCATCTGCAGATAAACCCAACCAATATTATCAGATGAGTTTTGCAGGAAACCTATAAGAGTCCTATAAGTTAGCCGTGTTAGAAGGGACTCCAACATGAACGGATTCAGTGTTAGACTTCCGTTTCTTGGGGTTGTGATATTTTCTTGTTGGGAAGTCATGGGCTTCGGGATTCCGGTCCCGGGCTCTCAAGAGTTTCCCATCAGCGGAGGAGTTGTCCGGCGGAAAACGAGCCAATCCCAGAGTTGAAAGGAATTTCTGCAGTAAACCCTCAACCGGTTGGTGGTTTGGAACATGAATTTTATGACTTTCCATATATTGGGAATTTCATCATCCCAACTGACTTTCATATTTTTGAGAGGGGTGGCTCAACCACCAACCAGTTTAAGTTTGATATCTGGTAATCCAACATTTCGCCATTGAACATGGCCATGGAAACAATATCTCCCAATCAATCACCATTAAATCACCATGTTTTCCAACATGACAAGCCATGTAGCCGGCGTAGCTTTTTGAACTTATTATATATATATAGAGTAGGTTTTGGTTTCATCATTGAATCAATCACCCATTGATAGATGTTTTTTCCCCGAGCCACAACAACCTCGATTGATAGTGATCCCATTGAAGCATCTAGGTTGATCCCATTGAACCCCAAAAAAATCCGGGCGACTCTTTGCACCAGCTTCGTTGCCATTTTCATAGAACTGGATGATGGGAACATTTACAGGAAACCCCATCAAATTTGATGGTAAAAAGCCATGGGTTTCCGGTTAAAATTTTCCCAACAAAACCAATCCATTGATATTTAGTGGTAAAACCATTCATCACCATAGTTATAAGTATCATAAACCATATATAACAACCATTAACCATGGATATTCCCAATGGATCTCTCCATTTTCCATGCCATTTTTTAACCTCCGAGGTAAAGAAGCCAAGAAGTACCGGGGCGAGATCCGCACCTGCAGCGGCTGACGGTTGGATCAACTCCCCGAGGCTGGACGGCTTTCTGGGTAACGACCGAACCCTGTCCTCCCTCATTGGAAACCCTGGAAATCATGGTTTATTTCAGGGAAATCATCCCCAAAATGGCCCAACTATTCAGGTTAGTGAAATATTATAATATATTATAATTTACTTACCCAGATGACTGGGGATGGTTGAAAATAACCATGAAAAATGGTGATGTTGATTGGGGAATTATTGGGGATAGCCTCTGGTAAACGTTTAACTATGGAAAATCACCATGCTCATGGGGAATTCATCCATATTCATCCACTATAAATCACTATTTCGACTGGGCCATTTTCGCTATTTTGACATAACCAGAGGGTCTTGGGGATGGTGGTAGATCATTGATACTTGAGACACTGCAGGGTTGACCCGGTTGGTTGATCATTTTCCATGTAGAAAATGCAAGTGGAATATGTTTGTGCTTCAAAATGCTTGACACATCTCCCAGTTGAAGTAATGGATATCGATGGCAACTAAGGTTTTGTCCGGTTCAGAACCATCTGTTCAAGCGGTTTTTTTTGACACTGCCCAAGGCTTATCCGAAAGTATACGCACATTGATCCTCAACCAGATGACATGTTTCTAGATTGAAATCCAACTAATATAGATGGGCTACGTTATGAGCTAACTATATAATTAGTTGGTACCTGGGTTAAACAATGTGTTTTTCTAAGCGGGTGTTTGTCTGGGCGTATCATATCTATAGCTGAATTACTAAGCAGTTGAATAATCCATGGCCCAGCTATATAAGTACCATGTCAAAATACAAACCAATCCGATGCAAATCGAGAGAATTGCATTTTCAGGGCCATCGGAATAGGCATGCGGCATGCAAGCCAGGGGATTCCACGGGGACGACCATATCATAGCGTTTCCCTTTAAGCACATGGGGCAAACTAAGAATAAACAATCCCCACATATCAACAATATCACCAGACATTCATTTCAGAAACCACCTACAATTGGAGGCTTTTGGTATTGGGTTTACCAAATTACAGCAGCTAAACTCATCCAAAATTCATCGCTGGAATGATGCTTAGGATCCGGGAAATTCTCTTATGAAATTCTAGAGGTTATATCCCAACTCTTGTTTTTAACAATGGTGATACAGGATGGGCCCCCCCAGTTATGTTTGTTGGTTGATAAACCATGAAATAACCACCATGAACTAGTTCGTTATATCTACCATAAACCATAGAATTCAGCCACTTTATGCCACTTTTTTTAGTGGCAACTTAGCTATCGACTGGGGGCCCCATCCTTTTTAGCCTCAACTGCACCCAAATCGCCCAAGCTTCCAGGTGAGGCGATTCGTCTTGGGTGAAGGTAATGCTGACTCTTACGTTGGGCTTCGGTCTCTTGGTTGCGTTTTTGCCAGCAGGGTGGAGCCAGGGCCCGATCCGGTTGCGTTTGAGAAAACATAGGAAGGAACATTAGCTGATTCTACCACGACATTAATGGGGATTTTTCGTGGGATTTATAGATTTTATAGCTGATTGGTTTGTAGCATTTTGTAGCTAAGTTGAAAAAAAATGGGTGAACTAGGGTTGTATAGGGTTGTGAATGGGGGATGTAAACTATAGTTAAGATCGATTTTATGAAGCAATCAGCATCACTGGGGGACCTCACCTTCAGCGCTTGGTATGTTGTTTTTTAAGTACCGCTGTTGGGGTGTTAAAAAAATAAGAAAAATGGGTTATAGTAACTGGCTGATTGGAGATGATTACAGCCATTTCATTGGAGGTATTGCTGAAAAATCGTGCACTTGATTTCTATCGGTTTGCCTCCAAATGTTGTGGTCAATTTGAAGAATAATAAATGATCAGATGGTACCATATTCTACCAATTCAATGGTTCTAATTGGGGCATACCCCATTTTCAGACAAACATGTATGGGTACCCTGGTTTTCAAATAAATATAGTGGATGTTCATCTCACCATGCCTATGCTAATGGGAAATTTTGACACCTACGTTTTAGAGAAGCAAAGAATCGGGAATGTATCAAGATTTCAAGTGGTGATATCGATGGCCAATGGCCATTCCAGGATCCGAAAAAATTGGAGGTACCGATTCCATATATAAGGCCATGGGCACGGGTTTAAAAATGAAATCAATGGGGGGACGACCCGTCTGAAATTTCAATTTTGGATTTCATTTTTCTTGCCGCAACTTATGAGACACTTTTCAAGTAAGAGAAATTCTACGTTTGTGATCATAAGTAAGTTGTGATCATAAGTAAGTTGCGACACTTTTCACAGAAATTGTGCCCCGTATGTGCAAGTTTTCGTTAATCACCCGACATTTCTGGGAAGTTATCATCGTCATGCTAATAAACATAAGTTTTTTTTTATACGTTATTTCATCACCATTTTGCAAATTAGTAGCACCCATTATACATAGCAAACATTTTCATACCTACCGTATACCTACCTATCCAGAGATGATCATAATCTAGGGAAATCCTACAGTACTAAGTACCCAGTATAGAGGGCTGAGGATGTTAAACACTGCCCAATTGATGTTGATGGTTATGGTTCTTTAAAAGCAGGTGTTTACAGGTGTTTGCATCTGAACATATCTCACAGCTGTACATGTAACAAAAACTGCGCACGGGGCATCATAGTATATATATATATATACACATATACACAGACCTACAAATCTCACAATTCACATCTGAGCTGCTCTAAAAACATCCCTTTACATTTTCAGCAAGGGCCTTGTGATAACCTGTTTGGCGTAAGCAAAACCCTCACTTGCGTAAGGCCGCGTAAGAACTTCGCGTAAGGGCTTCCTCAATTTGTTTCGCGTAAGGAAAAACTCTACGCGCGTAAGCATGGCATAAGCTTTGGCATACCCAAAATGATACGACATAGGGAGTGACTGAAGGCTTTCAGAATGGCTCATCTATCTACATAATGTCTAGACATGTGACACACACACACATCTTACACCTACACACTTCACACCCACACGTATCACATCTACACATGTCCTACCTACCCACTTAGTAAAAGAAAACGCCGGTGGGGTTCATTTTTTGGAAAATCTTTTTTTTCAAGGGTTACCCATCCGGCGGTGCTATCCGCTGCAGTTTTAACACCAGGTTCCAGGCAAGGTCAGGGCCCAAAAAGAAGGGAAGAAAGAAAGGAAAGGAAACAACACTGCAAAGAAATGAACTTAACAAGCAAACCTGGTTTGTGCTTTCGAACATTTTTTATTTTTCTATACATATGGAAGAATCATCCCAACTGACTCATATTTTTCAGAGGGGTATGTCAACCACCAACCAGAAACAATGAGGATTTACCATCTCCCATCTAGCATATGATCATTGATGGTGATTGACAAGTCATTGATAGATCTTGCTGGTGAAGCTGGCCAGTTAGCTATCGAGAAATCATGTCAAATTACAGTACCACAGAAAAAAGGAGGTATATAGATGGCAAATGTAATCACCATAACAGTTTGGACCATTGCGATTAGAATCATCGGTTTTTTCCAGCTACAAACGGGTCATAGCTCTGTTCGACCAGAGGGTTTCCTGCTGAAGGTTGCTGGAAATATCTTGACAACACATGGGTCTGAGAATGGTATCGAACCCCCAAGTTCTGGCAGCCTCAGTAGGGAATATGTTGTTTTAACATGTTTACCTTCTGGTGAACAGCTAGATAGCAATGGAAAGATCCACCATTTTTAATGGGAAAATCATGGAAAATCCATATTTCAATGGTCATTTTCAACAGCTTTTTGTATGTTCACCAGAGGGTAAACCAAGTTTTAAACCAATGCAATCAAATGTTCCTATTTCAGACCTAGATGCACAATGTCAAGCCCCAAGAAAATGACCGTCTCTGGTTGCTTGGAAATTCGATCGGCAGATTCTTGATGTTTCTTAAGTGGTTTCTTGTGAGGTAAACCAAGGTAAACCTAATGCCCCTACCGTGCGGGCTGGTTTATAGAAGCCATTTATGATGATTTATGGTGATTTTGGGGATGCAGTTTATGGCCTTGGGTTTGTCACATTATGCGATGTTTGGGAATATTGAACTTCTCTTATGGCGTTTGTTTGCATGACACCTCAGAAATCATGCATAATCATGACATATGATTTCCTTGTAGCAAAATTATCCGCGCATTTGTGGTCTCACTCTGCACCCTGGAAAAAATTAATAGCACCTCTATCCAACTCTTCAGCAGTCGGACCCAGCGACCATAGCGATGAACCTCCATGGATCCCTTTATGGAACGTGGGACTCTCAGAGAGACTGGCGATGCAAATGGTAAGGTCCCAATGATCTTCCCACCCAATCTGTTGAGTCCTTTCCCCGTTGTATCTCCCAATCTTGGACATATATATATATATATATATTTTTTATGGCTACATATATGTATATCATTAACATAGAGCCGGGCAAGCCGGCGGCGGAAGTTTCCCAAACATAAATGACCTATAGTTCAAAGACAACCTGTCCCGACCGTGTCCTTCCCTCGACACTCCACACCTCACACTGCACACTGCACTCTTCGCACTCCACACTTCTCACTTCACACTCCACACTTCACACTTCACACTCCACACTTCTCACTTCTCACTGCTTCCTTCACACTCCAAACCTCACACTTCACACTTCACACTGCGCTCTTCGCACTCCAAACTGAAACTTCACACTCCACACTTCACACTCCACATTCACACTTCTCACTTCTCACTGCTTCCTTCACACTCCAAACCTCACACTTCACACTTCACACTGCGCTCTTCGCACTCCAAACTAAAACTTCACACTCCACACTTCACACTTCACACTTCACAGTCCACACTTCACACTTCTCACTTCCCACTGCTTCCTTCACACTCCAAATCTCACATTTCACACTTCACACTTCACACTGCGCGCTTCGCACTCCAAACTTCACACTTCACACTTCACACTCCACACTTCACACTTCTCACTTCCCACTGCTTCCTTCACACTTCACACTTCACAGTGCACTCTTTACGCCCCACACTTCCCACTGCTCTAATCCTACGTGCAACAAAAAAACACTAGTGCCAAAATGTAGAAAATCTGCTGAAGGGCAGGGCTAGATGCCAAGCCGATACCAAATCCTTTGCGAAGTGTTTCTTGATGTCAGAAAAAAAAACTGTTGGATATTTATGGTATAGATCTATCATGATCTATCATGATCTATCGCTTGTTCTTGGGTTTGGCTACGCCAACTCCTCAGATCTGCCAGTGATCTGCCAGTGATCCTATGTGATCCTCAGAAATCATCGGCGTTGTTTCTGTGACTTCAAGATGTCACAGTTATATACAGAAAATGGCCATTTGTCAGTGATAATTAAAACTGGTTATTTCAATGGGATGATACATCCCATAAATATCCATGTCTATGGGGTTAGTTCAGTACTTATAACTGGTATAACTTGGGCAATAAATGTATGATATTTCTCATGATTAGGGGAGTTCATAAAGTTCATAGGTTTTTTCCAGGGGCAAACAATCAACAAAAATGCAGGTTTTTTGATCTTCATAAGCAGATGAAACATCCTCCCCTGTGGTTCCATGGTACGTCTCTTCGGCTCCATGTGCCATGCAATGTCGACAATGCGAGGGAACCTGGAACGGGCACTGGGAGCAAGGGCGAAGCCTGGAGCCACGAAGTGTCACCAAGGGAGACTGGATACTTCAACCTTTTCTACCCATACACTGCATGTAGGGAACATGTGCCAAGATTCAGCACCAAAATCACATAAAATCACCCAAATGTAGGTAAATATTGGATACTGTGGGAGCATATGGTGTATCGGTAAATTATGACCAAGTCATGGAAATCGGTCAGTGTACCACTAGGCTTAGCCAACTTCTCCCCCCTATGAATGCTTCATCGGGATATCGGGGACGGTTATTCACCATACATTTCTAGTTGGGAATGGCGTACTTTTGGATTTAATACATCAATGAGTGTTACTGCAAACCCTCAAATTAAAAGCTACAATCATCATTGTTGGAGTGTTCAGTGGTAACAAATGCAAATAAGAACCTATTCTCCAGCCCCCGAGTTCAAATCACAGTTCTTGTGATTCCCAAATCCCTAAATATTTAACAACTTCTATATACGCATCCCAAAAAAAAACACTAGCCATCAACAAACAATATAAGAATCCATAGCTTGATGACGTATAATCGATCCATGTGTTTTTTGTTCATCATAGTTCAGCATAGTTTTTAAAACAAACAAATCCGTAAATAAATCCATCATAGTTTTTCTTAACTCAGATATTACAATCAGTTTTTTTAATAACGAACCAAATAAATAAATCATCCAAAAATCGGAGTTTGATCACCTTTGATCCCACCTCTTCGCCTTCCTTCGCCTTCCTTAGGCCCCCCAGCAGATTTGATCGCCCTGACCCGGAGGCTGAGCCAAGCGAAATGGGAGGAGGTGCCGTCGGTGTTTGTAGGTGTCAGTTGTTTAGGCGTGGGCTAAAACTATCAGGATGACTTATACAAAACGACTTTGAAATGGGACTTATAAGGCTTCTAAATGGGGAAGACTTTGAAAACTTTTAGGATGTGGTCTGATGTGGTCAAAACCCATGCAAAAAACACGCTCTCTGTGTATATGTATGTTTTTGTTTTCAAAAATATGGTGAAAACATGGTGAAAACATCCCCGCAGCTTCTGCTTTGATGTGATAATTTTGCAGAACATTTGAGATGTTGTTTTTTGTTTGTTCTGGAACTTCTTGAGGGTTGTATGAAAACACACAGCATCCCAGAATGGGAATGGTCGGCATCAAACATGTACCTTTGGTTTGTTCATGCTTGTTCTCACACAGCAAGTGCAATTCATGAAATAAAAGTGGTTGGGTCTTTGTTTGCTTTTAATTGCAAGTGTTTCCGCATGTTTATACCATCGGATGCAGTTCAATGAGTTCATATACGTTCATCTATATTCAGTTGTGTTCATACGTATTCACATGTTGTCAATCTCTTCACTCCGTTTTCATATCTGCGTGTGTGCATGAGGTTGCTGTTTTTGCATTTTCGTTTGACACGTCAAACGTAGCTTGTTGCCAGGCGTGTTATCCTGAAGAAAGCTAAGAGCGACTTCCGGCACTTTCCAGGTGGGCTTGTGCATCTCTGGGCAACATGCTTGCCCATTCCTGAAAGTCTTACACAGGTGTACTTTGTGCGAGGCACCACACAGGGTGTCACATTATCATGTTGTTGCTGCTGCTTTTCAATCTTTCATTTTGCCATGTTGTCTCCGAGGCACTTGGCAGAGTTGGTTTGTGCGTCTTCATGTTTGACCAGCTTTTCAACTTGAGCTTCGGGCCAGGTGCGTCTTCCGAACGAGGTTGAAGGCCACCATACTCTGGCTTCCGAGGCGACTTTTTGTTCTTCATACCCTTCCTGGAACTCATGAGAAAAGTCGCCCAAGTTTGAACGCATCACTGCTAGACACGCTTGGCCTTCTTTGGTTTGTTTTGATATGGCGCAAGTGCAAGTCATGAAATAAAAGTGGCTAGGGTCTTTTCACCATCGGATGCAGTCGAACGTATTCATATATATAGTCAATCTTTGCACTTCGTTTTCACATCTGCATGTGCGTATGGGGACACCGTCTTTGCCTTTTCATTGATGCATCAAATTTAAGTTTTGGCCAGGTGCGTTTTCCTGAAGAAAGCTAAGAGCAACTTGCCGCACTTCCCAGGTGGGCTTGTGCATCTCTGGGCAACATGCTTGCCCATTCCTGACAGTGTTACACAGGTGTACTTTGTGCGAGGCACCACACAGGGTGTCACATTATCATGTTGTTGCTGCTGCTTTTCAATCTTTCATTTTGCCATGTTGTCTCCGAGGCACTTGGCAGAGTTGGTTTGTGCGTCTTCATGTTTGACCAGCTTTTCAACTTGAGCTTCGGGCCAGGTGCGTCTTCCGAACGAGGTTGAAGGCCACCATACTCTGGCTTCCCAGGCGACTTTTTGTTCTTCATACCCTTCCTGGAACTCATGAGAAAAGTCGCCCAAGTTTGAACGCATCACTGCTAGACACGCTTGGCCTTCTTTGGTTTGTTTTGATATGGCGCAAGTGCAAGTCATGAAATAAAAGTGGCTAGGGTCTTTTCACCATCGGATGCAGTCGAACGTATTCATATATAGTCAATCTTTGCACTTCGTTTTCACATCTGCATGTGCATATGGGGACACCGTCTTTGCCTTTTCATTGACGCATCAAATTTAAGTTTTGGCCAGGTGTGTTTTCCTGAAGAAAGCTAAGAGCAACTTGCCGCACTTCCCAGGTGGGCTTGTGCATCTCTGGGCAACATGCTTGCCCATTCCTGAAAGCGTTACACAGGTGTACTTTGTGCGAGGCACCACACAGGGTGTCACATTATCATGTTGTTGCTGCTGCTTTTCAATCTTTCATTTTGCCATGTTGTCTCCGAGGCACTTGGCAGAGTTGGTTTGTGCGTCTTCATGTTTGACCAGCTTTTCAACTTGAGCTTCGGGCCAGGTGGATCTTCCGAAGGAGGTTGAAGGCCACCATACTCTGGCTTCCGAGGCGACTTTTTGTTCTTCATGCCCTTCCTGGAACTCATGAGAAAAGTCGCCCAAGTTTGAACGCATCACTGCTAGACACGCTTGGCCTTCTTTGGTTTGTTTTGATATGGCGCAAGTGCAAGTCATGAAATAAAAGTGGCTAGGGTCTTTTCACCATCGGATGCAGTCGAACGTATTCATACATAGTCAATCTTTGCACTTCGTTTTCACATCTGCATGTGCATATGGGGACACCGTCTTTGCCTTTTCATTGACGCATCAAATTTAAGTTTTGGCCAGGTGTGTTTTCCTGAAGAAAGCTAAGAGCAACTTGCCGCACTTCCCAGGTGGGCTTGTGCATCTCTGGGCAACATGTTTGCCCATTCCTGAAAGTGTTACACAGGTGTACTTTGTGCGAGGCACCACACAGGGTGTCACATTATCATGTTGTTGCTGCTGCTTTTCAATCTTTCATTTTGCCATGTTGTCTCCGAGGCACTTGGCAGAGTTGGCTTGTGCGTCTTCATGTTTGACCACCTTTTCAACTTGAGCTTCGGGCCAGGTGGATCTTCCGAAGGAGGTTGAAGGCCACTATACTTTGGCTTCCGAGGCGACTTTTTGTTCTTCATACCCTTCCTGGAACTCATGAGAAAAGTCGCCCAAGTTTGAACGCATACCCCTTTGCGAGACGGTATGGGAAACGGCAGGAAATCTTAACGTGAAAAGAGACATTGCATGGTATTGCGCAGTGCCAAAGAAGACATCGTAATTGCAAAACCAGTGTGGAGACTGGTTCGTACAGCGAAGCTGTTTTCAGTCGAGACTTTTTTTTGGCTCCAGCATTTTCCCTCAATTTCGGGTTGTGGAGATTCACGCGTGTGTTCAGCTTCTTGCCTTCAACTGTGCCTTTTGGAGTTTTGGCAAGCCATGAGATTTCCCCTCCATGACTGGCGGTTCTGGTTCTGTGTGTTTCTGGACACACATGCACAAATCTTTCGGCCTAGTCTGCTTCATGTCTGTGATCGATATGCATTTTTTGTAGACGCGTCTCTATTCATATATGCGTTTATATGCGTTTATATTCATTTACATTTGCATGGTTTGTTCATGTTGTATGTACATGTATCTACTGCGTTTTAAGAATCCTTAATTATATGTAAACATTCATCGCCTAAGCAATCAGCATCTTTTGTCGCACAGTCAGGCTGCGGAATCAGGCGTCCTGTTCCTTAAGCATTCAGCGTTTCAAACCTGCGGTTCTGTAGGAGGGCAGATGCACGCAGCCCAAAACATATCTTGATATATTTATCGTACTTTTTGAGATTGTAAGTCCTGAAACGCGCAGCGCTTGAGAAGTCAGGATCTTTTAGCCCTCCGGATACTTAGGAGCACGCAGCGCTTAAGGGGTCGGTATCCTTAAGCACGCAGCGCTCGAGGGGTCAGGATCCTTAAGCACGCAGCGCTTAAGGGGTCGGTATCCTTAAGCATGCAGCGCTCAAGGGGTCAGGGTCCTTAAGCATGCAGTGCTTAAGGGGTCGGTATCCTTAAGCACGCAGCGCTCGAGGGGTCAGGATCCTTAAGCACGCAGCGCTCAAGGGGTCGGTATCCTTAAGCACGCAGCGCTCGAGGGGTCAGGATCCTTAAGCACGCAGCGCTCGAGGGGTCAGGATCCTTAAGCACGCAGCGCTTAAGGGGTCGGTATCCTTAAGCACGCAGCGCTCGAGGGGTCAGGATCCTTAAGCACGCAGCGCTTAAGGGGTCGGTATCCTTAAGCACGCAGCGCTTAAGGGGTCGGTATCCTTAAGCACGCAGCGCTCGAGGGGTCAGGATCCTTAAGCACGCAGCGCTTAAGGGGTCAGGATCCTTAAGCACGCAGCGCTCGAGGGGTCGGTATCCTTAAGCACGCAGCGCTTAAGGGGTCGGTATCCTTAAGCACGCAGCGCTTAAGGGGTCGGTATCCTTAAGCACGCAGCGCTTAAGGGGTTGGTATCCTTAAGCACGCAGCGCTTAAGGGGTCGGTATCCTTAAGCACGCAGCGCTCGAGGGGTCAGGATCCTTAAGCACGCAGGATCCTTAAGCACGCAGCGCTTAAGGGGTCGGTATCCTTAAGCACGCAGCGCTTAAGGGGTCGGTATCCTTAAGCACGCAGCGCTTAAGGGGTCAGGATCCTTAAGCACGCAGCGCTTAAGGGGTCGGTATCCTTAAGCACGCAGCGCTCGAGGGGTCAGGATCCTTAAGCACGCAGCGCTTAAGGGGTCGGTATCCTTAAGCACGCAGCGCTTAAGGGGTCAGGATCCTTAAGCATGCAGCGCTCAGGGGTCAAGGATGCCTTAGCACGCAGCGCTTGAGGGGTCAGGATCCTTAAGCACCCCTGCTTAAGCTATTGGACCCCCCGGGGGGTCAAAGCAGCAGGTCAGGAGCCACAAGGTTTGAAGCATACCCGCTGCGTGCTTAAGGATACCGACCCCTTAAGCGCTGCGTGCTTAAGGATCCTGACCCTTTAAGCATGGAGTTCTCAAGTGTCCCTAAGCACTGCGTGCTTAAGGCCCCTCACCCCTTAAGGGCTGCGTGCTTGTTTGTCCTAACCCCTTAAGCGTTGCGTGCTTCAGGATCCTGACTGCTTCAGTGTCCCTAAGCGCTGCTAGTTTAAGGACCCTCACCCCTTAAACCTTTATGCTAACGCCGCCCGTAGAGACGCGGGTTTTTTAACGTTTTTTACTGCGTTCATACTTTGCGCACTAACCTCCAGGTCTCAAAAACATTGATCGAGATTCGATCTAAAAATCTGACCTGAATTTGGCTATCCCTTGAAGGTCCACTGCTCACACGTCTCCAAGGCCTCCCAGCACTTCCGCACAGGTTGCGTCTGCTTCATCAGGCGTAATCATGGAAAGGTCAGGCCATTCAGAAGACCCTCCAATCTCCGGGCTTTCTTGTTGGCTCTGGTGATTTCATCCTCAAGCCTGCAGCACGGCTGTGGCGCGCCGGCATGTGTTGCCAGCTGATCTCAAATGTAGAACAAACATGAACTAACATGAACTAAACATATTTTCAATCAAGCTTTCACTCAGTTTTGGCGACGCTGCTCACAATAAGTTCTACCGATCACAGAACCATGCGGAAAGTGCCGCACAACACTGCGCCTCTTCTTGACAGAAGTGTCGCTTGCAGACGCTGCAGACTTCAGCTCTTGGTGGTCAGACAAACTTACCAAACCTGGGAGGGGCATCAAAATGAGGGAGCAATTCTGGATGGACCACTCCATGCGGTGCAGCAAAGATTTCACGTCCTTGGGCCACCAAAGTTCTGCTACAGCATCCATGTGGGCCATCCCGGCGGACGCATCGCTAGCTTGCAACTTGAAATGGACGATCTTGCAGTTGGAAGTCTCAGATGTCAAAGCACCCATCAGCACCGCTGCAAAGCGGTCTTCAAAAGCTGGAACGCCCAAAGATGGCCCTGTCCATCGCTTCCCGGCCTGGATGGCTGCCTGCTTTGTAGTCAAGTTCCACAATTTTTGATAATAGGTCTGGTGAAAGTCTGGATCCGCCCATGACGCTGCATCTGCCTCTGCTGGAGGGTACTGGTGAGGCAGGGGGACATAGAATGACCACACAGACTCTTCAGTCACCACGGAGCCGACCTTGGTTGCAGCTTCACCCGACTCAGTCATTGACAGGCGCATCCTGTGCAGCTGCAGCTCGGATGGCTCCAGCTTGGCAAAATCCACGGCAGCTGTGTAGTGCTTGTACGGGTGCTCATGGAACTGCACCGTGCCGTCCTTCAGGGCTTGCTTCAATGGTCCATCCTTCATGCTGAAATCCAAGCATATAAAGTCCCGGTGAAAGATACAGGATTTGTTAGTCTCTGTCAAAGCTTTTCTGCGGAGGACGTGGTCCACACAGCTCAGGGAAGTTCTGAGCTCTCGGGTCCGGGTCCGAAGTGTGCGCAACACTGCGCCCAAAGGGTTGGGCTCGAGCTGCAGAACCAAGGTTGAATCCTCATTGACAGGGAGTCAATATCAAACTACAGAATATACAAAATTCCAGTCTATGAGCCTGCGTTTGGACAGCAACATGGCGGCTAAAGAACCGAGCGATGCAAATTGACGAAGCAAAGTGAGAATATAGAAAAAGATGGAAAAGGCCAACAAAGATGTACTGAAAATATATGCAACTCATCCAAGGCACGCCAGGTTTCTGGAGCCAGCGTTCGAAAACTTGATCGGTCATCGCCCCAGTGCCCAAATGAATCATGACGGGCCTATACTCACACGGCGGATGCAAAGCAACACACAACCAGAAAGCCTTGAGCTGGAGCGCTGCTGAAATCTCCTAAACCAACCAAGGCCAGGAAAACACAAAGCTGGCTATCTCCGGATTTCATCACATGCTGGCATCTTTGGCTGGACACATATGAAAAAACACCACACATGTTTTCAAGCACTTTCGGGCCTTCTCTCCTGGAGTACGCTTGGGTATGCTTGGGTTTATGCATCCACCTGCAGTGTGTCTGCATATGAGGCGCGGTCGAAATTTAGTGTTCGGCGAAGTATCACGGGTCATTTAGTGAGTCCCCTGTCGTTTTACAGTGTTTTGGCATCCGCGCCATCCAACATAAGTTCTTATTGTATGCAATTATAATCAGGCTTATGCAATTACTGATGTGGACTATTTTCTTGGCTCAGCGATGCCTTTTTCAAGTCTCTTTGCTGGCGCTGCTGCTGCTGCCGCCGCTGCTGCTGCTACTGGAACTGCTGCTGCTCTCTTCGGAGTCGGCAGGGTTTGCAGCTGCTCATTGTGACTTGTCGTGGTTACCGGTCCTCTTGTGATCTGTTGTTTACACCCTTCTTTTGTCATGGCTGTCATTCTTCCATTTACTGCTGCTTGAAGTGGCTGCCGCCACACAGGGCTCCGATGTCTGAATGGGTCTCTGAGTCTCCGGAGCACATTTTTGAAACATTTGGTTATCGCTAGGGTTGTCGCTAAATTCAGTGCAACAAAACGAAGATAGGACTGGAGATTCTCTCAAAACAAGTCTCATATTGTGAACTCCATTGTCGAGGCACACCAGGAAACGAGACTAAATGCTACATAAGACATGGGATCCGTCATTATGCATACATGCAAAAGTTATCGCTATTTTGTGAGTCCCCTATCGTTTTTAAACATGCCCAAAAGCAAGTCTTCACTTCTAAGGATCATTGCAAAAGTCCAAACTTGTCTCTGCCTCATGCTTTTTTACAAATCTAGCACGCACTCAGCGCGCTCGGCCAAAACAAACCCTGACGCGCGCTCGGCGCTGGACCACAAACCCTACACCAAAAACCCTTAAGCTTGCTTTTGCACATTTTTTGCATACGGAGAATGTTCCGGAGATCCTTTGAAGGTTAGAATGTGACTTGCTGTTGATCTTGCTTTTCACAAATTCCAACGCGCGCTCGGCGCGCTCGTCCACAAACCTCAAACTGCCACGAGCGCGCGCCGAGCGCGCGTTAGAGTTTCACGAAAAGCAAACAAGCCCAAAAGCAAGTCTTCACTTCTAAGGATCATTGCAGCAGTCTAAACTTGTCTCTGCCTCATACTTTTTCTACAAACCCTAGCACGCGCGCAGTGCGCTCGGCCAAAACAAACCCTAACGCGCGCTCGGCGCGCTCGACCACAACCCCTAAACCCAAAAAAGCCTTAAGCTCTTAAGCTTGCTTTTGCACATTTTTCGCATACAGAAAATGTTCCAGGGATCCTTTGAAGGATGGTTAGAATGTGACTTGCTGTTGATCTTGTGCTTTTCACAAATTCCAACGCGCGCTCGGCGCGCTCGTCCACAAACCTCAAACTGCCACGAGCGCGCGTCGAGCGCGCGCCGCCGAGCGCGCGCCGAGCGCGCGTTAGAGTTCCCCGAAAAGCAAACAAGCTTATAAGGAAGTCTTCACTAAGGATCATTGCAACAATCCAAACTTGTCGCTCGCTCATGCTTTTTCTACAAACTGTAGCACGCGCTCAGCGCGCTCGGCCAAAACAAACCCTAACGCGCGCTCGGCGCGCTCGACCACAAACCCTAAACCCCAAAAACCCTTAAGCTTGCTTTTGAAAATTTGTTGCATACGCAGAATGTTCCGGAGATCCTATGAAGGTTAGAAATGTGACTTGCTGTTGATCTTGTGCTTTTCACAAATTCCAACGCGCGCTCGGCGCGCTCGTCCACAAACTTCAAACTGCCACGAGCGCGCGCCGAGCGCGCGTTGGAGTTTCACAGAAAAGCAAACAAGCCCAAAAGCAAGTTTTCACTTCAAAGGATCATTGGAACAGTCCAAACTTGTCTCTGCCTCATGTTTTCTTTGCAAACCCTAGCACGCGCTCAGCGCGCTCGGCCAAAACAAACCCTAACGCGCGCTCGGCGCGCTCGACCACAAACCCTAAACCCCAAAAACCCTTAAGCTTGCTTCTGCACATTTTTTCCATAAGCAGAATGTTCCGGAGATACCTTGAAAGTCAGAATGTGACTTGCTTGCTGTTGATCTTGTGCTTTTCACAAATTCCAACGCGCGCTCGGCGCGCTCGTCCACAAACCTCAAACTCCCACGAGGTTTCACGAAAAGCAAACAAGCCCAAAAGCAAGTCTTCACTTCTAAGGATCATTGCAAAAGTCCAAACTTGTCTCTGCCTCATGCTTTTTTACAAATCTAGCACGCACTCAGCGCGCTCGGCCAAAACAAACCCTGACGCGCGCTCGGCGCTGGACCACAAACCCTACACCAAAAACCCTTAAGCTTGCTTTTGCACATTTTTTGCATACGGAGAATGTTCCGGAGATCCTTTGAAGGTTAGAATGTGACTTGCTGTTGATCTTGCTTTTCACAAATTCCAACGCGCGCTCGGCGCGCTCGTCCACAAACCTCAAACTGCCACGAGCGCGCGCCGAGCGCGCGTTAGAGTTTCACAGAAAAGCAAACAAGCCCAAAAGCAAGTCTTCACTTCAAAGGATCATTGGAACAGTCCAAACTTGTCTCTGCCTCATGTTTTCTTTGCAAACCCTAGCACGCGCTCAGCGCGCTCGGCCAAAACAAACCCTAACGCGCGCTCGGCGCGCTCGACCACAAACCCTAAACCCCAAAAACCCTTAAGCTTGCTTCTGCACATTTTTTGCATACGGAGAATGTTCCGGAGATCCTATTGAAGGTTAGAATGTGACTTGCTGTTGATCTTGCTTTTCACAAATTCCAACGCGCGCTCGGCGCGCTCGTCCACAAACCTCAAACTGCCACGAGCGCGCGCCGAGCGCGCGTTAGAGTTTCACAGAAAAGCAAACAAGCCCAAAAGCAAGTCTTCACTTCAAAGGATCATTGGAACAGTCCAAACTTGTCTCTGCCTCATGTTTTCTTTGCAAACCCTAGCACGCGCTCAGCGCGCTCGGCCAAAACAAACCCTAACGCGCGCTCGGCGCGCTCGACCACAAACCCTAAACCCCAAAAACCCTTAAGCTTGCTTCTGCACATTTTTTGCATACGGAGAATGTTCCGGAGATCCTTTGAAGGTTAGAATGTGACTTGCTGTTGATCTTGTGCTTTTCACAAATTCCAACGCGCGCTCGGCGCGCTCGTCCACAAACCTCAAACTGCCACGAGCGCGCGCCGAGCGCGCGTTAGAGTTTCACGAAAAGCAAACAAGCCCAAAAGCAAGTCTTCACTTCTAAGGATCATTGCATAAACTTGTCTCTGCCTCATGCTTTTTCTCAAACCCTAGCACGCGCGCAGTGCGCTCGGCCAAAACAAACAACGCGCGCTCGGCGCGCTCGACCACAAACCCTAAACCCAAAAAACCCTTAAGCTTGCTTTTGACATTTTTTGCATACAGAAAATGTTCCAGGGATCCTTTGAAGGACGGTTAGAATGTGACTTGCTGTTGATCTTGTGCTTTTCACAAATTCCAACGCGCGCTCGGCGCGCTCGTCCACAAACCTCAAACTGCCACGAGCGCGCGCCGAGCGCGCGTTAGAGTTTCACGAAAAGCAAACAAGCCCAAAAGCAAGTCTTGACTTCTAAGGATCATTGGAACAGTCCAAACTTGTCTCTGCCTCATGTTTTCTTTGCAAACCCTAGCACGCGCTCAGATCTGCCGTGCTTTGCAGCGTCAAGGTTGCTTCGTAGGATCGTTATGTACCTTTCCATTGTGCTTTGCAGCTGTAGGATCGTTCCCGCAGAGTAAATGGCTGCGTCAAGGTTGCTTCGTGCTGTGGCTGCATTCGTAATACTAGTGTCTTTTGCAGCTGGACTTCGTAAATCGTATTGGAGTGGCTGCATGAAGGCTGCCACAGTGATTTGTCAGCAGATTTTCTCCATTTTGGCGCCAGTGATTTTCCTCCTAAAAATCCTTTTTTTAAGTGCTTCAAAATCGTCTTTTTTTCGCTCTGGCGTCGAGATCCGGTTTTGGAGCTACAATTTCCGACGCCGTTGCGCGTAGTTCTATTGCGTTTTGCAACTCAGTCTCTGCAGATCGCATTGTAATGCCTGCGTCAAGGTTGCTTCGTGCTGTGGCTGCATTGGTAATACTATTGTCTTTTGCAGCTGGATCTCGTAAATCGTCTTGGAGTGGCTGCATGAAGGCTGCGAAATGGATTTGTTAGCAGATTTTCTCCATTTTGGCACTAGTGTTTTTTTTGTTGCACTTAGGTTTAGAGCAGTGTGAAGTGTGGGGCGTCAAGAGTGCAGTGTGAAGTGTGAAGTGTGAAGGAAGCAGTAGAAGTGTGGAGTGTGAAGTTTAAGTTTGGAGTGCGAAGCGCGCAGTGTGAAGTGTGAAGTGTGAAGTGTGAGGTTTGGAGTGTGAAGGAAGCAGTGGGAAGTGTGGAAGTGTGAAGTGTGGACTGTGAAGTGCGAAGTGTGAAGTGTGGAGTGTGAGTGCGAAAGTGACAGCAACGCCTAATAACCAACAATAATGGGATATAACCATTAATAATAGGGATATCATGGATGATAAATAGGGGCACCCCCAAACCAATGGTTTCTGATAGTGAATTACCAACAATAATGGGATATAACCGCTAATAATAGGGGTATCATGGATGATAAATAGGGGCACCCGCAACCATAGTGGTTGATATAACCAACAATAATGGTTACTACAACCAGTAATAGGGATATAATATAATAGAATGATGGGTCCATGCCGAGCATCCGATGAATATGATACCAGCTTTTTTAAGGCGACATAAGGCGACTTTTTCCCAACAATAAATGGTACATTGCGGTGAGAAAAAGTCACCCAACACGAGTAGATCTTATGGGGTTGAGTCAACTGTCAGGAACCACTGCTTCCAAATCAATCAGTTTGCAACGGCCCACCATGGTCGTTTTTTTTTTAACGACTGCGCCGCTGAAAAATCAACATGTATCCCAAAATGGCTAGCTAAAGGAAACACAGCTGGAGGTATGCATTTTCAGGTCCATGCAAGTTTCCAGTGAGGAGGCTTTACTTTGACCGTTCATCAACGGGTAATCCATTACGAAGAACCATTGATCAAGATCAACAGCCATGAACAAGAATCAACCATCCATCATCACCAAAACAGCATCAACAAGCATCATAGACTGTTGATACAATTTGATGACGCAACCATTCAAATCACCTCCTTTGCCAGGGCGTAACCTTCCACACCTAACCTCTGATCATCCCTGGACTTCGTGCAAGGTGCTTCATAGCCCGCATATGCCCGCATTAGCGCCTCCAACAGGCGGGTTGCTAGGCATCTCTTGGAGTACAGCGGTTCAAATTTAAAGTGGATTCTGGAAGAATGAGCCTGTGCCTGGTGTAATGGCTGACAGCACGGACACAAAACTAGGGCAATCAAGTATAATCACGTAATGGATACTTGGATATGACCATCATGAAAATGTATATATATATATATTTATTTATTTATTTATTTATTTACATATATTGATTGATATTTAATGAAGACTAACGAAGGATTATACGATGATGGATCATATGATGGATCACCTTTTGGATTGTACCATGGATCATCTCACGATTGCTTGATGGTATAATTATGATGTTTGAACTTCCCAATCTAAATCGAATCTGAGCGCGCTGCGCTGGTTTCTCAAGTTTATCATACATGAAAGCATGATGATACTAGAAATTACCAAATCTGCAGTTCCCTAGGGGCTCTTGGCTTGTCGTCAGCCAAGGTGTTAGACCAGCCTCAGTGCTATCACGCCAGTGAGGGCTGTGAAAGACTTGTGGTTCAATGTCAAGTCAAGTCGGTTTGAGTGCATGTTGCATCATGTTATTACCCATACATATACCCCACATCTCTATGTGAAAGATTGTGAAACTGGTCAGGATATCAGCCTGCAATGCCTTGCATAAGGCCTACACTTCAGACATCTTCAGACTTTTGGGGGTTTTAGGATTTTTTTAGGTGATTTTAGTATGTTTGAGTATTGTTCTTGTTTTATAGTCAGTGCATTCGAACCGTCCATGCCTTGATGTGCTGGATAGGTTAATAGCCATTGACAGCCATTGGAATACTTCGCTGTAGAGGGTGAGGCTTCGAATCCTCCTTGACCCAATTGGGTTTGCTTGAGATATCTTGAGATCAGCTTGCAGAATTAGATGCAACGATTCCGGGTTTCACAGTCCGCCTGAAATTCTCAGGAGCAACGGAGCAACATGTTTTGACGGCTGCTTTTCAAATATGGTATGGATATGCCTGTGCCTGGTGTAATGGCTGACAGCACGGACACAAAACTAGGGCAATCAAGTATAATCACGTAATGGATACTTGGATATGACCATCATGAAAATGTATATATATATATATATATTTATTTATTTACATATATTGATTGATATTTAATGAAGACTAACGAAGGATTATACGATGATGGATCATATGATGGATCACCTTTTGGATTGTACGATGGATCATCTCACGATTGCTTGATGGTATAATTATGATGTTTGAACTTCCCAATCTAAATCGAATCTGAGCGCGCTGCGCTGGTTTCTCAAGTTTATCATATCCTTATTGCTGGTTGGTTATATCCCTACTATTGGTTAGTTGACAAAGCATCGGTGTGACCATGGTCCACAAAGATTATCAGTGAAACTGTAAATGAAATCAAGGACCCCCCCCGTCCATAATTGAAATTGGCTCTGGCCCCCCTCCATGCCACTTAAACCCGTGCCCATATAAGGCCTATATTTCAGGGCTATGTAAGGGGATATCCCCCCAAAATATGGCCAGAAATATGGTACAGCACCTCCATTTTAGGATCCTGGAATTCCCATTGGTGATAGAAGCAACACACACACATTTGCAGATTTCAGTGATTCTGAACATATACTGTGCTCTTCTGATATGGAATGATGGCAATAGATTATTTGTGACGTTCAAAAAACAATGCTGCAGTTGCGCAACAAAAAAAACGTCATATCTGCAGAATCTATTGCTGGACTATTGGAGCACGCTGACATTCACGCTTACCCTCTGGTTATTTAACATAGCCATGGAACATGGCCCATTTATAGATGGTTTACCTATTGAAAATGGTGATTTTCCATGGCTATGTTGAATAACCAGAGGGTAAGTGTGTAGATGCATATATCTCTGTTTGCTGTGTTTGACATCTGCAGTCTTGCTTATCTCACTCATGCCTAATCAAGAAACTGTTTTTCACCGCGTATATTTTAAATGAGTTCCCGCACCACCAGGCATTGTCTGAAACGCATGATTGCTTTGCGACTCATCCCACTTTGTAAGTGTGGGGTTATGATCCATTTATAATTTATAAGTGGGATAAGTAGGGTTAATGTTAATCCACCTATAGCTACGGTTATAACCCAATGGAATGCGGACCTTGTTTCCAAGCTGCGTCGATCCCCAACTTGTCGATCCCCTTAGTGCATTTTTCTTCCGCACTGGGCCAACCTTAAAAGGTCCCAGGAACAGCCATTTTCCTGGCTGTTGCTGAAAATGGAACACATCCCATGGCAGAAATTGGCCATCTTACCCTCTGGTAATTTAACATAGCTATTGAAAATGGCCATTTATGGTGAGTTTTCCCATTAAAAATGATGATTTTCCATAGTTATGTTAGTTTACCAGAGGGTAATCCGGAAGAAGATGATAAACTAACTGACTTGGGAGAGCCTATTTTTGGGCAAAGCCACTTGACCGGTGAGGTCTATTGATCCGAAACTGCATCATTGTGTAGCATTCCTTCCAATTCCTCCACTTAAATCCATTTAAGCCACCTGTTTGTTGGAGTTGACTATGAGAAACATTGAAAAACACTGTTCAGCCCGTATTCACCCCCGGTTGATGTGAAAAAAAACAGGAGACTGGGAGCACATGAGCTTCTCTGAAAATGGGGTCTACCATAGGCCATAGTCCCAAATCCACATCAATGTACAGTCACGTACTGACAGTACGTTGCATGGTTACAGTGTAGCGGCTACAGGCTACATGTTGCGTCCAACATTTTCCCATTGCTGAACAACCCCATGTCATATTTCTGGCTAGTTATATCATGTTATATCACATTTCATCAGCATGATGTCTCCATAAAATGGTTGGTTACAGTATATCCAAGCCCATTGTATCCCCATTCTGTCCCCACTTTCTACCGTTTGTGTTGCCATTTCCCTATAATCCCATGGGCCCTAGTAGTATAAAGAAAAAAATAATCAAAAAAACATAATAACTCCCCAATTGGGCCCCGAATATAGATACAGTAGATCCAGCACTAAATCAAGGTTTCAAAGGGTATTCAATGGTCCAATTTCAATATTAGGAAGAGACGGAAAGGGATTAGATAATCCCATTTGCTACCCTCCAAGCTACTTGTAGCATCTTGTAGCACATGGAAAACCCACAACAAAAGAGTACAGATCATATATTCCAAACAAAATTCACCATTTCTTTCCATTAAGGTTTCCATGTTGTGAATTTCACATCGCCGGTGCCCGAGGCTCAACTTCGTTCCTCATCATCCGCCCGTGTTCTATCTCTTGGACGAGAACGGCAAGGAGACCGAGTCGATGCTCGGTGATCGAGTAAACGATGGTCGGAGACGGGTTGATGGATCTGATGGTCGACCGGTGGTTGATTTGTTGTGATGTGCATCTAGAATACGTGTATATATATACAATGATACATATACAATGTGTATAATTATACATATATATATACAATATTATACAAGATTGTATAACATAATATATTATACACATATGCATATGTATATATACATACATATTATATGTGTGTATGAATCTATAACACATGTATATATACAAATATAATCATTTATATATATATAATCTACATTATACGTAGCCAAGCAGATATAATCCTTAGAGCACCAATCCTCTAAATCCGAACAAAAAAAACATCCTCCAAGGTCACGTGGCCCAGATCTTCTGATATCTTCTGATGATCCAGTTGAAGTGGTAAAACTGTAACCATCTGTAACCACTTCAACTGGCCCCTGGGTGGATGAACTGGAGAAAAATCCCAAATTCCTGTGGTGGCCATTCATGCACAATAACTGCCGGGATGAGCCACCGGTTGTATCGCGATTTAAAGTACAAAGAAGTCTATGCATTCAACCGCCTTCAACCGCATCTACCCTCTGGTTATTTAACATAGCCATGGAAAATGGCCATTTATAGTGGATTTTCCCATTAAAAATAGTGATTTTCCATAGTTATGTTAGTTTACCAGAGGGTATATGTCCATCACCATGCTTGTTGCTGGGTCTTCTTTGTTGCTTCGCGAGTTGGACCACTGTCGAAATCTCTGCCACTGAAAAGCGCACTTTTTAGGCCTCCGAGCCTTTTTAAAGTGCTGGGCAAGGATTCCAGCAAAGTAAAATGTAGGAAACAGAAACCTCTATGTACAATATGATATGATATTACCCATAGGATCCATGTATGGTATATATGCTAACATAAAGGGGGTATATTGATGGTAAATGTTACCATATTTAGCATACATGGATCGTATGGGTTATATTATATATACATACCGCAACTCTTGACATTTTTGAACCCATCCCCATCTTTACCTGCTGTTTTGGTCTTTGATGGAGATCTGTTCCCCAAGGAAAATGGATGTGCACCCACTCAGTGGTCAATAACCAGGGTCAGTTTCTGCAGATCTATTGTAAGTATCAAAAGTGGGATTGCACATGGGATTTTTTGTCTTGGGCGACGTCCGAAGCGACTTAAAGACTTGCAGGATATTAAATATCAACCACATCATGGGAAAACATCATGTGTCTTGCTTGGTTCATCAAACTCATAGAACCCATAAACACACATGCGCTCGTCAGATACTTCCATCCTCCATTTTTATCAACAACTTCCTTAAAAATGGACCCGAGCATCATCCAACATCGGGGGATTTTTTGTGTGACGCTACCCTCTGGTAAACTAACATAACTATGGAAAATCACCAGTTTTTATGGGAAAATCCACTATAAATGGCCATTTTCAATAGCTATGTCTGACATAACCTGAGGGTACATCCAAACGTCAAGTGCTCATCCGCTCGCGCTCCAAGGATCGATATGAGTGGCTACAGTTTCGCTGGGCTGCAGGACGGCTGAGGATATTCCACCATGCCAAACGAAGGCTCAAATCTTCGTAGAGATCCACTTGGTCTTCCAAACTCTTCATTTTACCCTCTGGTAATTTAACATAGCTATTGAAAATGACAATTTATAGTGGAATTTCCCATTGAACATGGTGATTTTCCATAGCTATGTTAAATTACCAGAGGGTATGTCGGTGATTGCCACATATTGCCGCAGCCAACGTTATTATCAAACATAGGGATGTGACTCGATGATCAAGCACGGGGAAATTACCGTGGTTTTACTCACAAACGAAAGGATTTTACCGACACAAATCCAGGTATAACAACGTAGTTTTTCGGAGTAGAGTTGCGGGATCGCTTAAAAACATATTCAAGATGTTTACAAAAACACTAAGATTCCAGGTCCTGTACTTGGATTTTTTAGCGCCCAGTTGACGAACAGTTTCTATGTTGCCATTGGTTCATCGACCGGATCCAGTTGGTCAATCTACCCGGCCTGGTAAACGTTAACATATATAGCTATTGAAAATGGCCCAGTCGAAATAGTTGAGTTTTCCCATTAAAAATGGTGATTTTCCATAGTTATGGGACAGTTTACCAGAGGGTAACGGGATGATTTTCTCATTTTTTACGGCTGGCCCTTACGCAAATCCGATCAGAAAAGTCCATGGTGCCCGCACATTGGTGACATTCATCTTGGGACGGTGACCCCTGAAAGCTTGAAAATAAAGAGAACCACGGCGATCAATCTAATCATGAAATGATCATTGATTGTCGGTTACACTGATGAAACTTGAAACTCATCAAGATTCTGAAATATCCTGGCTCCTTGATTAAGTTTTGATCCGAACTTGGTGATTCTTATAGGATATAGGTTTCCCACTCCCATTGATGATCAGAAAGCAGAGCTGCTCTGTTGAAAGTCTTTGAGCCGCTCTAATACATGGATATGTGTCTTTAGTATATATATATATATGTACATTCATACATGTTATAATGCATATAGATTTATGTCTTATCTAGAAATCGGTTGACACACAGATGCTAACTTACACAACTCCTATCGGTTCCATATGGTTTCACCCCATGGTCCACCGTCCTCACCACAGGAGTTGATGGCTCAGAAGGGTTTCCTAAAGAAAGAGCTCCTGTAGCCGCGCGAATGCCGGAGCCCGGCATGTGAGTTATGTGAAAATTGTGAAAGACTTGGAGAGTATATTTGGGTTCGGGACTTTCTCGCCCATGCTGGACCTGTGTTCAGATGTTTTCATGGATTTAATTGCGTGAAACTGTGTTTTTGCATGAATATATATATATATATATATATGTGTGTGTGTTGTCTCCTTGAGCATTTATGGTTGCGCTCTTCGCAAGTAACATTAGCTGAGAGTAGCGATTGAGTGAAGCGTTGTGTCGCTGCCAGCTGCGCTATGAAGCTGCGTCTCCCTGATTTAAGGATTAGTCATGCATGCCATTGGGTTTTTCAATGGAATGCTTAGTAATTACATATCTGGTTGGGGGGTTCAACTGTGTACGTATTGTTTCTTCAATGTTTTTCAAATATACTTGGGATGATGGATTTGGGTGGCTAATATTGTTCAACGATTCTTGGGATGATGGATTTTTCGTCATATGTTTTTTTTTTTGTTTTTAAATACCACGAGCATGCATCAGCTTAGTCTTAAAAGCCATATGCTATCCTAGTTGCAATGCATGTATCTGATTGTTTGAAACGATTACATCGCGGCGTCACAAGGTTAATAGGTTGGATTGGGGTAAATAGGTGTTTTAGTTGTTTTTTTTCAATTGTTGAAATTATATATATGTAATATTATAGTCAACAAAATCCAGTTTTATGATATTCCTGTATGTATATTATTAGCATCTACGATTATGTAACCATATATAATCAAAAATAATTAATAAACTATGTATAAATACATATATATATATACATATATATATATTATACATGTAGAATTCAAGTTTGAAGAAACTAAAGCGGCATATGAATACAGTGACCACCACATCTTTGGTTGTATGCGCAATCGCCCAAGGGACATTGGATTTCTACATTTCTCACAGTAGTAAAGTTATGACGATTTAAGGCGTAGAAACAACATGAGGGTGCACGTCTCTATATGCACTTCATGACAGTATGATGAGTGATATACTTAATACAGTCATGCTTTCTTGATCCAAAATCGCAGGTGGATCTGTGGGTCCTTCAAAAACAAGCATCCACATGGTTGCACCCCAATGTTTCATTCAGTAGTACCGTACATGAGATTTGCGCAGCTGACTGCACCAATGGCGCGACGCTGAGAATTGCTGTTGTTCAGTGAAAGTTGTTCGAAGAGCCACTTCAAGCCGTGGGGACTGTTGTAGGAGCATGGGAAAAGGCAACGAAGAATGGCTCAATACGATCCCAATATAGAAGTCAAAAAGGAATACTATTTACCAAACTGGTTTAATGTGACAAAACCATTCATGTTTGATTTCCTATGCAATACAGTTTGGGGGTTGCATAAACCGTCAAAGAGGGTGGTGTTTATTGGGTTTAATGAGTTGGAAATTAAATATCTATATACTTGATGTCTGATCTCATGTATAATTCAAGTAGGTTGGTTCCACCAAAGCGATCAAGTTTCCAGAAGTGTGATATGTGCATGCATTTTGCACTTTCGTCAGTGAATATTTATGAGATAATGATCCATCACAAAGATGAGCCGCTGGGTATATGATTCCCTTCGGAACCAAATATTTCCTAAGCAGTCACTATTTCCATCTATTTCCTTCATTATCATTCTCATTCAGTAGTATCATGTAGTATCATTATGTATCATTACCCATAGGATAGAGGTATGGTATATATATATATGCTAACATTTACCATCAATATACCCCAAATGTTAGCATATATACCATACATGGATCCTATGGGTTATCATTCCCCACTAGGTATCTTAGCAGGTACCTACCCTCCTAAATCATACCCCGGTCATACTTCCGAGCCACGGCTCCCATAGGGATTCGGAATTGGTCAGGCCATGACGTTTGGTACAGCCCATTGGTTCTGCTGGCATAATCTTAAATCATCTTATGTATATATATATAATATATGTGTAGATGTATTATACTATATTATTTGTATATTTATATTGTAATTAGATATTATTCCCATGTTTTTTTTGTGTATTCTTGTTGTTTACTGTACCTGGACACCACCCCCAGGTCATGAGATCAGAACTCAACCGACCTGTCGTGGAACTTGCGACTCCACCAGACGAGATGTGGGTGCTGACTTGACTGTGCCATGTTGCTTGAGACTCCGCCAGACTTTCTGGATGTTCTATGGGTTTGTCCAAAAGAAACATGATCAAAATGTATGGATTAGAAAACTTTAAGACACCAATTCATTATTAACCAGTATAATCAATGGAAATTTCAGGATCCGATTCATTGGAGGTACCTACCATATATAAGGCCTATTTTTGAGGCCTATGTAAGGGAATATCCCCCCAAAATATGGCCAGAAATATGGTACAGTACCTCCATTTTAGGATCCTGAAATTCCCATTGATATGGGTTTGTCCAACATGTTGATTTGAATAGAGAAATGGTGATAGACCCATATAGACTCATAAACTTATTTTGATAAACCATGCTTGTTTTTGGGGCCCAACATTTTCAGGCACCAAACCCAGTGAATTTCCACATTTTTGACATCGTTTTGTGGGTACCTAAGTCTCTAGTAGTCTGACATGTTTACCCAATGCCATGGTCACCATAAGGGGGTAATAATGGGTAGTACCGCTTCACCACATATCAGGACAATGAAGCATGCACAGGACACTTATCATCACTTATCTAGCTGCTGCCATGGTCGTCTTCTGGCGACAGTCACAGTGGACAGTCTTGAGCTCGCTGCGTGGCCATGAACCAAGCACTTTCAATCGCGTCCAGTTGGATGTTGCCGTCCAAGTTCGACGGTGGTTTGTGAGTCAGATGAGCCTTGGTGAGTTGTTGACAAGCTGGCTCTGTTGGTGGACAAGTCGTGAAGGTTCTACAGTGTTCAATTCTCCACTATGTACTATCCATATGGGGCTTGGCCCTTGCGGTTTTAGGACATCAAAGGCTATTTGTTGTACCCCTTTTTCTCGTTCCTTTGGTGGCTTGAACTGCCAGAATTTACCCCAGCTTGTCGACAAGATTGTACAAAGCTATGGAGTATCGCAACTCCACAATTCACTGGAAGAACATCCGAAGACATATTTCAAACATGCAGCAAGGTCTCTTGGATCCTTCTCATGTTTCCATCCAGGCTCTTTTCCAGTGCATTGCTCCACAGACATAGATCGGTCGGGGAAAAAAAAACACGCCGCAGATCGGTGCCGGGGAGGTCACATCATCGCTGTGGCCGTCGTCCTAGAGCTGACCACAACAATGACAACCATACGTTATTTGTACATGATATGAATACTCGTAATCGTATGTAGAAATGGTACTGTATAAGTCGGTATAAGTATAGATATACTTTGTATATAATAATACTAAGAATCATCATGTTCTTTGCTTCCACCAGATTTTTCATCACGTTGTGGCGCCTATTTAAGCAGTGATTCACCAGCTCGTTGAAATCCCTCACATTGTTGGTGAATTCCGAAAATTATAGCGGCAGAAATCCGAAACAATGTCTGTTCAATTCCATGAAAAGGACACAAAAAGGTTTGATCTTCAACTTGTTGATTAATTCATGTTGATTTATCTTAAATTGCTGCTAAAAATACCCCTATATTGGTTGATTCAACAACCCATGTTGTATTGTTGATCGTAACCCCCAAAGAGATAGAACAGCCAGGATCAAGCTCCATACTTTCCAGGTTTCCAACTGATCATCCACTAGCCATAGGGATTGCTATAGACCGTTTTTTTCGATGAACTCCATAAATAATTTTGTTGAAAGATGGTGCCTCCCCAGTGATGTTTGCATATGTTTGCTGGTTTATAAACCAAAGTACCAAAGTAACTATAGATATATGATAGATCTACCATGATCTACCATAGACCCTAGTGAAATTGGAACTATTTGAGCCAACCTTAGCGATTTAGCTCGGGGCTATCCCCATGGCTGGGGCACCACGGCTGGTTGCTTCGTTGGTTCCCCGGTGGTGCCAGGCGAAAGCAAAGTGTGAGGACTTGAAGTCGCAGTTGGATGCGGCGGAAGAAGTGGCCTGTGATAAGGAGGTGCGGTCCGCCTGGGAAACCTTGACTGGTTGGTGGTTTCAAAAATGTGTTATTTTCCATAATATATGGGATAATCCTTCCCATTGACTTTCATATACCATCTGGTTATTTAACATAGCCATGGAAAATGGCCCATTTATAGATGGTTTACCTATTAAAAATGGTGATTTTCCATGGCTATGTTAAATAACCAGAGGGTATATGTTTTGTGATAATCAGTTTGTCATCCCCAATATGATTAACCCAAATAATATTGACCATAATGATGTTCTGGTTGGTGGTTTGGAACCATGGAATTTTATGATTTTCCATAATATATGGGAATTTCATCATCCCAATTGACTTTCATCTTTTTCAGAGGGGCTGAAACCACCAACCAGTTGAGTTATGTTTTTTTGTTAAAAAAATAGATAAGCCCTCCGGTGATTTAACGTAGCTATGGGAAATCACCATTGTTAACAGGGACATGTGATTTCCCATAGGTAAGTATCATGTTCATTTCCACTTATAATATAATTTCAATGGGAAAAACTTTGATAGTTAACGCAGCTATGGGACATCACCATTGTTAATCGGTAAATCATCATGAATCATCTGTTTCTATGGGCCATGGCTTCCATAGCTATGTTAAACAACCAAGAGGGTGTATATATGTACAATAGTGATTTAACAGTGATCCCCAAAAAGATAAACCAATAAAATCCTACTCAAATTGATTAGTGATGATTGAGACTGTTCTATCTTTTTGGGTGTTACTATAATACTGGATAAGAGGAGAAAATCTGGAGATGGATCAATTATATATATAGCAATTTAGCAAGACTGAAACCAAACAACTGTGGTTTATCTTCAGCAGCCAGTGTCGTGTTATAGGTGGCCGTGGTGGCAACGAAAACTTTGCTGGAAGAATCTGAGAAGACCATGCAGGCAGCATGCGACGAAACCATGGTCTCGGTGTTTCCCGGAATAGGGTGAGTATTGTGGGTTATATGGAGGTTCATGAGGTTTCCATAAATGGGGGTACCCCAAAATGGATGGTTTATAATGGAAAATCCTATTAAAATGGATGATTTAGTTATGTAATTTATATATAATAGCATATAATAGCTCACTGCCAAATAACAAGATTTTCTTGATCAATATATGTCAAGAAATACAACATTTGGATGTTGTCTCCATCCTCCTGTGGGTGCCAGTAGCAAATGTGGAACATGATTTTCTCTACGTACGTTTCAATGAATTGGATTCCGTATGTTTAAATGGCCGGGCGGGCCAGGGAAAACCTTCCCGGAGGTCGTCTAAAATACCTGTTCGTATTTTCAAAAGTCCGCATGTTTAAATGTAGTTACCGTCTGTTATTGGACCGTTGGACTCCCCCACCTGTTTTGGATGCCACCCAGTCCACCCAAGAAAGTTGGATGACGAAAATGATGATTTATACGAAACAGATATTAACATCTGAGAATGTCCACCAAAATCTTAAAGGGTCTGCCAAAATCTAACAAAATCACCAAAATCGAAAATTGTGATAACATGTTTAGGCCTCATAGTAACCACCAAAAAAAATGAGAAAAGGTTGAAACCTGGAAATCATGGGAAAACATCATCGAAGTACCTGTATTCAACCAATGAATAGTTGTGTGTTTTTTGTTACATTTTTTTTTATCCCAAAAACAGAAATTGGGGGGATTTTTTTTCGAATTTACAAACTAACGTAAATGTAGAAACTCAACCCATCATGGTTTTGTGAAACTCCCGGGGAAACCATTGGTTTTCCACATTTTTTTGGAACAATTTACCATCTGCTTTAACAGTTCGCCATGGAAAGATCCACCATGCTATTAAGTTCGGTAAACCATCTATTTCGTTCTATGGGCCATCGAAAAACCATGGCGAACTGTTAGTCATAAGCAGGCCGGGTACCTGCTGGGGTCACCAGCCACAAAACAGATGGTCATAGAACTGGATGATGGGAAAATTTACAGGAAAACCCATCAAATTTGATGGTAAAAACCCATGGGTTTCCGGTTAAGATTTTCCCAACAAAACCAATCCATTGATATTTTTATTTTCAATAAACCATAGTTATAAGTATCATAAACCATATATAACAACCATTAACCATGGATATTCCCAATGGATATTCCCTTAAACCAATACAACACAGATGGATTTCCTGGTCCCGAAAAAATCATCGTTAAGTCAGTCTCCATCGTAAGGAGATGTCGCAAAAGAT
Source organism: Cladocopium goreaui (assembly GCA_947184155.2). Classification (NCBI taxonomy): domain Eukaryota; class Dinophyceae; order Suessiales; family Symbiodiniaceae; genus Cladocopium; species Cladocopium goreaui. The sequence continues at coordinate 123,193 of CAMXCT020000045.1, read as the reverse complement.
CGACACGGCCGTCGCCGAAGTCTTGGCGTTTGACGAGGCGAATGGGCCATCGCCACTGGTTCGAAATGGAAATTTCACTGCTGTGATTCTTTAACTCATCCAGTATAGCTGGGAAAATCATCCAACTGGATCTGGATCTAAATGGGTGGTTTAAGACATCCAGTATATCAATACCCATACGATCCATGGTGCTGCTATATATATGGTAACATGGATCCCATCAATATAGCCCCTTTATGTTAGCATATATACCAGCACCATGGATCCTATGGGTTATGTTTCAAGGGACAACATAGAAATTTTATGTGGTTCAATGACTTTTAAACAATGTTTAAGGTGATTTTCATTTTGAAACGTTTTGAAAAAACAACTTAAAGACAGTTTGAGTCCAGCTGTCCTCCAAGCATTTTTTGGGGGCTCGGAGTGTCTCGGAGTGGCAGGTGCTGGCGATCTTCAAGGACCTCGGAGCGTTCCAATGTGGTAAGTGAAAAGGCGGTGGAGTTAGTGGTGGAACATCTGGCGCCGGCAGAGGAGCGGCTGGTGGATGATGGGATACCGGGATAGGGCTGTGGGTCCAAGAAAGATCCAATATTTGGAGATTTTGACGAATTTTGATGAATTTTGGTAAATTGTGAATCTGAAATTCTGTGATTTAGCGGTAAATCTAGCCTTTTAACGATCGTAACTTTGGGGGCATTTGTATAGTCCAACTTCATGGGGGATGTAATCAATGCTGGGGAAACTGGCGCATTTGCCAATTTGCCAATGTCCAGCCTGATGGGGGAGAACTGATCGCACATGTTTTTGTGGCCGGATGGAAGCCGGTTTCCTCCATAGGAGTTGGGTGCCATAGGATTCTTGATGGTTCCCGTTCGGATGCCTCATCCCCAGCACGTTTTGAAGGAGATCTTCCCCAAGAAGTAGATGGAAAAAGTAACAGACATGTGGCCAACCCAATCAACATTCATCAACAAAGCTGCAGGAATCAAGCATAAATCTACAATTGCAATATACAATCTGGGGATGATTTATAGCACCCGTTTCTGGTGACTTGGGGATGGTTTATTCATCTGCAGGCACAGACTGTCAGCTAGATGTCCGACATGCACGGAGGACTGATGCTGAAACATCACATGGATAGGGAACTGGTTGGTGGTTTGGAACATGAAATTTCTGACTGTCCATATATTGGGAATGTCATCATCCCAACTGACGAACTCCATCATTTTTCAGAGGGGTTGAAACCACTAACCAGATCACATGGATAGGGAAAGACCTGGAGGTTCAGACATGGGGACCATGGCAAAAAAGATCAATGGATAAGCCGTGAAAACGACCATCAGGGGACCCGTCTTTTGTCCAAATCGCTCGGGATTATCAGAAAAACATACGGGACTCCCGAGCCAATGAAACCACAGTGCCCCTGAATCTCAGGGGTGTTTGATCCGGTCGCCCTGGACATTCCTGGACCCCACCAAAAGACATCTCTGATAAATGTTGAAGATGATGAAGGTTGAAGATGGTTGAAGCATGCCAAGGACTTTTTGGCTCCAGTCAATCTGTATCCTACTGTAGTTGGGTGATCTCTGCAAGCAATTTGGCGCTGCTACTTCTATGAAAACACCATCGTCTTGCGATGGATTGCACCGAGCATATGAATAGATAAGGGATGATATGGCTTTATCTGAAAATAGTGTATCCCTAAATCCATTCTTTACCTTTATTTGACCTATATAAAACTGATTATAAATTCATTATGATTGGCAATTTTACCGGTGTTCCCATTTTCAAACACACCCAGATGAATATATACTTCATTTAGTAGGCCTAGATGTTGTTCTGTCCGTGTGTCCGACTGTTTCTTTCAGGAGCACATTCCGTACCACTAGGGGCTGACCCACTCAGTGTGAGTGTGCTGTTCGTGTCAACAGCGGGTCACTGCAGACCGGCTCAGCATGGCTCAACCGTATCGGCACTTCGAGTCAATCTCATGCTAGTGCGCTCACCTCACCTTTTGTCTTGGACCTTTGTTAGAGTCTGTCGGATCTAGCCTAGTCCTAAATGATGCTCAAGATATGTGGATGTGGGTCAAAATGGAAGACCTAGGGGACCACAGATGTTAGTTCAGTTTAGTATTAACCATCCAATTATTGAGGTACCTAATTTTGACCCATACCCATGTGTGGTTCCATGCGTCAACTATCAGGGTTATCTTAAAACTTGCCTTTCCAGCGCAATGGAATTGCAACCGTGGTTCCCCAGATGTGGTGTTATCCTCAGCGTGAAGGCATGCTGCAATGGAAATGTCCAGCATTCTCCGTAGATAGGAACGTGCTTCCCTCCTTTTCTACCCCTTCGAGCACCAGGACATTTCAAGTATTTTCAAGTGATTTTTACGCAGCTCGTTTGTCTCATTTCCAGGACGTCGACTTCAATCAAGGGTAGGGTTGCTTGGAATCACGTGTTTTGTTCAGAAATTGGTCCCAATATAGGTCACCCCGTTTGTTAGCACCCCTTCAGCTACAGCTCTAGGACACATCATGGCTGGCACGGTCTGTACGGGGGCACCCTGACATCGGCATCTCCATGTCATATGCCAATTACTTCGCCGGGCCGTGGGTCCTTTCGCTTTCGCTCCGCTGATAACATGACAACCATCTGTAGAAGAAGGAAATTCACGGATGTCAACAAGCCAATCACAGTGGTTTGATCATCAGAATTCTGGTATTGATCATGATTTATCATGATCTATCAATATTATAGTAATGAAATATAATTACTGTAACATATTGAACAGATTTAGGGGACTTATCAATATTCATCAACATGAATGCAATCATTCTGGCTATGGCTGAATCATAACAACCTCACCATGACCTTCAGCGTATCAGCTTGGTGAATGTTGATAGAGATTGACAGAGGGATAGCCAACTCGAATACATATCCTATCGCAACCCCCCCAAAAAGGATGCAAAACAGGAATGAAATTCAATCCTAACATATCCTAAGAAACATCCACGTCATATTTGGTGAAGTGACTTGTAGTAATTGCATGTACTTATGTATCTTTATTGGGGTCATCGTACCATAGCAATAAGCCTTGACTTCACGCCACACTTTCTTCGGTGGGCGGCCTTTGGCTTAGCTTATCGGATGTAGACATTGAATGGTTCAGCACGGAAAAGACAACCATTCAATTAGGAAAAACCTTGTTGACATGATATGATTTTCAGGTAAGATATGACATATCCTACGATTTTTTGATACTTGACTTTTGTCTTGTTGGGATCACTGCAACAGTAAGCAAATTTGTGGGTGCTTTGGCACCCCTTAGCCACGGAGGATGCGACCCATGCCCAGCTTCTTACAGTACATAATTCATGAAAAAACATGTACATTAGTCGCGGCTTACCGGATTGCAGAATCTGCTTCGTCCAAAAGATGGATACTATTGGGATCAGGGTGGCTGAGTGACGGGTGACACCTATTAATTTCATCATCTAGTACCCTCTGGTAATTTAACATAGCTATTGAAAATGGCCATTTATAGTGGATTTACCCACTAAAAATGGTGATGTTCCATAGTTATGTCAGTTTACCAGAGGGTATTGGAGAGGTTGCCGGATCCACATGACATCAGTATTGCCCAGATGACATCAGAAGTCATAAACAGACAACCACTTTTGGTGGCGATAGATGTGATGGGTACCAGGTGGCTGGGTCAACCTTAGTTATATAGATACTTTAGTATAATTTAGTACTTTATTTTTTGCTATCCATGACAGTATGCACTAACCAACATTTTTTTTGACATATCCGAGATTCACCACGGTGGTGTCATTGGTTCATTGGTTTTATACATTCTTCGCGCCGGAGATTAATATTTTCCCACTGACTCAGAAGTGCTGAAGTCAACGAAGATAACTAAAGGCTGGGTTTCACATCAAAACACCATCCATTTTCCATTGATATATCGATAAAGTCACAGGTTTATATATGTTACCATCTGGTTATGACTAACAGTTTGCCATGGAAAGATCCACCATGCTATTAATAGGTAATTCATCTATTTCTATGGGCCATCTATACCATGGCTATGTTAAATAACCAGAGGGTATATGTTACATGTGTTAAACCTGATATATCAGTGCCGATTAACGTCTTAAAAGACATCGATGAGGCACGAGTGAAACATGCCTTGAACATCTCACTTCGATGCCTGGATCATGATGGATCATGACTTGTGGTGAGGCCATCATCAATGGCTGAACAAATGGATGGTCAAACTTGGGTAGCCCAATAATTAGATGGCCAATACGCGTACCATGTTAATACAGATACATGTTAATACTAGACATATCTGAACATTAGTCCTAAAATGTGCGGTCCCTTCTGCGGCTTAAATCTTGACCCTTTGTACATACCCTCCCTGGATCACAATGGGCTGAATGCTTGGGGGCTGCATCCCAGCTCATAAGTGGGTAATAAATGGTAATGAGCCATATTATACCCTGCCAGGTTTTTTTATATCCTGGAATATCATGGAATATCCACAGTTATATTAGTTAGCCACTTGCTAACTGGCATGCACATCTTCATAGGAACTATGCCTGTTATGGGAAACTAGTTGTTTCGTTAGGAGCCGGTAAACCTTGGGACGTGCACTTTAGTGCTTGACTCTTGTGCCATCAACAGGCGCACAGATCTACATTGAAAATTGAAGGGTATCTAAGACCGTCTAAGACCGGCAATTAAAACTGATTAGTGTTTTCAAACATTCTTTATTTTCCATAATTTATGGGATAATCCTTCCCATTGACTGATATTTTTCAGAGGGGTTGAAACCACCAACCAGATAAGGTATACTTCACGGAACCGAGCCAACGTCATCACAGGCGCATGTTGGTTTCCTTGGACGACCTTGCAGCGGCCTTCGAGCAGGCGAAATGACGAAATGGCGAAATGATGTGACTTCGCCAAGAAACCATGGGAATATTAAACCCTGGGTTTGCTGAAGGTGTTTTATATGTGATTATATGATGTTTTGTTGTTTCTCATCTGGGAAAATCCACCATGTGGGAATCGGGAATTGCCTTGCACTTTTTCTTGAGGACTTTAAGCAAATACCATCTGGTTATTTAACATAGCCATGGAAAGATCAACCATTTTTAACAGGTAAACCATCTATAAATGGGTCATTTCCCATGGCTATGTTAAATAACCAGAGGGTACAAGCAAAAACGGCGAAATAAATTGCATGTGTTGCCTTTTTTTTTTGTGTGACGGGGACCCAAATCCCGGAGTTACTGAGTCGATGAGTCGATTATTTTGTCATTGGGTAATTCACCAAACGTGAGGGGCCTATTGGGAACATATTAGTGACGTTTTGCCGGGGGGGAACTTAAGCAAGTCCAAGTAAAGGCCGCAAGGGAGAATGGGGAAGTTCACCACCAACAATGGGAAGAGAATAACAAAGATACAAAGTGGGGCCCCCTAGATAGCTAAGTTGGTTTAAATAACTCCAATGACTATGGTTTATGGTACTTATAACTATAGTTAATGGGGTTTATAAACCATCTTATAACTGGGGGGCCCCACCTTGTATAGTAAGTAAGAACAATATTAAATGTAACTTCACCAACAAAGAGTGGAACTGTATGCTAGCTGGCTCAAAAGCATCATTGAGTTCTTGCTAAATTTCTTATGTCAATATCAGGGGAATAGAAACTGATGTTCAACAACAGCCAATCTGTTTAGCTTCTTTGGTTCTATAGGTTTTCCAGTACCAGCTGTAGGTTTTTTCCACCAACTGACAGGGCAAGAAAGCTGCGCCTCTGGAACAGTTCGCGCCCGGCATGTTTTGGGGATGGAAGTTGTTGGTCGTCGCTTTGTTGAGTAGCCTATGTTCGGACAAACGAATGTGGATCAAACCACATGGAGGTGTCTTCAAACGGGATATCCCCACCATAGGTTTCAGTCGTTCACTTGGATGATTTCGGACCCCGACTTTGGAAAGCTCCATATTGAAGACACGTGGATTCAACTGGTAGGCTGATGTTGATGCAGATGATGTTCAGACATAATTCGATCCCACAAGAAGTCGTTTTTTTGAGGTGTCCGTGATACATATATTATGAATAACAATGATTCATATAGTATATATATATATATTATAATATATATATATATAGATATACACGTGTATATGTATATATATAAATCTGGATCTTCAAACGCCTCATATATGTTGACATATTTTGACCCTTTTGGCTGTTTACCAATTGTGGTCGAAGCCGCCTAGTTTTTTGGGATCGTCATTAAAAACTGAAATGCCAAAAAACTGTGGAGCTTGGATAATTTTGAATGTTTCATCAGATTTTCCTCCCGTATCCCGCGCATGTAAGTAGCAATTTTTGAGGCTGCCAGAGTAGTGCATTGGAGTTGGGTATGCAGGTCTGACTCTGCAAGCCCGCCTACTTTTTCTGTTCAAAAGCACTTTTGCACAGAATCTACAAAAAGCAAAAAAACGCGACCAAACCGCCCCGCACACATCCCGCAAAAATCCTCAAAACGCCCGCAAAAACCAGCAAACGCCCGCAAATCCAGAAAGCATGGTTTTTGGCTTGTGTTTACACATAGTAGCTAGTTCCGTAGTAGTTTTTGCAAGGCATCGAAATAAAATAAAAAAGTAATAGTCAGTATAGGAGTCAGAAATCGCACCCACGGAAACAAGCAGGAGTGACCTGGACTTAAGGTAGAACCAATGGAAGGCCAGATGCATCGCCTATTTTCTTCGCGTATCGCCTAGTTTTCATCAAGTTTGCACGTGTTTTTTTGTGAAACGCCTGGTTTTCGAAGAACCGACCAAACCAAACAAAATAATACCGACACAAACGACCAACATATTTTGATAGTATGAATTTCAATGTATATATTATTATAACGTATAATGTTATATAATGACTTGGAACTGATTCAACAGCCGGTATTAATATGTTGTTGTTGTCGTTGTTGTTGTTGTTGTTGTTGTCGTCGTCGTCGTCATCGTCGTCGTCGTCGTCGTTGTTGTCGTCGTCGTCGTTGTTGTTGTTGTTGCCAGCCATGATGGGTTATGTCCCACATTTGCTGCCGCCGCGGCCATCTAACAAAACGGACAACGGAGGCCGATTTGATCAGATTTGTCCTCCCTTCACCTCGTGGGATGTTTGAACCATAATTACCCTCTGGTAAACTGACATGACTATGGAAAATCACCATTTTTAATGGGCAAATCAACTATTTCTATGGCCATTTTCAATAGCTATATATATATATATGTATGTTTACCAGAGGGTACCCATCTCAGATGTGCTTTCTGCCAGGTGGGCACGTGATGTCTATCGTCGCATTGCTGCAGCCGATCGCTTAGTGTACAGATGGAAATACAGCGTTTGCGTTGAACATCCCATGAATGAGCGTTAGAATTATCCTGACTGAGCAGCTGAAAAATAAGGCGATATTTTCCCAGGGTATCTGAAATTGACACTGGTAAAAACATGTTTTTGTTGCAATGAATCCTGATAGTTTTGGAACAATCCAAATATTTTGATGCTTCCAGTCGCACCATTTCTTCGTTTGAATCATATTTGTTCCAATTGAAACCCCCAATCTTTGTTGGTCCCCCAAATTTGGGTGAATTCCCTAGGTTTTCTCGGTGAAACTGTCAGTTTGCTTGGTGAAATCCCTATGTTTTCCCAGACGTCCGGACCCGGACTCACCGGTTTCCGCTGGCGCGAGGCTTTGAAACGACAGGGTTGGACCGCCAAAGAGGTGGGGGTCACGACGGTGGATCCAATGTGGGATTCACCGCCATCATGGCAGGGCCGTTAAAGATCTTCAAAGTATACGATGGCTCCGCGAAAGCTAAAACCAATTATTCCCATATGCTCCATGTATAGTATATTTACCTACATTTGGGCCATTTGTTGGGTAAATGTAGGTAAATATTCCAGACATGGAGCATATGGGATTGGATAATTGAGTGGGATTACTATATAATGGGATAATAATGGGATAATCATGGGATAATAATGGGATAATAATGGGATACTGGGATATTATATAATGGGATAATGGGAAATATTGTATATATAGTGGGATAATAATGTGGGATATTCCATAATAATGGGATAATATTCTCATAATGATGTCTATATATTGGAGAATATGGATTGATATGCGGCAAGAGTGGGATAATATATTTATAATCGATGTATATCGATGCTGTGTGATAACTACAATAAACCATCCCCACTAGAAGTTTACGACATTGGGAATACCTCTAGACATGGGATGATGCATGATGATGTTCAGTACTCCCAAATGTTTGGTGAATGGGATGGTTCATGATTGGGGGCTTACCTCACTACCCTCTGGTAAACAAACATAGTAACATAGCTATTGAAAATGACCATTTATAGTGGATTTACCCATTAAAAGTGGTGATTTTCCATAGTTATGTTAGTTTACCAGAGGGTAACAGCCAATTCATGGGGCTTTAGAACCAACAAAAGCGCTACTATGATGAGATAGATTTATACCATGTGCACGCTTAAAATAGATGTTCGAATAGACCGGTTATACCTTTTTGGGGGGATATGGTGGGGGGTCATCTGGCAATACTTGGATTTGCGATTTGTTGACCGGATTCACACGTGGTCGTTAAGATTGTAGCACCTTGGGCAATCTATTGGATTTGTTGCTTTTGAGGGCAACCTGAAGCAAATCCTGCTGAACAGATTGAACAGCAAAATAAGTTAAAATATAGTCTATTTTTTTTTGAGGTTACTATAAACGGATATCAAATGGAACATAAACTGCATGGATGAGAGCCACTCAGAAGCCTCTAGCCTTCTGGGGATGAGATGGTTTAGCCCCATCTAGGATCAAGGTTCGTTCCACCTTTGTGACAGGTCTTTGATATGGTCTGCCAGCACCGGCGAGCGCAGAAGAGTGAGTTCTATGCCCTGGTGCCGATCCTTCGGGGGGATCAACCACTATGGGCGTGTCTGTATTTTCTTAAAGTGTGGCATCCCCGAACCATAACTGGTTGGTGGTTTGGAAAATTTGGATTATTTTTCCATATTATGTTGGGAATGTCATCATCCCAACTAACTGACGAACTCCATCATTGTTGAGAGGGGTGGCAAAAAACCACCAACCAGATAGTATAGCTTTCAGAACTAAGAAACATCCATATTACATAAATCATTGTGGTGTTCATTCGGGTACTGACTGATCCCGTTTGAACTGAAAATTTCCATATGGGTCAAAATTACCGATCCACTGGAGGTTCATGTTGGTTCTATCCCTGGTAGCCACAAACATCAAAAACCCTGAAGAATCTGACTAAGTCACAACTGGGTGACGATCCCAGGTTAGCTCTAGCTATGGTGTTTTTGTACCCACAGTCACTGGGAAGTTGTTGTACTTTTAGTTTTGCAATTTTGATCGGGACAATCACAATGCCAGGTTTTGCCGAGTATCTAAGATCGGATATATTCGGTTTTGGTTATAAATTGATTATTGAGGGTTTGGAACATGTTTTTCCGTATGTTGGGAATAATATCTTTCCCATTGACTTTCATATTTTTCAGAGGGTGGCTCAACCACCAACCAGATATATACCAATTAAATCCAATTAACTTAAAACCCATTTCTTAGATATCCCTAGATATCCAACTCGCTATATAACTCGCTTCTATTAGGACTATTGTCATGTTTCATTGGTAAGGCCCCGGCTCACCATGGCTCAGCGCAGGTGCACAACTTGGAGCTTGGTCTTCGTTCTGAACAACTGGACTGGCTGTTCCTCCTGGCATGGCTTGGTGCTGCTTGAGCTCGCAGCAGGGTGAAGAGATTTAAAGAGAATGAATGGTTTGATTTAGAATGATCTAGATCTTCAAAAGTTCAACTATGGATGCTTCAATATCTTCAATTCAATGTTCATAACTATATTATAAATATAGTAAGTAATAAATTGATGATGATTCAACATGGCTAAAATCTGCGGCATAAAATGGGTATTTGAAAGAAACACAGAGAGACACATTGGCATGGATGTTGCACCAAAGATGCCTGGTTTTGCTGTGCGATAGCAACGCCAGGTGGAAGTTGAGCGATAGCAACAGCGACGGGCTGTTGGACTACAACGAGTTCGCGCAACGCCTGGTGGAGGTCCAAGGGATTTTTCATCCCCAAAAAACTAGGTGTGAAGGGAGTAATTGGGCAATCCATGTTATTACCCTCTGGTAATTTAACATAGCTATTGAAAATGACCATTGATAGTGGATTTTCCCATTGAAAATGGTGATTTTCTATAGCTATGTTAGTTTACCAGAGGGTAACCTAGTCATAGAGGGGATAAGCCCAGAGGTATTTAAGATGATATTTGTATATATGTGTGGGTTAAGAACCACTTGCTAATTGGATGAAATTGGAATCTACATCCAAGAGGGTGTAATTCGCATGTGGAAAGGCTATGTTGGATAGAACGATATGTTGGTATCTGATGTGTTCGATGAATTTTTCCGGAGGAATCCCCCCCAGTCAGTTAAGTGTAGTCCCTTAAGGGGTTTTCGTTGAAACGAGCAGCGACAAAATGGCTGCAGTTGGGGTTGGTTTAAGAGATAGCTGTGGAGATTTATGGATATTTAAGATACGTCTCGAGAGATTCCTGGCCATTTTGCCATTTTGGTCTTCACCAGGGTAGCAGGTGAATGCAGGTGACTCGTAGCCATACTTTTATGAGTTGCCATTCCAATTCTGCAGGTCGCTGAAGCTTTCCATTTACATTGTATACATGTTGTTTGTCTATCAGCTGGAAGTCATGCCTTCCATCTGATTACTTGGGCTGGGAATCAAGGCTAGATATCATGATGATCTAGGATGATAAGCCCTTCATAAACCTTGATTGTGGTGGGTCACTTCTGGGGCAGGTGACTGGAATCAGCAGCACAGCATATCCAGTGCCAAAGCCTGATGAGGACCGTTTCGATGGACCGTTTCGAGAAGGGGAATCCCCGAAATGGCTTGGAAGTTAAGAGTATCCAGATTTATCAAGAAGAATCCAGAATGTCACAATATTCATGAATACTCAAGATCGATATGAAGAAACTGACCCTGACGCTATTTTACAAGCTTATTGGGTGAGTCTACTTCAACTGATTGGCGGGTCCATTTGCCATGTTGCCAGTAGGTAGCTCATGACATATACGTGTATATATATATATACATAATATATATATATACATATAATATATATATATACATAATATATATATATACACATAATATATATATATATATATGGGTGAAGTTACTGCTTACTGTGGATGGAAGAAATCCTGATGGCTTATCCCATTATAATCCCATTAATTATTTATGGTGTTTCACAGTTATCAATAGTTTTTTTACATGGTGAAGGATTTCTTCCATCCACAGTATGTCAAAACATGGAAATACCATAAAACAGACAACATCCTTAGGCATTTACTGCATTTAGTTATCCAGTGTTTCGGCATGTTTGGGCTACCCAAATTTGGCAGTAGATCAGCAAATCCTTGAGGACCGGACCCGGCTTACGACTCACATCATGTGGGATGGTTCAATATGTGGCACCAGCAACTTGGGACGCTTTGGTCAGTGTGTAACTCAGATCTTTTTGGAGATTATATAAATGAAGTAAATGTGGGCATGCAATGGGATCATCAAATCGGGGATTATAGTCACGGACATTGACTTTTCCTCCAATAAAGAATTTTTAAAAAATCTAACCCTGCCATTCATGGGGGTTGCAAGACTCCTTTCCTCTAGAATTGGGCGATTCTCTGGCTCAGCCTGTTGAGAGAATGGTACTAACTCACTGGCATCATCTGGGTATAGTTGAAGTGTCCGGATCATAGTCCCATCCGGCCCAAGCACAAAGGGTACGGGTCAGCGTTTCTAAATTCTGTACTTCAAGAAGTGTGTGCCCTTTTTTAATTGCAGTTTCCTTCCCACACGTTTTTTTTGGGTACGTCATGATTGTTTGCTGTCCACACTTGGAGAAACCGTATGATTCATCCCCAGAAGATACAGAAACGATACCGGCAAAGCCCGGTGTCCATCACAGAGGTTGAAGAGATGTCGACCAGTGCTCATAGCAGTGCCGGCTATGTGGTGCTCAGTGACTCAGACCTGATTGATCTTCATGTACTACGGCTGAATGGTGAGGGGTTGATGTTGAAACTTAGTTCTTGCTCTTTGGGTTGCGAAGTGCATCGGCTGGTCTCAAAGCAGTTTCAACCAAAGAAAGGCGAACAACTCACCTTGCAGTACCTTGGTGTGCAGCTCATCCTCCATCAAACACTGCAAGAGCAAGGCATTGTGGGCAAAGAAGAGACACTGTCTTGCACTTCTGTTCCAACAGATTTGTACGCAGCCTACTGTTTCATCCAGAGGCAAGGATCTCCAGTCCCTGAGGGAGAGTTTGTTCTACAGGGGCTCACGCAGATCGTAGGTGCACCTACTGTACAGTTTGACCTTCTCCCACAGACTCTTGAAATGTTGTCATTTGGCAGGCACTCCAACCAGAGCCTAGAAGGAGTGAACCTGCCAAGCAATCTTCAGAGCTTGACATTCGGCTATCGTTTCAACCAGAGCCTGGAAGGGGTGAACCTGCCAAGCAATCTTCAGAGCTTGACATTCGGCTATCGTTTCAACCAGAGCCTGGAAGGAGTGAACCTGCCAAGCAATCTTCAGAGCTTGACATTCGGCAATGAGTTCAACCAGAGCCTGGAAGGAGTGAACCTGCCAAGCAATCTTCAGAGATTGACATTCGACCATGAGTTCAACCAGAGCCTGGAAGGAGTGAACCTGCCAAGCAATCTTCAGAGCTTGACATTCGGGTATTACTTCAACCAGAGCCTAGCAGGAGTGAACCTGCCAAGCAATCTTCAGAGATTGACATTCGGCTTTTTCTTTGACCAGAGCCTGGAAGCAGTGAAGCTGCCAAGCAATCTTCAGAGCTTGACATTCGGCTGGTGTTTCAACCAGAGCCTGGAAGGAGTGAACCTGCCAAGCAATCTTCAGAGATTGACATTCGGCAATGAGTTCAACCAGAGCCTGGAAGGAGTGAACCTGCCAAGCAATCTTCAGAGCTTGACATTCGGCTATCGTTTCAACCAGAGCCTGGAAGGAGTGAACCTGCCAAGCAATCTTCAGAAAATGACATTCGGCCATAGTTTCGACCGGAGCCTGGAAGCAGTGAAGCTGCCAAGCAATCTTCAGAGCTTGACATTCGGCGTTGACTTCAACCAGAGCCTGGAAGGAGTGAACCTGCCAAGCAATCTTCAGAGCTTGACATTCGGCAGGCACTTCAACAAGAGCTTGGAAGGAGTGAACCTGCCAAGCAACCTTCAGAGCTTGACACTTGGTGGCATGTTTAGCCAGAGCCTGGAAGGAGTCAAGCTGCCAAGCAATCTTCGATGCTTGACATTCGAAAATGACTTCAACCAGGGCCTAGAAGGAGTGAGCCTGCCAAGCAATCTTCAGAGCTTGACATTTGGTTATCGTTTCAACCAGAGCCTGGAAGGAGTTAACCTGCCAAGCAGTCTTCAGAGCTTGACATTCGGCCATAGCTTCGACCAGAGCCTGGAAGGAGTGAACCTGCCAAGCAATCTTCAGAGCTTGACATTCGACCATGACTTCAACCAGAGCCTAGAAGGAGTGAACCTGCCAAGCAATCTTCAGAGCTTGACATTCCACTGGTGTTTCAACCAGAGCCTAGAAGGAGTGAACCTGCCAAGCAATCTTAAGAGCTTGACATTCGGCTATCATTTCAACCAGAGCCTGGAAGGAGTGAACCTGCCAAGAAATCTTCAGAGCTTGACATTTGACTGGTGCTTCAAACAGAGCCTAGAAGGAGTGAGCCTGCCAAGCAGTCTTCAGAGCTTGACATTCGGCCATGACTTCAACCAGAGCCTGGAAGGAGTTAACCTTCCAAGCAGTCTTCAGAGCTTGACATTCGGCGGTAGCTTCGACCAGAGCCTGGAAGGAGTGAACCTGCCAAGCAGTCTTCAGAGCTTGTCATTAGTAAACCTGGTTGCTGATCGTGAACCGAATGCTGGTGTAAACAACCCGAAGAAGGTTCTCGAAGGCGTGTGTTTGCCAAGCAGTTTGCGTATTTTGAAGATTCGTGGTGCATTGGTGAGCTGCTTGTGATTCCACTGAGTCGGCATTGTCTGGGCTGGGCTCAAAATATTGCCCGGCAGTTCCGTGTGCGGCATAATTTGGTCTGAAGATCGACAGAATACCATCTCAACGAATCCTCCATTTTGAGTGTGAGGTAGTTCCGCAGACTTAGAATTTATTTGAAACCACATGGTGTTGGATATGGGTATGTCTGAAAATAGGGTATACCCCCAATTATAGCCATTTAAAAACGGGATAATGATCACTAACCATTGGGTACACAGGGGTACACAACATTTTCAGACAAACCCATATGATTTCAGCGATTTCATTCACAGTGACTTGCAAATTTTCGACTCCCATGTCGTGGCTCCACCATTCTGCCCTTGAGAAGGGTTTACGAGATATCAGTTGCCCTTCGAATAAGACCAGTATCTTGATAGAACAGTAGTTCCCACAGCAAAATGTGTAGTCATTTCTCTATATGTATTTATATTTTACACACATTTACACTATATTATATTATATTATATTATTATATTATATTATATTATATCATATTATATTATATCATATCATATTATACTATATTATATTATTATACTGTATTATATTATATTATTATACTGTATTATATTATATTATATTATATTATATTATATAATTATATTATATCATATTATTTTATATACGTTATATACGTTATATACGTACGTATATATGTATGTATATATATATATATATTATTATATATTATTATATATTTATACATATTGATGATGAAATGTATCGATTTATACGGTTCAAATGAAGGACTCCTGCAACGTTTGGAGCACGACGAATGCTTCGTACCCTAGCAAAAAAATACATCCGTGGTGCCCCAAGGGTGATGTTTGTTGGTTTATTTCAGTAAACACGATGTTACAATATACTGTAATGTTAATAACTATTTTACTCACATTTACATTAATTATAACATATTAACGCATATTATCACATCAAATATATTCATAGTCTATAGAACCGTAGAACCACATGGGGCACCTTGCAATGAGAATATTCATAGCACCACAAGAAACACACTTCTAGGTGCTCATTCCGCAGTACTGTAATCAACCAAGATCAACCTTCATAGGATGATATTCCAAGAAATATGCCCATTGTATCCCCATGATATCTCCTTTATGGTTGGTTTATAAACCAATTCACCCAAAAACAGCATGTTTTCCTCATTAATGATCCTAGTTGATCGGTACCCCAATTGTGGGTTATTTCATCATGATTCCCAACAACATGAGCTAGAACAACCCCCTGTTTTTCACCAATCATCCAGGGTTTAAGGGACGAATTCCCTATGAAAATGTCCATAAATCATCATAAAACCCCCCAAAAAACAGAACTTAGCTAATGAACTGGGATACCGCCTTGCACAACATCTCAAGTTTATCCCATCATACCATGATGATCCCAATACCCCATAAACGTGTACATCAATGGGAATTTCAGGATCCTAAAATAGAGTTACTGTACCATATTTCCATATTTTCTGGGGATATTCCTTTACATAGGCCTAAACAAATAGGCTAAAAAATATTAATGGGAATCGGTAGCTCCGTCCTCAATCGGTTCCGCTTCGTCAGGATGTCCTGGATCCCCCAAGCTCCACCATTTCGGCCGCCGCCGCGGCGGCAGAGATGTCTGAGGCGGTCCATCCAGGGTGGAGCTTGGGGAGATTGCTGGCATTTCAGCCGTGAAGACATAGGGATTCAATGTGTAAAGAACCAGTGATATATGGATTAGATCATCAAAAGAATCATGAAAACATAGGGATTTAGGAATTTGATAGGATTTGATATGATTTGATCATCGAAAGAATCATGGTTGGTCTTTTTCGGCCACAATACAGTGGGTATTTGATCATGAGAAATGATGAATTGATCCATGACAACTGGCGAATTGTAATCAAAATTAATCAAACATATTGATTACATCATATATCAATCAGAGTGGATATTATATCATATTATATCCCGAAAAGGAAATAGCCATCAATTGATAGGGCAATGAGAAGAAACCACTGAATTCTGGGATCCTCTATTTTTGGACAACCCACAGCTACAGTTTTTCAGACTAATTACTGATCCAGAGTCAAAGTCTCGGGTTCATTTGCTTGCTGATAAATAATATCTTCTTAGATCACCAAAAATACAATACGTTGTTTCTGTGTTGTGTGTTTTTGATCATATTCTACAGTAATCCCAAAAGATAGACACACACACACACGTATTTGCCTGTCTCTGTTAGTTAGTAGACTTTTAAGATCGTTATCATAATTCTTACATATAATATGTTATATATGTTTGGAGAATGTTATTTGTCTATCTGTCTAAAGGATATCAACCAGTTCCTGAAAAAAAAGTCCAAGGCCTGGCATGACATTTGCCTGGCGAGACTTCTGCGAGCCGCTCAGGCGCCAACATCTTGGCTTTGGTATGAATATGGGAGTAGATATAGTATAGTTAATATAGTGGAAACCAACTATGGTCTATTATGATATTACAATATTATATATATACACATACATATCAGATAGATATATTATCATTAACAAATGGTATATATATATATATTAGTGTGTCAAAATTATAAGCATTATATGTTTACAATGGGGATAATTACTATGTGTCTTATATATATATGATAGTATACCTCAAAATGGACCTCAAGGACACAATAGATTATAATGGTAATATGGCGGATATCGTGGGTGTATATTCAAGAAACACATTATATTCCCAATGTTACAATTACCGTCTGGTAATTTAACATAGCTATAGACAATCACCATTTTTAATAGGTAGACCATCTACAAATGGGCCATTTTCCACAACTATGTTGGTTTACGAGGGTAAATGGTAGTGTCAATGAGAACATTCTGATAAACCATCAAATATTGGGGTACACAGTCGACTTGCTCAAAACCTTGTACAGATGGTACGACTTAGGACAACTGAGGATGGCTTGCCAAATCAAGATGGGTTTCCAAAAAAAAACGCAAGGAAAGTGAGGATTTCACAAACTTGTATAAACTTATAGTATAAACATATTTCATATGATCAAGGCATTTGTAGAGAATTATATAGATGTGTCCAAAACTTATCCAGGACAAGATGGAAGTACAACCCTAATCAACTCAGTGTTTGTTGAAACTCCTCTTATGCTCACGAAAACGCGAGATGTTGGAGGAGTGCTCTTGATGGTGATGATGGTGAGGGCGATGATGGTCAAAAACACCATTGGTAAACAATGGCTAGTGATGGTGAATAATGGTGATGGTGATGGTGATGATGAGGAATAGGAGGAAGAGGAGGAGGAGGAGAAGGATGATGATCATGGCATGATGATTGTCAGTACATATACTGGTGACTACGATGAATTTGATCATATGATGAGTGACGATGACAATTGCAAGTATAATGACGGTGTGGGACATTGTTGATGATGTTGACGTTTACCCTCTGGTAATTTAACGTAGCTATTGAAAATGGCCATAGAAATAGTGGATTTTCCCATTAATAGCATGGTGGATCTTTCCATAGCTATTTTGACATAACCAGAGGGTATGTTGGTGAGAATCTGGCCAAGATTTTTTCGACACCAACATGATCAAATCAAAATGACTTCGAGAGGCGACATTGACAAAATTGAGCCCTCAAAATGCAGAGAAATCACTCATCAATTACTAATCAGTACATACTTTTACATACTATCCGGTAGGGCTGCAAGTGGTATTTCTGCCATCCCAACTTCTGTGATTCCATTTTTTGATCTCCACGTTTGACCCCAACCGCTGCAGGAAGTGGGCTGGAAAACGGTTGACAAGGTGCCCTCCCAAGTCATCCATCAGTTGCTGCTCAATCTTCCTGGCTCCTCATTTGGGAAATCATCAAATTTTTGATAAACACTAGGTCAATCTTACATGGATACAAACTAATCCTTTAGTCTTTTGGTATTAATGGGAATATCTACTAACCATCAGTTTGGGAAATCATCAAATCTTGGATAAATACGTAGCCTCTGGTTATGACTAACATAGCCATGGTATTGATGACCCATAGAAATAGATGATTCACCTATAAAAAATGGTGGATCTTTCCATGGCTATGTTAGTCATAACCAGATGGTACCTAAAATGAAAAAAAAACCGAACGATTTAGATCCCAAGTGTCAGGTTTTCACGTCGATCCAGCAGATGTTGTTGGGAAAACGTATCGAAATCGAACGTCAAGTGGACCCAAGGTACTGTATCCCTCAAAACTTTGGGGCCGATGGACCAGCGGTGTCAAATATGGATAGTTTGGGGATCATCACAAAGACGGAAAAAAATGGAAAAGATCTGTTCTCCACGCTATAGCCGCTACTTCTGACATCATGTGGAGACCATCGGGGATCATCCCCCTGATCGATGCATCTCCAGCTGGGGAAACGTTCCAATTGTTTGCTGAGTGGACTTTTCCAGGTTGCTGACGACAATCACATTATTGCCATAAAAAACGTGGTGGCATTTGGAACTTCGTATTGCATTTTCCAGGGGAAAATGTGGAACACGTGGAAGGTATTTGATAGAAACCGCCCAGATGATCAATGTATTGTAAACTAAGAAGATTTGACAGGACGTGTACCCGAACTCTTTTGGTTCATCAGAATATTCCGGAATTCACCATGAAAAATATAGTCATGTGGGGATACATCATGATACACCCCAATAAATTAAATCCCGATGTTCAACAGTGGAACTGCTATTTTCTATGTATTTTGCATTGTTGAATCATCCCCATCTTGAGGACGACCTGCACAATGATTCGATTCAAGGCCAGTTTCGAACTCTGCCCAGGCGGTGGAAAACGTGCCAGTTCGCGAGGACGGGGGTTGGGTTAAGGGGTTTGCGCTAAGCAAGGGAAACATCAATGAACAGACATGAGCCATTAAAGATGCCCCAGTTGTTATGAAAAGGGACTTACACTACCACATTCATTGGGGATTAGGATAATCCATAGCAGGGAAACCATTAGAAAGCTATGAACCAATAATGAGATGGGATAGCAGTATTTGTTAGTGGTTCATATGGACATATATGGAAATAGATATATCTTATAGATATCTTTGATATCTTAGTTTGGAAACTGAATGGATATATGTCTGTGATTTTGTGAGCTTGATGATGCTTGATGTTCTACAAGTTTTAAGGTGGATCTCAAGAAAAATCTCAGCTGCAGCATGTCCAGCTTTCAACATGATCCAACCATCCCGTTGATGACTCGGATGTTTTTTACAGAGAGCCAGGTCCTGACCCAGGTCCTAACCTAATTTTCTTACGGAAACACTTCGGGATAATTAGGGGTTGGTAAATGTCCTGTTTTGGGGATGTTGAACATCACTTTCAAGTATTTGTTGGTGATTATATCCCCAATAGTTGGGTGATGTTCAATTAGGACATTTACCAACCCCTGATAATGGATGATAATGGTATAATGATCATGGGATAATGTGTTTTTGTTGCCAAATGATGATTCACCAATAAAACATGATAATGATGATTCACCAATTGATTTTGGGATACCTTTTTTTGACAAACTCAATATGAAAGACTGGAGGTGTGTTGTGTCCTGTGAAAATCCGTTAGAACGAGAGCCCCTCAGTACTGCAAGTGACTTGCTGTCTGAGTATCTCTGGAAGTTTTATTAAAACAAATGCCAGGCACGAGTCGAGATGACATATGCATGTTCTTCCAATAAAAAACTACTCAAGAAATACCCTCTGGTAAACTAACATAACTATGGAAAATCACCATTTTTTTATAGGTAAATCAACTATAAATGGGCCATGTTCCATAGCTATGTTAAATTACCAGAGGATAAACCACATACTCAAAAATGATCAATCAATGATGTTTCCGCTGCTGCGAAAGTACAAAAAATCACCTCACTTTGACAAAGACGCGCGCAGCAAGCAAATGCATCTCCCCCCGGCAAATATGCAACGTTTCCAGTTTCAAAACATCAAAGTGGACTACTAAGATCGGTACCTTAATCAAACCTGACCCTCGTTTTTCCATGAGACAAAGCTGTCGCCAAGAAAGCGGCAAACCATGTCGCTGAATCACCGGGACGAGTCACGAACACCGAAATCTCCGCCCGGCAGATCCTACAAAAACATGGGACCAGGCATGGAGGAGTACACCACCTACAAAGTGGGGCCCCCTAGATAGCTCAGTTGGTTTATAACTCCAATAACTATGGTTTATGGTACTTATAACTATAGTTAATGGGGTTTATAAACCATCTTATAACTGGGGGGCCCCACCTTGTACGACAGCACAAGATGCGCTGTTCCACTTGGGATACCAATCTGATGCTACGCAAAGGAGAAGGACGAAAATATACGAAAATCAGTTTCTCCTGGATGCCTAGGCTGATCCGGCTGGACAACGTTCGCCAGTGACCAACATCAGGGGGAAGACAAGTTGCTTCGCAAGATTGACAACATGGTTAATATGAACCATTAATGGTTAACCAATACATGGAATAATGTTCACCATTGGGAAACTCATGGTTGTTCGATGTTTTTCGCGCAATTGCCCTTCAGGTGCATTCTCCCCACTGTCACAAGCACGGCTTCACTGACATTTTAGTGGTTTCTTCAAATTGGGCATCTCCAAAACCATGGGTTTCAATACTCAAATGGTCATCCATGACTTCGATGATTTGGGGTACCACGATTTTGAGGAAACCTCCATACACTGAGATTGATGGTAAATGTACTACAAATCCGAAATCATAATCCCTGACATTTACGGTAAACATTGTAAACCTACCATTTCTCTTCATAAATCACTATAAATCACTATAAATCACAATAAATCACCATAGATTTACCATAGCTCACAATAGTTCATTGCTGTTCCAGGACGGGTTGGTTGCCAGGGCCGAGCTTCTTGCGTCCAGTCCTCGGGTCCTCGGGTCCTCGGTTTTTTTCGTGTCCTTTTGGACTGCGTGGACTCGGTGTTTTTCATTATTGTAGTTGTTGTTTTTGAAAAATGTATGTATATAATATATATATATATATATTATAATATATGATATATATATATAGACACAATCATATATGATATATATATATAATATATAATATAATATATATAGTCCACCAATGGCAATCATTCTACAGATAGTAGCCTCAAAAAACGGATAGAACATCAATTGTGGATGTGTCATTATGTGTGTGTTTACTTGATTTTTTGGGGGATTGCTAAAACCATCATCATTATCATCATCATCATCATCGTATGGCTGTGATTGAACATGACATATGATCACCTCCAAGTGGTTTTTGTTTGCAAGGGAAAATTGATGATCAGCGACTATTGGGTATATCCAAGTCCAAGAGTTGTCAATTGCAACAGTAGGGTGTTTTCAGACACTGGTGTTATTCCAACATGCAACTTATATTTGCATCACTTCTATATCATTGTCAAACATGTGGATTGATCCAACAATACTTGGGATTCAACCATGCAACAAGTCGGATTTTACCAGCAACAAATGGAGCTTGAACGGATAACCACAACACTAGGAGAACTGTTGAAGTAAACATGGTCATCTATGGGTAGATGTGCCCCTGTCACTCCCCATCCACATCGGGCCGAAATGGTTAACCAATATATGGAACAATGATTTCCCAAGCATTATATGGTTCACCAATAATATATGGTCAACAATGATTAACACTGGTTAACAATGGTTAACACTGTTTAACAATGGTTAACACTGGTTAACAATGGTTAACAATGGTTAATGATGGTTAAGAATGGTTAATGATGGTTAATCATGGTTAATAATTAACCAATATATATATATATACAGTTAATCCCATGTTCCTCAGCTCAAAATGTCCTGGCGATATAGATTTGGGAGCGAGGTTCAGTGTGCGATGTCACGCCGCCCTATCCGATTGGGAGCTGGATAAGGCGCGCGTGCGTTCGAAGATGGGTGGATCATGAAACAGCTCATGTTGGGGGTCATGGGGATACCCCAATAGCTGGATGGTTGACTTACTGGTGCTAAACGTAGGGAATTTTGGGGAATGATCCATTTCATCACTAGTAATGTCATCATCCCAGCAACCCCCATTCCCATCCATCCCCTGCTAAGCACCGGTAAGTTGATAATGGAACATCCTGTTACAATGGATGATTTGGGGGTACGCCCATTTTAGGAAAGCTCCACCTAAGGTAAACAACAACAGGCATGTTGGGTAAGTTTAGGCAACTTTGATGGAAACAACAACAGTTCATGCTGGGTAAGTTGCGGTATGTCAACAGTTATATTTTGGGGGTTCTTAAACTTAGGGAACGCATTGTTGGGGGTATAGATGCACAACAATAGTTGAGTGTCTTATTCTCCTCATAGGACTCTCAGTCGGAACTCAGGAGAAGTGTGAACAAATCCATGTTTCAGCACTAAAACCGGTGAACAGGTCACAGCAAAATTGATCTAATAATGCTAAAAATATGCTAAATATAGGACACCCCCAATGTGGATGGTTACGGCAATCACATGCAATCACTATTTTCACTACTAAAATTGCCATAACCCCATGTTCATCCATTTTCAATCACATCCAAATCTAAAGTATAGATAAATACAGATAAATTCTATATGTTCCCATCAAGTCCGCATGAAGCATCGCCATCAATTCCACTATTTATATCGATTAAATCACGATGTTTGATCATCAAACTGCCATGTTCACCATGTTTGATGGTTATTTTTTTTAGTCATGTTTTATTGGTGGAATTATCAATGGTGGAATCCACACTACCATTTTTATTGGTCATGTTTTTGCTTTTATTCTCAAGTTACACCATGTTTCACCATGTTTGATAGTTAAAACTGCTACTTCAAACCCATGGCCCGATGGCCATGTCACCGTCGCAGATGTTCGCGCGTCTCGATGGTGAGATGCGTGGGGCTATTCCCAAGCGAAGCATCAGGACAGGGGTAATCCCGAAGCCTGGACCGATGAAGACAATATGTCAAAACATATTTTCATACGCTTGGTTATAGTATTACATGAGGGAAACATGTGCATTTGTTGGTTGAAGAAATAGTTATATGTATATATATATGTGTTAACCTTGATGGATAGTTTAGTACTTTAGTCTTTTGCTATAGATGTTTACGCTAACCGATGGTTTAAGATACCCACATTGAGATAGAATCACATGGTTCTTTCTTCTGGCTGGGAAGAAACCCCTACCTATACAGAGGTATCACTTGAATATGGTTTCCCGTATGCTGGTTTCATATTTTTCTCGTTTGTGGTGTCATCCGGTTTCGTGTGCATCCCTAAACCGGATGATCATCCTAAATGACTGTCACTTTATCTAGAGGTCTGCTCAACCACAAAACATTTTCGGATATGTCCGGTCCCTCAATTTCGACAAATCATGTTGATACAGTAAATGGGTTTATAGATACTGCATGACTCGTTTTCGTTACCAGTTACTGTAAGACTTCACAATCGTTCGCTGCTCGCCATCTTCCAGGACCGCCCTGATGTGCTGCGACGTCTTAGAAGCGCCTGCACAGGTGAAGCTGATGCCGATGTCATCGACGTACAGAGAGGTTTCCTAAAACGATCCGTTGACTTGGATGATTTGGGGTAGCCCTATGAATTTGGAAACCAAACATATAGAGACTATTCAGGTGTTTGTTCTTAAATTGGATATTATATAATATTATATATATATGATTATATATACGGTAACGTCATTTAAATATGTGGAGGGCGGGCCAGACCGCGAGGCCCCGGAGGGAGTATGAAATACCAGTTCGTATATTTAAATGTAGATACCGTACGTTTAAATGAATTGGATTCCGTATGTTTAAATGGCCGGGCGGGCCAAGGAAAACCTTGACGGAGGTAGTCTAAAATATCTGTTCGTATATTTAAAAGTCCGTATATTTAAATGTAGTTACCGTATATGTATTATGTTTGTTTTTTATAATTTGGTATGTTTATAGACGCTTAGTATAGATACATTCATTCAACCGCTGCTAGTCAGAGACTGTGCAGACATGCTGTGCATTCGCGACGTTCATAACTTCAAGCTGGGCTTTTGTACACTTTACAGACCCGGCTGATAGTCAGGAAGAAATGAATGGGAAAAAAACTAAAACTCAGATTTGCTTGCCTCGACCAGCTTGCAAGCCCACTCTACTATAGATACATCAACAATACACTACGTACATTCTTTCTTTCGCTTCCGCAAAAAGCTGCTGCCTCCTTCCCCTCTCCTGACGCAACGTTTCCCTTGGCTTCGTCGCCAGGTTGACCGGGTACACCAAGCACTCCATAAACGGGGGTATCCCCAATAGCTGGTTGGTTTATAATGGAAAATCCCATTAACATACTATGTTACCACTAGTTTAGTAAACCCCCATATCTCATTGGTTGAACATGGTTTTTGGCTTGTTTTTGGTGCTGTGTAGATCAATTGTTTTTGCGTGGTTCTATTCCTAGTGCTACTTTCAGATCATTACAGACCACTTAAAGCCACTTGGGAAGGTAAACAAAACACTTAAGACCACTTGAGCAGTGGTCGGAACCCCCTGTTGGTTGATGATTGGTTCGGGGATTATACTAATTATACATTTTTTTTAAGCTGCGTAATATATCATAATATATCACAATCCATAGAGCAATTCGTATCAACTTAAAACAATTTCAAACCTCGCTTTGTCTATAGATCTGGGCAAATCATAGTGACCTCACTGTCACCGGGAGCATGGTGAATGGATTCAGAGTATCATCCGCATGGCTGGCCTCATCTCAGCTTCGTAAAATATGACAGTTCTCACTACTGTAACCAAATTATAATCTGGGTAAATCTGGGTTCAAATTGTATATCCAGGTGATGAAATCCAGGTGATTAGATATTCCAAATGATATTTATCCAGATCGATGATCTCCTTCAAACTCCACCATGACCGGACCCTCGTGAGGCCTCCATCCGTCGTGCAGTCGAGTGTCTCAGCAGAATCCATCAGGAGATGGCGATGGGTACCCCACCCGAATGGTACCTTAAGTCATAGCTGGTGGATGACGAGTCCCCCAGTCATATGGTCAATGGGAATTTCAGGATCCTAAAATTTTGAAAATGGAGGTACGTTAGTACCATATTTTGGGGACATATTTTGGGGCTATATTTCCTGAGATTTAGGCCTAACAAAATAGGCCTTAATATACGGTAGGTACCTCCAATTTGGGTTCCTGAAATGGCCATTGAAGTCATGTGGTAATGGTCAGTCAGCTTCAGCTCCGGTTGGATCCCCAGGACATCTTGCGCTTCCGCCCGGCCACCACGGAGGCTGCGCTGCGGAGCGTCTTCCTTGAGGTGGGGAACGGTCCGGGAACGGGCGACGGTGAAACGTCCCTGATTTCAATGACTGCAATGACCATTTCAGGTACCCTCTGGTAATTTAACATAGCTATTGAAAATCACCATTTTTAATGGGAAAATCCACTATCAATGGTCATTTTCAATAGCTATGTTAAATTACCAGAGGGTAATGTGAGTTAAGCAATAGGATCCACCATCCCCAATTTCACCATAGATGGTATATACCATGAACATATGGGTGGTTTATTTTTAAGCTTTACTAGCATTACCGAAATTAAAGGTACTTACCATGTGATTATATATTTGTCATAAGACCAATTTTTGTGAAGAACTAAAAAAGGGATTTCAATAGGAATCCCATCCCCAAAAAAGAACATCCCCATTGTATAGTCCCAACCCCCTGCTTTGTTTTTCTATGGGAAAACAATGACTTTCTGCATGTTGATGAATTCCATCCACTGACTGACCTCACACGTTCGTGGGATGAGACAACATCAGTCCGTTGCGATCAGGTCGCGGCCTCGAAACAGCCCTTGCGTATCCAGCGGGAGGACGTGGGCAGAATTGTGGTGACAGTTGGTAGATTTGTGATTTATCTTGAAAAACATGCAATAAAACCTGTTTTTTTTTCAGTAAAGAAGTGGATTTTCTAGGAATATTGATCAAAGGAATTTGGATTTTTAGCAGTATAGATAGGGTATTTAAACATATAGACAATAGAGTGTTTCAAGCAGACAACTTTGTAGGTTGAGGGATTTTGCCCTCTGGCAATCAAAAAGAGCAATGGAACATAATCATGAATAGTCCCTTTGTCAGTGATTTATTCACTGAAAATGGACAGTTCCATTCCCGTGTAATCAGAGGATATCCACCAACCAGCATTTTGTGTTGCGATCAAATCACGACAAAATACGTGCGATCAAAACGTAGATTAACAACAACTCTCAAAACGTGTATTGCTGCCAATGTTAGCCAATGCGACAGTTTGTATTTTCGGTGAAATGTCACATACCTATCATTTTGTCTCAGTTTTTATGTGACCACAGTGATCATACAGATGATATAGCCAGTGATCTAGTATAACCCATAGGATCCATGGTGCTGCTATATATGGTAACATGGATCCCATCAATATACCCCCTTTATGTTAGCATATATACCAGCACCATGGATCCTGGGGGTAATACTACATGCAAAAATATACCCTCTGGTTATTTAACATAGCCATGGAAAATCACAATGTTTAATAGGTAAATCATCTATAAATGTGCCATTTTCCATGGCTATGTTAAATAACCAGAGGGTACACATGTTCGCGTACACGTAGACATGTACGACTGTCAGAAGGTCACCTCGAAGCAACGATTTTTTTTTATCGCAAGTCCAGTAACCGTGGGTTCATTAAGAATAGTTGGATCATGAAATTATACCCCCAAATTGTGTCAAATTTCATAGAATAGACTATTATACCCCCCAAATTGTTGATTATATACCCCCAAATTGTTGATTGCCATCCTTTTTTTTGGGTCAGGGTTCATTTCCCATTGTTCAGGGGGATTGAACCAATCCCCTCAAAAGGTTGCCATCCTTCAAGGCTTACCAGTCGATGGGATCAATGACCCGGCCAGTGCCTTCGTTGCCTTCATGGCACCTTTCGTCTATGGCGATGGATGGTACTCACGTTCATTACAATAGATACAATAGATAATAGGAACTGCATGATGTGTCCAGGAATACATGCCCAATTGCCCGCCAGATATTTTTGTTGCACTTATATATGTGGATGAGACCCTAACCATTGGCCACAGCCAGATATTGTAGCTTCTGGGGATCGCCCGATCGCGTCATGAAGCTTCGATAGCAAGGGAGTCGCCTAGCTGGGGCGGGTTGTCCCATCCCAGTCCAACCTCCTCATTTTTGTTGCTTTGATTTCCCATAGAAACAGGCATTTACAGGGATGTTTTGGTCATGTTGTTAGACCCAATATCCATCATTGGCAGGTTATATTCCCATCATGTTCCTGGTTAAGCCCCCAATGTCCATGTTTAGATCACTATGTTTCATCGTTGGTTGCCTTTTAAACAGCCCAAAAAAACTTGGGGCGGTTTCCATCCACAGTTTAGATCATCCCTCAAAATCATAGTTACCCTCTGGTTAAACTAACATAGCCATGGTTTTTCGATGGCCCTAATCGAAATAGATGGTTTACCGAACTTAATAGCATGGTGGATCTTTCCATGGCGAACTGTCTGTCATAACCGGAGGGTAAATCATGATTTTCCTGGTGAAATCCCTCAAACACATTCCAAGTCCCAGCCAACTCATCCTACCGCGGAGGAATTAGCCGCCGCAGCCGGGCGCCTGGGTGTTGAGCAGGTGGGACATGCGTTTGTGACTTTTTAAGGATGCACTTATTTGTTGTACCCTCTGGTAATTTAACATAGCTATTGAAAATGGCCATTAATAGTTGATTTTCCCATTAAAAATGGTGATGTTCCATAACTACGTTAAATTACCAGAGGGTATTTTGATGTATTGAGTGCTTGTTTAACAAGGTGTCATATGTGTTGGTCATGTTTCATTTTGTTGTGTCAAGTTGATTTATTGGATAGAAATGATAAAATGAATAAGTATGTACAGCACCCAACAATCATTTTGCATGTTGATGCGCTCTTCATCCAACATGTAATGAGAACCCTGGCACCACTTTAATGGAACACTATTACATCTGGAACATTATTTGATCTTATTTATATGACATAAAGCGGCGATGACCTTTGATAACCCCTCTAAATCCAAACGCCCCTTTGCGGCACCGGTCCAAAAAAAATCGCCGTGGGAAAAAGGGTTGCTTTTTTCAACAAAATGCCATGTGATCATGGAGGATTTTGATTCCCATTGATCCCCATTGGTCCCAGTACAAGGTGGGGCCCCCCAGTTCTAAGATGGTTTATAAAGCCCATTAACTATAGTTATAAGTACCATAAACCATAGTTATTGGAGTTATGTTCACCAACTTAGATTCCCATGGATCCCCATTGGTCATCCCAGTACTTGCGCTCCGATGCTCATCATCGGCAGCATCTGACGTCGCAGGTCTGGTTGGATGAGTTGTGGTTTGCAGCTCCCAAGTTGAGAGACAACTCCCTGGACATCGACTCATTCTGCAAACAGGCGATGTGGGCTGCCATGGGCTGCCGCCATGGGCATCCCAATGGCGCATGCCGTGAAACATGTCTACATCTATGAAAAACTCCTATTCTGATTGGTTCTGGTTGGTGCTTTGGAACCATGGAATTTTTCATGACTTTCCATATATATCATATATTGGGAATGTCATCATCCCAACTGACTTTCATATTCTTCAGAGGGGTGGCGAAAAACCACCAACCAGATTGGGCCTGTGTGTCACAATTGGAGACCCCCGAGACTTGTAGGATCCTACGTGGATTAAGCGGTGCTGGATTCCTCGAGATCCGACGTTGAATGGGATCATGTCCATGTTCCATACATTGGCGTAAAAATGCCAATAAGGCCGACTGTATCCTTTCTCCACATATCTTAAATATATGAAATTTATATATACATACATACAATGATATACACAATAATATCTGAATATTGAATACTGTATATATATATATGACTATATACATATATATATATATGTATGTATACACACATAACATGCATATAGATCTGTCTACTTGATGGTCAAGAACGGCCATGTGCCACATGGTTCCTTCGAGGTGGAGTTGTCTCCAATGCCTGGAGAGAAGGATGATGACACCATGTCGGACCGTGGAGCTGGTGGGAAGCGAATTTCTTGCGTTTGGATGGTACGTTTGGATGTAGAAGTGGTAGGTTTACCTAGGTTTACCGATTCTAACGCTGTTACTGCGGAGAAAAATGGCGCCAGTATGGTTTCCGGTAGATCTTTGTTTGAACCCAGTGAATTCGAGGATCTTCCTAACTCACGTGACCGAGATGCGCAAGAGTGCAATATATGCATTAGTTTTATTTGGTAATTAGGTAAACTGTCCAAACATATTGAGACATTGAGGCCAATTTTGAGATACATGAATCGGGCGGTCGATCGAGTGGGACGTTCCTAACTTCAGTGTGTGTTGTTTGGTGGTTTGCTTGCACTGGGTTAATCTAAAGGAACTGTTGAGCAGACATGGTGATCCGGTGATACATTTGCTATACTCAGGATGGATCGTCGGTGTGTCCATAATGTGTATATATATAATTATACAATTATATATGATATACATACAGTATATACATATATATGCATGTTATACCATATTTTTATAACTATATATATATATAAGGATAAAGAATCTGTGCTTTATTGGTATGGAAGAAGGATTTTTAGTGGGCCCTTCTGAAAGCTTGATGCTTAGAATGGCGGTTAAGAAACTCAGAAAGTTTCAGGTCGGGTAGATCAATGCGTTCGTCTTTTGCCAGGGGAACAATTGACAATGTTTTAAACATCTAACATCTGGGTAAATTATAACGACCTCACTGCGACCTCACTGGAAATCCTGGTTAATAAGGAAAATCATCCCCAAATGGCCTTAATTCAGGTTAGTGAAATATTATAATTTACCCAGAAACATCATTCGAAGTTGTTTCCATATGGAATGCCCTTAGACACAGCAGGGTACCATAGGGTACCTAAGATTGCCTGTCACATAGATGAACCATGTTGAGCTTTTTTTTGGCTGCCCATGATGTTTAAAAGCATGCCTTTCACAAGATGAAAAACTGCTGATATCCAACGGCTCAAAACTGAGAACCATGGCAGTTGGGTCAATTCCTACTTGCAACTGGGCTCATCCAATACGGCTTGGGTTATTTGCCTTGGGCCATCAAAGTCTTCTACATTATTTGTTGGTGAGTTTCCCCATGTTTGGTTCTTGAGTGGAATCATGTTTTTGTTGTTATCATATTTAAGCTCATGTTTGGTGGTTTGTATCTCCATTTAAGTGTCCGTCATATCTCTATTTGTGTGTTGATGTGTGTTGCATACCCATTGTTTGTTTTGTGTAATTACCATTTGGCCCATTACAACTCCCATTTCTCTTGAGGTCTTGAGGAAGAGGTAAATATCCGGAGTCTTGTGGGCCACAAATCCAAGATGATTTCCACTTGTTAGTTGGTGGACATATCCACCTCAATTGAGCCATGAAAAATTCCCTGGTTGATTGGTTATGAAATGGGAGTAAAACTACCGGGACGAGGATTATTATAAGTTATAGTAGGGAAACTTACCAACCAACTATAATTTATAATGGGATAGGGGCCCGGATAGTTTCTTTTAGGGCTTAATCGCTTGAATATCATCCAAGTTCTACCCTCTGGTAATTTAACGTAGCTATGGAAAATCACCATGTTTGATGGGAAAACTCACTATAAATGGCCATTTTCAATAGCTACGTTAAATTACCAGAGGGTATTTATTGTTCAAAAACTACATCATGTGGCCACTTCGATCACTTAACTTGCTGGGATCTCAAGTGTGAGAATTGCCCCAATTATGTTGGTTGGTGTATAACCCCCATGGTAGATACCCTCTGGTAAACTAACATAGCCATGGAAAATCACCATTTTTAATGGGAAAATCCACTATAAATGATGATTTTCCATAGCTATGTTAGTTTACCATTGACTATCTACCATAATCCAATCGTAACCTACTGCCCCCAACTACCAACTTAGCTAACGACCAGGAGCACTTGGACTAACAACAAGAATCAAGATAAATCAACATCCCCACAATAGTAAAGTAGCAATAATCACAATGATCATATTAATAGATTATATATAAGATTATATCTCAATGATCATATTAATACATATGAATACTCTATATATATATATACAGTAATATATCATCAAATACTTGTCCATGATGTTGCTCTACCGTACGCCCAGTTTGTCGCAGGACGAGCATGCGGCCATTCTGATGGGTCGCTTGGGCAAGGCCTTGAAACGCTTCGGAGGAACGGAGAAGGCGGGGCCCAGTCGATGTTGTGGGGCCCATTGTCCCGAAAAAAGGTGGGGGAAATCATAGGAAAGTCCATTGGAAAGCACGGGATATCATGGGAATATCATGGGAATATCATGGGGATGTGACAAGGATTATAATATTGTATGTATTATCCAACACTAGCGCGAGGATCTGATGAAATTTTGATGAATTGAGCCGTTGACAATGTGGTAAACCCAATCATGAACTTTCAATTCTTGAGCGTTCATACAACCCATGTCAAAAGGGAGGGGGTTATTGTATATTAGGCATACCACCCCAGTTTGCTAGCTAACTGTGTTTAGTTCAGTAGGTTAGTGAACGGACTTATGGTACTGGTAGATATGTATATAACATATTAATATTATATAATATTATCATCATAGTATATATATAGATAGATATCATGATATATCTTTATATGGCTTATGAACCAAGAAAGATAATCCGGAACACCACTTTGTGTTATTGTCATCATTATGATGATTACTAATCATTACACATGTTTATCACCAATGAAGACACATGAGGCTATTTGCACAGGGATTTCACTGGTGTTTTTTTGGGGGTTCAATCAACAGCCGAAGCCCAGGAACGTGGGCGGATAAGAACTCCCAAAAAAGAATGACAAGAAACATCCGACTCAAATAGGAATGTTACATAATGTTCTATCGCTTTTGGGTCCATATGTAGTTAATGTATGTATATATATACATATATATATGTGCCCGTGGATATGTATATCTATCATTATCTATTTGTATACTATCATTATCATTATCTATCTGTATACTATCATTATCATTATCATCATTATCATCATTATCATCATTATCATTATCTATCTATCATTATCATATATATATATATATTATATACAGCAATTGGAAAGTCTGATGCCGCTAGCAACTGGCCGCTGGACCAACTGGAGCGTGGCAAGAAGATCATAAGATCGGAGTCACAGGCGGCACGGCATTTGTTTTATCTGGAGAAAGCCAGTGGATATATATTTATAAATTATACCATGGCATAGATATCCACTGGGAGTTTCTATTATCTCCGATATCCACTGGCTTTCTACCATAGATATTCTATGATATTCTACTATCTCCTCCACTATATGTATATCTATGGTAGGCCATGATTCATGGGAAGTGTGGATGAAAATTGGCCCGAGGCGGTTTTTTTTTTCAGCACAGATATTCAGCACAGATTGATAAAAACACCAGACCTGATCCCAACCTCATCCGTCCAGGCACAAAGGATTTCCCATATTTCCCGTTTCCATTGCTGAATCTCCTAGCCGCTTTTCTTGTTTTTTTGCACACTATCATTGTTTGCTGATCACCTTGGGAGAAGCCATTGAAACCATTGATCATTGATCCCAGAAGATACATTCCCAGGTTGGTGGTTTCAAAATGTTTCAAATATGTTGAAGTCCCCGGTACCAAGCAGGTTTTGACCGGCGCCGGCAAAGCCCGGTGTCCCTCACGGAGTTTGAACAGATGTCGACCAGTGCTCCTGCCAGTTGTGCCGCCTATATGGTGCTCAGTGACTCAGACCTGATTGATCTTCATGTACTACGGCTGACTGGTGAAGGGTGTATCTTGAGACTTAGTTCTTGCTCTTTGGGTTGCGAAGTACATCGGCTGGTCTCAAAGCAGTTTCAACCAAAGAAAGGCGAACAACTCACCTTGCAGTACCTTGGTGTGCAGCTCATGCTCCATCAAACACTGCAAGAGCAAGGCATTGTGGGCAAAGAAGAGACACTTTCTTGCACTTCTGTTCCAACAGATTTGTACGCAGCCTACTGTTTCATCCAGAGGCAAGGATCTCCAGTCCCTGAGGGAGAGTTTGTTCTACAGGGGATCACGCAGATCGTAGGTGCATCTACTGTGCAGTCTGACCTTCTCCCACAGACGCTTGAAATGTTGGCATATCACACGCACTTCAACCAGAGGCTGGAAGGAGTGAACCTGCCAAGCAATCTTCAGAGCTTGACATTCGGCCATGACTTCAACCAGAGGCTGGAAGGAGTGAACCTGCCAAGCAATCTTCAGAGCTTGACATTCGGCAATGAGTTCAACCAGAGCCTGGAAGGAGTGAACCTGCCAAGCAATCTTCAGAGCTTGACATTCGGCTATAACTTCAACCAGAGCCTGGAAGGAGTGAACCTGCCAAGCAATCTTAAGAGCTTGACATTCGGCTATCGTTTCAACCAGAGCCTGGAAGGAGTGAACCTGCCAAGCAATCTTCAGAGCTTGACATTCGGCGATGACTTCAACCAGAGCCTGGAAGGAGTTAACCTGCCAAACAATGTTCAGAGCTTGACATTCGGCCATGACTTCAACCAGAGCCTGGAAGGAGTGAACCTGCCAAGCAATCTTCAGAGCTTGACATTCGGCCTTAACTTCAACCAGAGCCTGGAAGGAGTGAACCTGCCAAGCAGTCTTCAGAGCTTGACATGCGGGTATTTCTTCAACCAGAGCCTAGAAGGAGTGAACTTGCCAAGCAATCTTCAGAGCTTGTTATTACGCGGTACCTTCAACCAGCGCCTAGAAGGAGTGAACCTGCCAAGCAATCTTCAGAGCTTGACATTCGGCTGGTGTTTCAACCAGAGCCTGGAAGGAGTGAACCTGTCAAGCAATCTTCAGAGCTTGACATTCACCGATGGCTTCAACCAGAGCCTGGAAGGAGTGAACCTGCCAAGCAATCTTCAGAGCTTGACATTCGGCTGGTGTTTCAACCAGAGCCTGGAAGGAGTGAACCTGCCAAGCAATCTTCAGAGCTTGACATTCGGCTATGACTTCAACCAGAGCCTGGAAGGAGTGAACCTGCCAAGCAGTCTTCAGAGCTTGACATTCGGCTGGTGTTTCAACCAGAGCCTGGCAGGAGTGAACCTTCCAAGCAATCTTCAGAGCTTGACATTCGACCATGACTTCAACCAGAGCCTGGAAGGAGTGAACCTGCCAAGCAATCTTCAGAGCTTGACATTCGGCGATGACTTCAACCAGAGCCTGGAAGGAGTGAACCTGCCAAGCAATCTTCAGAGCTTGACATTCGGCGATGACTTCAACCAGAGCCTGGAGGGAGTGAACCTGCCAAGCAATCTTCAGAGCTTGACATTCGGCGATGACTTCAACCAGAGCCTGGAAGGAGTGAACCTGCCAAGCAATCTTCAGAGCTTGACATTCGGCTATGACTTCAACCAGAGCCTGGAAGGAGTGAACCTGCCAAGCAATCTTCAGAGTTTGACATTAGGCGGTATCTTCAACCAGAGCCTGGAAGGAGTGAACCTGCCAAGCAATCTTCAGAGCTTGACATTCGGCTATGACTTCAACCAGAGCCTGGCAGGAGTGAACCTGCCAAGCAATCTTCAGAGCTTGACATTCGGCACACACTTCAACCAGAGCCTGGCAGGAGTGAACCTTCCAAGCAGTCTTGAGAGCTTGACAATAGATTCAATACGTCATGAAGATTTGCATATCCTCAAAGGTGTATTTTTGCCAAACACCCTGCGTACTTTGGCGTCTTCTAGTTTTTTGGTTAGCAGCTTGTGATTCTACTCCGTGTGCATTTTTTGAGGCTGCGTGCAAAATATCGCCCAACTTGCAGTTTGGAACCAACAAGTACCCATTATATCCATGTCCAAAAAATCCACTAATGATGATTAATATATATATTAATATTGTTTAATTATTTTTAATTATTGTAATATTATACTCTATCCAACAAAATCTGGTCTTGAATGTGACTCCACTGATACACTGACCCTGAACATGCCATGGCATCATGGCCTGGATTTGGGGGACATGTCATGGTTCCACCATTCGACAGGGGAGAAGGCTTTTGCCAATTTATCCCAATAGTATATACTATTAACGATGGCTAACGGTTAATGGTTATTATTATGGTTAATGGTTAATGGTTATTATTATGGTTAATGGTTCATGGTTATTATTATGGTTAATGGTTAATGGTTCTACAAACTATGAATTTATCCAATTAATCCCAATGCCAATTAATCCCAATGGTTTGGAATGAACCATTGACCATGCATTTGGGCAAATTATGACGACCTCATTGCGACCGAACCCTGGAATCATGGCCTTATTTCAGGTTAGTGAATTATGATAATTTGCCCAGAAACATGTAACCATGTATAGACATCCAACCCTCTAATTTCCGCCATCGAATGAGTGGTGGTTACGTTCTCAGAAAAGTTTTGCTCAACCCCCGCAACCAATATCCTTGCAGGAGAGGGTTCCTAGTAGTGATCACTTTGATCACACATCCTGCGATCCTACTTTATATTCCCCCTAGAAGAACCTGCCATAAATATGGCCACGGCGAGTCATGGGCTCCAATTGGTTGGGGAACTCATCCTGCGTGAATGGATGTCAAGGGGGTGTGCATGGAATAAACCATTCCCAAGTATTATATACATGTGTTTTTGTTCTTAGCCCTCTCATAAATCGAGGTATTCGGCATTTCAGAATATTTCAGAAACCATTGCATATTTACTATACGTCCCAGTAGGCATGGTTGCCCTCTGGTAAACTCACATAGATCTGGAAAAAAAAACAGCATTTGTAGATCAGTTTAGGGCAACCGAAAAACCATTAGGGGTTTTCCATAGTTCGTTTACCCTGGGCATCCCTGGGCACTAAGTTTTTATAGGGAAACCATGGGGTTTTCCATATATAGCTATGTTAGTTTACCCGCACAACATTCATGATCCACCGGGCTGAACTTCACCTCGTGCCTCATCGGCCGGCTGTGCCAACGGCTAGGCCTTTCACATGTACCAGCCTGGGGCAGATGGCTGCAGGGGGCCTTGGGAACCTTGGGATGCCCTGGTGGGAAATGGGAAGGTCTGAGACTGGTGCTTAACAGATGGGGATGTTGGGGGTAGTAAGCGTGGAAAATTGGGACTTTCTCAGCAGAAGTGGTGGATTAGTTGCGATCTACATGTAGTAAAACTAAGCAAACGTTTGTCAGAAAAGCCATCGTTTAGTAAAGCCAATAGTAAACCGTCCCCAATTTTGGTTAAAATTATATAGGTAAGCTTCGTTTTGGGATGATATTTACTATGACCCCCACATGGTTGGTTTGGATGTTTGATTGGGTAAAGCACCACGGGTTAGTCAATATGGTGTACCCCTAAATCCCCTCACAAGTTTGCGTGTGATTGATAATCATCAACCGAGATTTGTGTCATGAACTTTCCAAACACGTTCCACAGTTCCACAATTGGTGCCATGTGCATGCACTTGTCATTCCTTAGAAAAGAATAAAAACAGTTTGGCAAGAGTGGTTGTTGTTGGCTAAAAGACACTAACTATGTTTCTGGTAATTTAACATAGCTATGGAAAATCACCATTTTTAATGGGAAAATCCACTACAAATGGCCATTTTCAATAGCTTTTTGTATGTTACCAGAGGGTATGTTTCTGGTTGACATAGTTTAAGTCAAAACTCAGGTGTTTTGGGTTGTCCAACTCGCTATCCCAGCAGCTTTCTGACCTGGCGAAAGACAATAGTTCGATGATTTCCCCAGAAACCTCCATTTACCCTCTGGTAATTTAACATAACTATTGAAAATCACCATTTTTCATGGGTAAATCAACTATTTCGACTGGGCCATTTTCAATAGTTATGTTAGTTTACCAGAGGGTAGAAGGGATTTTCGAGCGATTCATCTTTGATTACAGGAGGCTATTGGGATGGTGACTAATCTGAGGCCTTTCTCGGACAGAGATGGAATCGGCCATCGCTGAGATCACCAAGGAAGGGGGGGCCATCGATGAAATTTCGCTGGGTCATGTCGCAAAACATGGAGTTTTTAGCACATGGAATATTCCCAGCATTTCCCAGCTATATGTGGAATATTCCCAGCTATATGTAGCTATATGTAGCTATTGGTAGCTATTGGTGGCTTGTGGAAACCATTTACTGATAAACCTGGGATTTGGATGAAATTCCCCTCAGCACAAATCAACACAGACTTTCATACCGTCCGCCAAGTAACGAAACAACAAACTCAGAATTCATAATTCCCCATGAAATACGAGATGACTGCAAGGAGTAGTATTCCAACCACATATATTTGACATTTGTGTTGGAGCGGTGGTAACATAGATGAACCACTCTATTTTTCACAACTGTGTATATATATATATATCATATTATATTATAGTATATTATATTATACTATATTATATTATATTGTATCGTAGTGTATTGTATTGTGTTATATTATATTATATTGTATTGTAGTGTATTGTATTGTGTTATATTATATTATATTTTATGATATTATATTATATTATATTTTATTTTATGATATTATATTATATTATATTTTACTATAGTATATTATTTCATATTATATAATATCATAAATTATATCATATTATATCATATTTGGTTTTAATTTTATATCATATCATATTATATCATATTGTATTATATTATATTATATTATATCATATTATATTATATTATATCATATTATATTTTATAATATATTATTATAATACTATATTATATTTTATTATATTATATTTTATTATACTATATTATATTATATTGTATTATATTATGTATGCTATATATGTGTATAGATTATGTTATATTATATATATATTATTATATAACTATATATGTTGAAATCTATTCTTTGTGAGGGTGATGTCCCCATTCTTGAAAAACGCCAATGCTTCTTCGATCGAGTCGAATGCCTTGTTATTTGCTCAAGATCCCACTTATAGTCTGGGTGACCTTTCCTGTATCCCTCACCACCACTTGTTCAATATCATGTTCTGTTGGTTTCCGGTTATACTGCGTGTATATATACATATATGATTACAATTATATATAATTTTAGATATATTCCTATTTATGCATTCATGGTGCTCGCGATAATTTCCCATTGTATCTCATTTGGTTCCATCGTGCATTTGCTAAATCATGTCAATCTCTATGTGTTTTTCATTGCTAAACGTTTAAACCACCATGACACCATGAGTTTAACAGTTTTGATGGTTTTTATGGCAAGAAAAAACTTTTGTTTCAGGCCCATTTCTGTGGAGGTTTCTTGAAATAGGGGTCCTTCCAGTTATCATTCTTTTTCTGTGGGTTTTTCCATGAAATAAACATCCAGCTATTGGGGTAACCCCAAGGTCCCTACCCCTGGCCCCGCTGTTTAGAGGATCTCTTCTCAGCTCACGAGAGAATGCTGGTGGTGCGAAGGACGCGTCCTGCGCGTCCTGCTGTGGGCGCAAGGAGGTGTTCTCTTAGGTACGCCCAGGTGAGCCATTAAGAAAAAAACAACATAATAGATATATATATATATATACATATTATACATCATTCATTTTTACATAGTTAGCTAGTGTATTGTTGAACCGGCAATAATATGTTTGATGTAGATAATGGATCCAAATGGACATGTGAAATGATGATTGATGAGTTATTACAGAAATGTTGACGGTCAAAGATGGCGAGGTAACCCATGATGGTTGGTTGATGGTTGATGGTTGATGGGTTATGACATGTGGCTTTAAAACAAATGCTGCCTGATTTATTGAGGACAATCACAACCCGGAATAGGGATGCCTATCAACAAACCTCCAGAATGGGATGGGGGTTTAGGGTATTCTTCATGGCTCAACTGGATACAGGCAAAAGACTGTGTTGTGGTTTTTTCGTGGAAACATTTGTATTTAGCTTGGGCGAAAGTTTTCTTGTAAGTCGTGCCTTTTCCATATCTTTTTCCTAGAACGAATAGAAACTCGTGTGACCTATATAAATGCCTTCATGGTTTTTGGCATTGTTATCATCATTTGAAATCATCTGACCATTATGATCATTATAGTCATCATTATTATCAAATAATCATCATTAATATCATCATTTGACTGGTTGGTGGTTTCGAACATTTGTTATTTTCCATAATATATGCGATGTCATCCTTCCCATTGACGAACTCCATCATTTTTTCAAGATGGTTAAAACCACCAACCAGATAAAGTATAATGTATGATGTGTAAGTTATATTAAGTTATATAAGTCCCCAAGTCCCCAACCTTGGATAGGTAGTTAATCCATATATATATATATATTATCATCTGCTGTATCATCATCAAAAGATAGATTTCGCGGCTCGAATCATCACATTTATATACTCTATCGCCTCAAATCCACATGTTGTCAGGGATGGCTCCCTACTTGGATGTGCATCCCACCTATCGGATCTGTGGTTCATAATCCATATATATATATATGTGTATGTGCATACATGAGGATATATAGATAGAATCCCATAAGATATATATATATATAATCCCATATATATATATATATATTATATATATATACTACCGTACATAACTGGTGGTTTTTTTAAACCATTTACCAAGTGGGGCCCCGCAACCTGCACCCTTTAAGTTGGTCGCCAGGATGGATGCCAACAGCGATGGGCGGATCAGTCTCAGGGAGTTGGAGACGGTGCCTGGACACCGTTGAGCTGGGTGATGAAATGGGGGAAATTTAAAGCATGATCATATGGGATATCAGTGATTTCAATATAATTGTGACATATATATATGTATATTCTATGTATATATATATATATATGTATATTCTATGTATATATATATATATGTATATTCTATGTATATATATATATGTATATTCTATGTGAAATCACAAGGCAGCCTGTTGTCTCTCTGTTGCAGCTGTTGCTGTACGCGCCTTTTGTCTGTTGGCATACAAAGGCCTGGCTCAAGGCCTTGTTGATCCAAGATGTTGCCAGGAACATCCAGTGACATGTTGGAACTGTACATGAACGTGTGTTGGACAATGTTGCTACTTAACACGGCCCCTCAATTTGTTGGAGCTTCCAACACATTGCACAAAACAAACATTGTTGAAACGCAATCACATTATGTAGTTTATATGTTGGGTCTTCCAACCTGTACACTTTACACTACTAAGGTGTTGACAGAAGAATGTTGTCTAACGGTGCTAGTATACAAACTATCTGTCGAAACTCTCAGTTGTTGGTTTCCCTGTTGCACTCATCTCTGTTGATTTAGGGTGTTGAACCCAGGGATGTTGCAGTTTCACCCCAGACTGTTGTTTCTGGTGTCAGTCTCACCCATCGTTGGATGTTGTTCATCCTTCCATTTGCTGGTCCTCTTCCATTGTTCCACCATGATAGTTGTTGAACTCTTCCACAAAGCGCCCAAAGTTGGTGCTGCTGTTGATGTACTCGAGGACCGCAATGTTGCCTCTGAGCCTTTCAGGAGTTTTCGATCCCCAGTAGGGAATCTGCACTCCCTGTTGCAATGGATGTTGCCCTTCAAGGATCTGACCCAAATGGTGTTGGATCTCCATGGGCATTTTGCTGCAAGCTTGGAAGCCCGTGTATTCGAGGGCGTTTACCAAGGCTGCAAACCATCCATGTTGAGGTCCAGTGACCTGTTGACCGCTCGGGACAAGAGACCCATTTTGCTCATGGTGATCTTTGGGATCACCGGCACCGTTGGCGCACCTGCCACATGGATGTTGAGGAGTGTTGCCATCCTCAACGTCAAAGGTGTTCGCTTCGTCCACCGATGTTGGAGCAAAACGACTGCTGAGGTCAAACAAAAAAATGTTGACATCCAAAAGGCTGCACGTCAAACTGTTGAATTCTTCAAACCTTGCAAAACAAAATGTTGTCATACACGTCCACAATCATGTTGGATCCGTCATGTTGAAGAGGTATATGACATAGAGATCACGTTGAAATACTGTGTGAGTATCTTGTTCATATACTCCATGTTGAAGTATAGGGGATCACTATGGGGTAGTTCATGTTGTCAACCTTTGTTGACACCATGGCTCAAAAGTATGTATGTTTGTGTGTGCATGCCACGCACGATGTTCGCACGTTGTGCACGCGCTCGCACATTAACACGCATGCTGCAGTGAAACTGTTGTTGTTGCTTGTTGTTGTTTGCTCAGTGACGCTGGGTGCTGATGCCAACATCACTGATGTGACGCAAAAGCGTCTCTGTCGCGACGTACTTGGTGAAAATGTCGGCCGGGTTATTGGTCGTGTTGATCTTGACAATCCTCACAAGATCGTGTGCGACCAGTTGTTGTATGAAAAGGTGCTTGAGCTCGATATGTTTGGCTTTCTTTGATGCTCCAATCCTGGTTGCCATGCTCTTTCCGCTTGATGAGTCGGTGTGTATGCGGATGTTGATCTTCTTCATATTGAGAGCTTCCTTCAGGAAATTGCTGATGTGGAGTGCTTCTGTTGCTCCTGTGTTGATCGCGTAGAGTTCTGCTTCCGCGCTGCTCAGCGCGATTGTTGCCTGCGTCCTGCTTCCATAGTGGATTGTTGCTCCAAAGACTTTGATCAGAAATCCTGTTGTTGACTTCCTCGTTGTTGCACATCCTGCCCAGTCGCTGTCGACAAAGACTTGGATGTCTGGTACTGCTTCAGCTGTTGGTGTCTTGGCTGTTGGTCTTATGTATTGTTTGTAGTGTTGTGTTCCCTTGATGTACCTGAGCAAGTGTTTCAGTTTCTGCTGGTCTGCTGTTGTTGGTTGTGTCAGAGCTCTTGCAAGCTCCTTTGTTGCAAAGCCAATGTCTGGCCTTGTGTAGGTCATCCATTGTAGCTTGCCAACCATTCTTCGGTAGGCTGCATGTTCTTCTTTGTTGAGTTCTTGTTCCATCTCTGATGTTGCTTTCAGAGTATTGTTGCCTGGTGCTGGTGCTGAGTTGCAGTTGAGCATGCTGGCTTCTTCCAGCAGCTGTGTTGTGTAGCTGTCTGCTAAGCTGATCTCGTAGTAGTCACCTTTGTTGCAGATGTTTCTACCCAGAAAGCTGATGGTGTTGCCGACTGTGAGTTCTCCTGTTGGACGGAGTAGAAGGTGTTGCTGAATGCTTTTGAACAGCTTGTGAACCGTCTCCTGTTGTCCAATGAAGAGCAGGTCGTCGACGTAGCATAGTATGTATGCATCTCCTCCAGGTGTTGCGTAAACGTTGGGCTCGCTGACAAGTCGTCGTAGTCCAAGTTGTTGCATCACCTCTGCTAGGTGATTTTGCCATGCTTTTGAGCTGCTGCGTAAGCCATAGATGGCTTTGTTGAGTCTCCAAACGATCTGGTCGAAGGCGTTGTAGAACTCTGCTGGTGGATACATGAAAAGATCTGCTGTTGCTGCTGCGGCATGTAGAAAGGCTGTTGAGATGTCTCCTGTGAGACAAATCCAGTTGTTGCAAAGTGCTAAGACAAGTAGCATCCTTAGCACGCAGAAGATTGGTGTCGATGCAAAGATGTCGTCGTTGTCGTTGATCTCCTCAGTGTAGCCCTTTGCTACAATTCGTGCTCGAACTGTGTTGCCTTTCTGTCGAAGGACCCATCTTGATTTGATGATCTTCTTGCGTTGTTCTGGTGTAAGTTGGCTTATGTGTACCTCTGTGTACACTCCTTGTTCCTTCATTGACTTGATTTCTTGCTTCATTCCTTCCGTTGTTTGTTCTTTTTCTAAACCTTCGGTATTGCTCACCCAAGGTTCCAGGAGAATCTTTTCAGCTTGTATCTCCTGTTCATCTTCGTTGGAGGTTGCTTCTATCTTCTGTCCTTTCCTCGTTGTGACTGTGACTTGTGATATCCTCATCCTTGTTGTTGGTGGCTCCTGAGCTGTGTCAGGTCGGCTGGCTGCTGTGGCTCTTTCTGTTGTCCTTGCTTGCTTTGGTGAGCTGCCTTGTGTAATCTCATCTGTTACTTCTCTTTTGCTTTGTGTTGGCATTGGAAGTGCTTGCTTTTCTTGCTGTGTTGCTGGCGCTGTTGCCATTGGAAGGTCCGTAAGTGCTGGTGGTGGTGTAGCGTGTGGTTGTACCATGGCTTTTGGTTGTGGACTCTGCTGAGTCTGTGTGCTTGTTGTTGTCTGCTGCTTTGCTGCAGCAGGTTGTGGTAGTACCACAATGCTTGGTGTTGTTGGTGGTATCATGGCTGGCGAAGAGTTGATGATGTCCATCAACTGCTTGTTGTACTTGTCTGGCTTGATTTGTCTTCGAATGGTCCTTGCTTTGACCACTTTGTTGCTGATGCCAAGTATGTTCTCGTTTGTTGAGTTGTCCTTACCTAGCCAGATGGCTGGGTAGAACCTTGCTTCCATCTTTGGCATCTGCTTTGCTGTTGGTAGCATGTAGAGAACTGTTTCACCAAATTCACATATTGGTGTTTTGTGTTCTTTGCCCCATCGTCTATAGTAGCTTGTGTTTCCATCTGAGTGAATGGAATACCTGTTGAGCAGGTATGCTGCGTGTTTGACAAGCCACGGCATGATGGGATGCTTGCTGTTGAGCTTGATGCCATAGTTGGTCTCCAGTTGGAGTTTGAGGGCTCTAACTTGGCCAATCAGTGTTCTGTGGAAACGTTCAACGCTTCCTTGTACTTGTGATGTGTAGGCTGGTGCTTGCCTGACTGCTATGTTGCTACCCATGGCTGTTGCCACCATCTTGAGCAAGGAGATGATAAAGTCTTCCTGGTCTGATTGAAGAACGGTGTTGTTGAGAATTGCATGTGTTCTGCCACATTCCATCAGGAATTGTTGAAGGCAAACTGACAGGTATTGTACGTGCTGCGTCTTGTCCTCAA
Organism: Cladocopium goreaui; assembly: GCA_947184155.2. Taxonomy (NCBI): domain Eukaryota; class Dinophyceae; order Suessiales; family Symbiodiniaceae; genus Cladocopium; species Cladocopium goreaui. Next base: position 78,820 of record CAMXCT020000045.1, on the reverse strand, counting down.
GTTGGACTGCCATACACATGCCTGTTTCAACGTCCACTGCTGTAAGGACTGATGTTGTTTGCTTTTCTCCTAATGCTTTGTAGTACATCAGATCCACTTGGATCACTGGTGTTTTGCTTGTTTGCTTTGGATGGTTGTCCTGTCTTCCTTTGCTTTGTACACATGTTGGACACCAGCTTCTGTAGGGAAGGTGTGTGAGCTCGTGTTCTCTTCTTTCTTGTTCTGTTGGTTGTTGTGGTGTTGGCACTCCTTTTGCTCTCTTGGCTTCTTGTTGCTCCTCTGGCTCATCTGTGATGAACTCATCTTTGTATGCTGCGTTTTCTTCAAAATTTGTTGAGCCTGTCCACTCTATGTCGAGTGTTGCTCTCCTCTTTGTCGTCCAGTCATCATCTATTCTATATCCTCTGTTGCCACTTGTTGGCTTCACAATTGTTTGTCTCCATGTTGTCAGTCTTGTCACGTCTGGTCCATCATCTGCTTGTTGTGGAATGTACATGTCCCTTCTTGGTTGGACATGCACACGTTTCCAATATGGACCTTCTTTGATCCAATAGTCCTGTGTTGGACTGACTTCCTTTGGATGTGGAATTGCTGTTTGATATGGCTGCGTTGCGGTCATTGCTTGGTCTGTTGGCCTTACCTCTGTGAGAGGCTTCTTCACGTTGTGCCGATACATTGGTGCTTGTGGTTGGTCGGCTGTGGTTTGTTGATATGGTGTCGCTGGCTCTTTGGCTGGTGGAAGTGCTGGTTGTGGTGGTATGTTGCCTGCAAGTACTGTTCCACGTTTCACTTTGAACCATGTTTCTCCTGTCCAGTTGTTTCCTTGTATGATCCTCTTCTGTTGCTTCTTGTCGAGGTCTTGGTATGCTTCTTCGATGACCTCTGTGTTGTTGTTCGGTCTTTGTATGATTGTTCTTCTGTAGTTCTCCAACCTTTCTGCTGGAACTGGACATCTACTGTCTGGCATGAACAATGCCTTGCGTGTTGTCCTGTGGACTCTTACCAAGAAACCTTGGCTGTTGAATGTCCATAGGTCATTCTTGTTGCGAAGGATTTCCATGCCTGTTGGTGTCAGTGTGACTGGTGCTATTTTTGCTGTTGTTCCTTCTGCTGTCTGGTTGACTTCAAGTCTCAAGTTGGCTGGAAGTGTGATCAGCACAACTGGCAAGAAGCATAGGCCTTCTCGTTGTTTGAGTGCTGAGTTGAATCCCTTGGTGTGTGTGATTGTTGGTGTTTCGTTGAGTTGTGTGTTGAACCCTTGTTCTGCCAGTCTTGTTACTGACATGATGGGTTGCGTCACATCACACACATAGAAGGGAACAACTATTGTTTGCTTGTTGGTGTTGTGCATGTACACCCATTTGTAGCCATGCACTGGGATATCCTCATCTGTTGCTGTCCTCAGCCTAGGTCCTTGTCCAAGTTGTAGTGGATACAGTGGTGTGTCTGGTGCAAACCATGTTGGGCAAACGTGTGTTGCTGCTCCACTGTCGATCATAATGTCCACCTCGTTGTCTCCTCTCTGCTGCTGCACTGCTTGAGCTGTGGTGGTTGCTTCATTGTGGGCACTTGCTGCCTGATGGCCCAGTGCTCCCACAAGTTGTATTGTTGGTGTCTGCGTGTTGGTTTGTGGCGCTGGCAAAGCTAGTTGTTGTTGTTGTTGTTGGACTGGCTGGATATTGTAGTTGCCTGACTGGTCGTTGCTGTACCAGTAGTTGTCGTACCCACTGTTTGGGTCATACCATTGGGATGTTCCATCCTGGTTCTGTTCCTGCGGTGTCTCTGTCATGTTGTACACCGCTGTTCGGCAATCCTTTGCCAAGTGGCCCTGTTGACCACATCTGTAGCATATTGCTGTTGGATTCTTTCCTTTTCCTTTGTTGGGAATTCCTTTCGACTTTCCTTTGTTGTCTTTCTCTACTCCTTTTGGCTGATACCATTGCTGTTGTTTTCCTTTGCCTTTTCCTTTGTTATAACTGCCGTAGCCGCCGTAGCGCTTTCCTTGTTGGTATCCTCTTCCTTTGTGACCTCCTTTGTTGAATCCTTTTCCTTTGTTCTTTCCTTTTCCTTTTCCTTTGCCTTTGTATGTTGCTCCAATGTCCATTGGAGCTGGGCCTCCTCCTAGATTGCTGCTGACTGCTGAAGACGACTGTTGTTGAAGTCTTGAGAACGCCGTGGTGGTCCTGTAGTACTCCATGATTGTTGTCCTCACCTCAGCATATGTTGGTGTTGCACTGGCATTGAGGTGTAAGTGTTGTTGGAGTGGTCCTGCTGTCTCATTCATGAGAACTGCTATCTTCACTTGGTCTGGTAGTTGTGCATTGTTGTCACGCTCGTAACGTGCAAGCTCAAATTCCCATGTTGAGAAGGACTCCTCAAAGTTGTTGGTGTCGAACTTGGGTTTGAGTAGTTTTGTGAGGTAGCATATGCTTCTTGTTCCAACAGGTATTGCAAACCTGTTGCAAAGTTGCCTGTAGACTTCCAAGCCCATTGCGTCTTGGTATTGTCTGCATATTGTTGCTGCTGGGCCGCTGGTGATGTTGATGAGGATGTACTTGAGGTTGTTACACAGTTGTGTCCACTTCTCTCCTTCCTCTATTGTTGTTGCTGCACCAAGCAGCTCTGCATCTGTGAGCACTGTTGCTGCTCGTTCTGCTCTTGACAGCAGTTGTGGGAAGATGTTGTCTTGTAGGCCCATGTACGCTGAGAACTTGTACTTCCATTCCTCAAATGTTGCATAGTTTCCATCGTATGTTGGAGGTTTCAACTTCAGCCTGTGTGTTGATGCTAGGGCTTCTGCTTGTGCTTCTCCTGCTGTTGGCGATCCTATCTCATATGCCGTTGCCATCCTTGTTGTTGAGAGTCCCCCACACTGTGTAGTTGGGATCAAGCCCTCTTCCTGTGCGCTTTGTTGTTGTGTTTGTTTCCTTTCCTTGTCGTTGCAGTGGTGGCGTGTTGGGCTGCTACCCTTTGTTGCTCCAGCTGTTGTTGAGAGTCCCCCAGTGTTCTGGGATCAAGCCCTCTGCCTGTTGGAGCTCACCTGGATGCTTCCAGGATCACTGCTCCGCTACCATGTGAAATCACAAGGCAGCCTGTTGTCTCTCTGTTGCAGCTGTTGCTGTACGCGCCTTTTGTCTGTTGGCATACAAAGGCCTGGCTCAAGGCCTTGTTGATCCAAGATGTTGCCAGGAACATCCAGTGACATGTTGGAACTGTACATGAACGTGTGTTGGACAATGCTGCTACTTAACATTCTATGTATATATATATATATATATATATATATGTGTGTGATATGTATATATATATATATAATTATATATATATATATACATAATATATACATATGATATATATCTACACGTGTGATATTGGTGTTTTACCACTAAAATCACTAAAATGTCACTCCGTGTTTGGGATTTTACCACTAATATAGGGGATAGCACTGATTTAAAACGGATGATGTAGTTCTTGATTGGCGATGTTTATTGGAAGTTAACCATAGTTAGGCTGAGTTTGAACCAGTAAAAAGATTAAGACTGGACATTACGGAGAAACGATGGCTGATGATGACTTATTGAGTTGGAAGTGAAGCAGCAGAAATATGGGGAACCTGATATGTGTCACCAGCAAACATGTGGTTTTCAATCGTAAGATATGGGCTTTAATGGTGGGGATTGTACGACTTGATTTATTGGGGTATGATGACGACCCATGACCTGGGAAATGCATATGATATTTGGTGCAGCTACCCTCCGGTAAACTAACGTAACTATGGAAAATCACATTTTTTAATGGGTAAATCCACTATAAATGGCCATGTTCAATAGCTATGTTAGTTTACCAGAGGGTAACTGGATGAATAGTTAAATCAACGCCATGTATACTTCAATAGTTTGGGCTAAACATTTTTTACCACACTTTATACTCACTAGATTGAAACAAATAGATGGTATTTGAGACTGGCAGCTGTGTTTATATGTGTATCTCATAGTATAGTACTGTATACAAACTATTACACGATTGCATTTATATAACTATATATATTATCATATATAAACATATATTCTCGCGGTATTTAATTAGTTTGGTATGCACGAGTGCAAGAGTATATGATATGTTCTGCATACATACATACTGTACACGTAGATGTTGTACATAGACATCTCAAACATGTACACAGTGCAAATTTAGGACGTCCTAGCATACAGGAAGCGAATCTCTGCCAACTCCAATGGGACCATGATACCCAGTCAGGACTTTGGCAGGGATGGAAGCCTGATGATCCCCAACTATGAATTCAACGTGGCTGGTGAAACAGCCCAAAAAACCCTTCTCTCAGAGCTTCAGGGGCAGTTTTACAACACGAAAAACACAAAAATGATTGGTTCAACATGGATATGACTTGCATCGTTTAGGCTAGCCATAGAAAAACAGCTATGTTTGGCGATCATATTCTTGGTAACTGCGTAACAGTAACACATTCTTAGTTGACTTTACCCTCTGGTAATTTAACATAGCTATGGAAAATCACCATTTTTAATGGGAAAACTCACTATTTCTATGGCCATTTTCAATAGCTATGTTTGACATAACCAGAGGGTATCCGTAATCACCGTTGTTCATGACGTTTCCGCACCTGATCGTCTCAGGCAGTCGCCAGCGCCAGTGTCTCTGCCATCGTTGGGGAAGCCCATCTTGCAGCAAAAATTGGGACTTCAGCGGCCAAACAGTGCGGTGTTAACGAGCAAAAATGCAAATATCATGGGGAACGTTGTGGCGGGGATAGCACATCTCATTGGAAACAGATGGAAACAGAATGGAGAGATTTGCTGAGATATGTAGATAGTGGGAATAAATTCATATATACCCTCTGGTTATTTAACATAGCCATGGTATAGATGGCCCATTTATAGATGGTTTACCTATTAATAGCATGGTGATTTTCCATAGCTATGTTAAATAACCAGATGGTAACTTATATAACCAACACAATTCTGTTTGGGTTTGTCATTTTGCCTCGGCGCCTTGCCGCCCTCGGCTTGGGCAAGCAGGTACCGGGGTACCGTTCATTTTGAAGTGGGGCTACCCTGTCCTCAGACCCAGGTAACCACACGTGCCTTAGTGGGAACCCCCCTATTTTGATGGAGATCTTGTTGTGGGAAAATATATCAACTACTGTATAAATGGTGGATTTCCATGCTGAATGCTTGATTACCAGAGGATAATTTTTTAATTCTTGCACCCGACAAAAATCAGCCCCAGAAATGTTTTTTTCGGACCCAAATGTACCATCCATATCAATCATTGCCAAACCATATTCCAGAATTTTAGGGACAATCTAAGGTAGCCCCAGTTTCAATGGTGAAAGCCAGTAGGTTTCCAATAAAGTAACCCAAAGAGACAGATAGAACAGGTTGCTGCAAGTTGACCGCCCAACAATGCATTGGATTCAACTTATTATCAAGCTCCGCATTTTTGTTGGTTTCCATGTGTTCCATACCTAGTTACCGAACCAAACTGAGTCCGAGATAAGTAACCTATATATATATAAGTATATAAGTACCCAGCGGTCCTGGTAAACTAACAGTTCGCGAACTGGAAAATCACCAGCTATTTAATGGGGAAATTCAACTATTTCTATGGCCATGTTCAATAGTTTTTTGTTAGTTTATCAGGGGGATCCAGGGGGTAGATATCATTAGTTCCTGTAATAATTCCACTATGATCCCATTGAATCACTATAATCCCATAAAATCCCATTAGGTAACCAACCATCCTTAAACTTCAAGCCACCGATGACGTTGAGGCCTTTGGTAGCTGGGCGGAAGACGTGTGCGCCAGGGTCTCGCAGGTGGGGCTGCCAAGATGAGGTGTTTAGTAACCAGGAGTTTCAGTGGGGAGAGAATGGGGATATATATATATATATAGTATATATATATAGTATATATATAGTGTATATATATATATTGTGATTTTCTGAAACCTGCATACCATGGGGGAACAATGGAATAGGGATATGTATGGAAAACTATGGAAGATATGTGTGTAATGCGGGTAGAACAATGCCATAAACCATCCCCCAAATCACCATGTTTATAGGTGGTAGGATCCATTCCCAAATGGGTGGTTTATTTTTGTTTTACCCACACAGTATACATATGTATAGACATACATATATATATATAGATAGATAGATAGATAGATAGATAGAAAAGTTGGAAAACTGGAAAGATGAGGTAAACAACATCTATACCATCCTGGAAACACGTTTCTATCTTTTTAGGGATTACTATATATATAAACTTAAGTTTGAGGGCTTTGTTCATTTTGGTCACACCATTACATATTCATGTCCATGAGATATACTATATACTGCACATATTTGAATATCCTCATCTATTTTTACCCTCCAGTAAATTAACATAGACCCTGCCAGATAGGGGTTGGAAGACTAGTTTCCACTATAAATTGGTCATTTTCAGGGTCTATGTTAATTTACCAGAGGGTAGGTTATTGTGACCTCAACATTGTACTATTGCCAGATTGCTAGATCCAATGATCTTGATCAGCCATCCAGAGGTGCCATTGTTTGTTACCTCCCCAGGTTACCCCCATGGCTGGATTATTTTTCCATTTCATATACCATCTGGTTATTTAACAGTTTGCCATGGAAAATCACCATGCTATTAATAGGTAAACCATATATTTCTATGGACCATCTATACCATGGCTATGTTAAATAACCAGATGGTAGATCATCCTTCCCATTCACGAAGTTCTATTTTTCACGATGGTCAAGTCACCACCAAGCAGTACATTTTAAGGCCATGGATTCTCTCTGGGTCTCATTTCACGGGATGACCTGGAAAACCATATGTAGACCAGAATCATAGACCATAGCAATCATATTTTATGTTCCAATTCACATGATATACATTATATAACATTATATAATATATAACATTATATATATATGACCATATATCATATCATTGATTATGTCATATGACCATGTATCATTAATGATTTGATCATTATATATATATTAATGATTAGCGATTAGGTACCCAGCGAGAGATATATCTCTTCTGCAGAGGCGCTGCAGCGGGAGAACCGCAGCGTGGATGACTTGTTCGAGGCCTTGGCAGGCGCCCTTCAAACGATGGACGTTTCGGAAAGACGTGGGACAAAAATGGGAAAGATATGGAGGTTTCCTACAATGGTACCCTCTGGTAAACTAACATAACTATGGAAAATCACCATTTTCAATGGGAAAATCAACTATTTCTATGGCCATTTTCAATAGCTATGTTAAATTACCAGAGGGTACCTCAAAATGGATGGTTTATAGTGGAAAATACGGTGAACATGGATGATATGGGGGTACGGGGTACCCGTTTTAGGTACCCCCATTTGGGAAAATATTGGACAGATGGAACTCTGTAGAATCTGGAAGAATTTTTCCAAAGTCTTCAGTGATTCTGCTATTTTTTAAACATACCCCCAGCCAGGATACAGGATACCCATATCTCGGTTGGTGGTTTCAAACATTTGGATTATTTTCCATCATATATGGGATGTGATCCTTCCCATTGACTTCCATATTTTTCAAAATGGTTAAGTCACCACCAAGCAGTATAATTATACGGGCCCCATATCCCGACATCTCCCGACGTCTCCCGACTTATTGAAGGTGATCAGAGGGTGTTTTCTGCAGGCACCAAAGGTGGCCGCGCGGAGATTCACTGGCAAGATTTCCGGGGGCTCTTTGCCCGGTGAGCTCCTCAGGTTTTGTGGAAACGAATAGATTGAGCAAGAGGAACGCGGATGAAAATGGTGGTATAATGGGGATATCATGGGGGGATTATGACATATTGATATGTTTTCTATATTAATGGAAGATGGCAGATTGATATTGGTGGGAAAATGGCCCATTTTTTTCATTAGTTGATTTCCCCAAGTTACCAGACGGTGATATATGGTGATGTTCCAGTTTGCTATATTGATATATGGTGATATATTCAAACACTTCTGGTGTGTTATATATTTGATTACCATTGATGATTGATTTACCAGAGGGTGACTGGAAGTGTCCGAAGTGTTTCTTCGCAGGGCGCCCTGTCTGTTCGTTGCGCCATGATGCCATGGCCATCGGGCGCCATCAACCAAATGGATTATGATTTTTGAAAATGGGGCATACCGGCATACCCCTTGAAATGGAATGGAATATACCATTTATTATGATATATATATGATATATACACGATTTATTATGGTGGGATAGATCATCAACCAAATTGATTTGAAAATGGGGTATACCCCTTGAAAGGGATACTGATGACGAAGCCCAGATTTGGAGGTAGCCAATTTCAGCCGATCATGGAGACAAATTTGGGATCCCAGTGGGTGTAAGTTTGTGTGTTCCATTCTCCCCACCTTTGGAGAAATGTGATCCAAAATGTGATCCAAATTTTGTTCCAAAATGTTCCATTTTCAATCTTATTCTGATGTAAAGTACAGAATGTGGTTCATACTCGACACTGCGGGAACAGTGGGAAACAAGGATGGGATTGTGTCACTGGCTACAAGTCTGATACGGTACAGTACCTCCATTTTAGGATCCTGGAACGACCATTGATTATGGATCAATATCAAAAATGTGGGTGCGAATTGTATATGCAGCAAACTTCCTATAGATTTTCCCGAGAAGTTGCTACCCTCCGGTAATCAAACATGCATTGCTGGCAAATCCACCATTATCCACCCTTGATATATCATATATTCATTTATAATTTATAATCATCTATATAGATGATTTTCCCAGCTATAAACCTCCATTTATATCATTTTATATCCATTTATAGATACCTCTAGGAGATTTCCATAGATTTCCTATAGTTGCCATGATTTTCCCATGTTTTTTTTTTCCCCAGCTATAAAACTCCATTTTTCAGCTAGCCTCGCCTAGGTTGGACCCCACCCTGACGGATGGACAACTGCGGCGACTGTGGCAGCTCTTTGTGCAACTGGCTGAGTTTTTTTCCCCGTTGCGATGGCAACATGATATGGATGTGGGTCAAAATGGAAGACCTAGGGGACCACAGATGTTAGTCTAGTTTAGTATTAACCATCCATAATTTTGGGGTACCTAATTTTGACCCATACCCATATGATGTAAGGATGGGACAAACATGGGACATGAAATATATGAAATGATACGAGTTAAACTCGAGAATTCTACGGGAATACTTACAGTATTGGGATAGATTTTTTTTTTCCTGCGGATATGATGGGATATGGTCTTGAGAGATGGTCATGATGTTTGGATTCCCAGTAGATGGATGACCAGCTTGTGATCATGGCACAATATGGCTTTGGTACCCCAGGTAAAGCTATGCCGCAAAGCCTCGAAGTATGACTTTGCCCTAAAAAATGGATACCTGAAAATGATTGAAAATGGTGGTTTTGAGCAATTGACTTTTTGTTTGTTCCTGGCTATCTCCTCAGCGTTCAGTTCTGGATACAAGGTGATGCATCCAGTTATGTTTGTCGATTCATTAACCAATTCACTAGTTTGATGCATCTGCTATTTTCATTCACTATATACTATCTGGTTGGTGGTTTGGAACATGTTCTTTTTTTCCATATATTGGGAATTTCATCATGCTGACGAACTCATATTTTTCAGAGGGGTTGTTGAAACCACCAAGCAGTATAAATCCGACTTAAGTTACCGGTACAGTACTGAGAACAGAAGCAACAAATCCAACAAATCGCGACTTAGCTCCCTGTGGGGCACCCTTTTTGCCGTAGCCGGTGCGAAAGCCTCCGCGGTGCCAGGATAAGAACGGCGACGGCGGTGTGTCTCGCGAGGAATTCCATCGAGCCTTGGAACCTCAACGCGAGGTGCCGCCCTGGAGGTCAGGTGGATTTTCCTTCTATTTCATAAGGTAATTTAACATGGCTATTGAAAATTGCCATTTATAGTGGATTTTCCCATTAAAAATGGTGATGTTCCATAGTTATGTTAGTTTACCAGACGGTATTTCATAAGATATGCGCATGTAATTATATATTATATATTCACATGTATCACAAAGCATATCAAAGAATATAGAATTGTATTTATATAATGGTTTTACAATGTTTTACAATGTTTTACATACAATATAATGGACATGTCCATCCATTGATCATGATTGTTCAATTTGTTGTGGCACTCCATCAGTTTTGTACAATCTTGACATCAGTTGGTAAATGGTGTATATCAAACAGATGACATCCCATATTTAAAAGGAATGTAATACCATTGCATACAAGTAATTCCACCCATTTTATGCCATATTTGGATATCAGTGGGTACAAATCACAAATAAGATATAAATTGGCAATGGAGTACAATGGTGGTATAGTTTACTGCTATTCTGTCATTCCTTATTGACGGGAATACACCAAGTATTGGATTTCAATCAACACTATATAGTTGGATGTTGTAGTTCCTGCGGATGACCGTTAAACACCCGCGTTGAACCCCTGGTTGAGTTTCGTATCTACTCATTTTGTGGGCCCAAGTGGGGAAATTGACAATCTGCAGGACGGGAAAGCCTGTCTGTGCTCAGTGAGCATCAACCCCCAAGTCATCGCCATGTTAACAAGGAAAACGAGGTTCTGAATCCAGTGTTTTTGTTGCCTCAATTTTCAAGTACCAAGCCCAAGCCTTTAGCCTTTCCCAGATGTTTACCGGATTCTGTATGGGTTTTGCATCATTATTTTTGGAATCCCATACATGGGTATGGGTCAAAATTGGGTACCCCAATAATTGGATGGTTAATACTAAACTAGACTAACATCTGTGGTCCCCTAGGTCTTCCATTTTGACCCACATCCACATGATATATGTTGGAGTGACCAGGGCCCCCATGAATATCCCTGTGTCACCATGGCAGGTGGTAACGCAAGAGGTGTCCGATGCAGTGGCATCCCTTCCAGCCTTACTGAGCCGTGCTTTGGCAGCTGGGGAAACCAACCTGGGGAAGCTCCCAAAGCCTTGATTGTCACTAAGAAAAATGGGAGTGTGCCCTCTGGTAAACTAACATAGCTATGGGAAATCCCCATGTTAAGAGGCAAAAGCATTATAAATGGGTCATGGTTTCCATAGCTATATCCCGAATTACCGGAGGGTATATTATCGGGACATGCATTTGAATGAATCATAACAACCTTACTTGTGATGTCACTGGAATGGTGGCTAGTAGGGGTAGCTATCCCCAAATCGGCGCCAGCGAAGATTGTTGGCCTTAAATCAAGTTAGTGAATTATCATAGTTGACCCATAGCAACGGCACAACTTGAGGATATACTGGGTTTGTCTTGGATGGGTACTTTGGTACAACTTAATCTTTTGCTAAAGCTAGGGAAATATACTGTACTGATCAGCTAAAGACAAACATAATGGGAAGCCATAAAGGTAAACATACAGGGTATTCAAGAGTTGCAATGCATAGAATAGATGTAGCACCATGTGCCATGATCCACTACAACAGCAGGGTTTTTGGAAACCACCCCCAAATAGTGACCATGGACGAGATCAAAGGTCTGGCGCGCGCCATGGGTCAGAGCAAGTTGCCCTTGGCACAGGCGCTGAATGCCGGGAACTTAGGAAGCGCTCTGGAGAAACTGAGTGGATGGATGGTCCATGAAACATGGGGCTTTACCCTCTGGTAATTTCACGTAACTATGGAAATATTTTTTGAAAAGCTAAATCAACTATAAATCATACATGAGACATGTTCCAGAGCTATGTTGAATTACCAGAGGTATCAAATAAACATTGGGATTGAATCATGAACGTATGGGAAGACACCTGGTGAAGGGTAGTTCAACACTTTATATGATAATCTGTTGATTTGTTGCTACTACACTGCTTGAGATATCTACTAACCAGCCTCTTGAAAAATGTAGGAGCGTCCAAGATTGGCCATGGAACTTCGTCATTCAGCTTGCTAGAAAGTGATTCTACCCTCTGGTAAACTAACATAACTATGGAAAATCACCATTTTTAATGGGAAAATCCACTATAAATGGCCATTTTCAATAGCTATGTTAAATTACCAGAGGGTACTTTCTCGTTGCCAATGATGTTTTTGATCCCAGAAATGGATGAAACGAACAGTTGCGGTTGAAACACTAGAACTTTGGGGCTATATTTCGGGCATCCACTGAAACAATTTTCCAACAATTCAACATCACATGTGCTGCTTAAATCAACATCCCCTATCCCTGGGATATTCTTGGCGGTTAAGTCCCTTATGTTGCTTCCTGGCGCTTCAAAAAATATGATAAATTTCTGGTGGTCAGTTCGCCTGGGGATTGGTCCAGTTGCGAGGTCTACAGCCGGGGCATTGTAGGCCTCACCTTGGAAGCTTGGCTGGACGCCTGTCGCGGCCTCTCCCTACCCTTCAGTCGCCATGAGGCGAAAACGGACCTTTTCCAGGAACGGTGGTTGGTTGCTACCCTCTGGTTATGACTAACAAAAAGCTATTGAAAATGGCCATTGAAATAGTGGATTTTCCCATGAAAAATTGTGATTTTCCATAGTTATGTTAGTTTACCAGAGGGTATTGGTTGCTATGTCACCAAAGACTTTTGAACGGTCCTTTTCCTACTGGTTGGTTGGTTGATGTATATCCCAAGTGATAAGAATGAAGAGCTATTCAATGGTCCTATCCTATACAGCCCGAGAGCTGGTTAAGAATGCGAAAGCTTGAGGCCCAGGGTCCCTCAAATTCTTATTTTTAAATGCAGGCAAATCTACACCACAATAGGCCGAAGGTCCCTCAAATTCTTAGAGCATTCTTAGTTATGTATTGCATGCATCTGCACAATTTGGAGCGAGCTTAAAATTTGACAAGAGGCATGCGAAAAGATAATTTTTTAGAGCCTGATTTTTTTTTTGCAAAGCCGGGCTTGTCTGAGTTTCATAAGAGAAGTGTGGAAAAAACATGTTTTTAGAGCCTGAAAAAATGTTTTTATGCAAAGCATATGCAAAGCCGGGCTTCTCTGAGTTTCATATGAGCAGTGTGGAATAAAACCTTTTTTAGAGCCTGAAAAGTTGTTTTTTTTGCAAAGCCGAGTTGCAAAGAGTAGCGCGGAAAAACACATTTTTGCGGAGCTGTTTTTCTGCAAAGCCCGACTTCATCCCATAAGACCATAAGGGGTCACACCACAAAGAAATGAACCGCAAGGGGAATTGCAAACCTCACGTATATATAAGCAGTAATTTAAGAATTTGGCAATCCTATTCCAGGGCGTATAGCTGAAAATATGTAGCCCGCCTTGGATTCGAGCCCCTCAAATTATTATACAGTGAATTTGTGTACAATACTCAAGCTGTACACGACGAGTCCCGTTTTTTCTCGCGGCCGCCCCCTTGGGGCTGTACCAGGCCACAGCGCTGCACGCCGCCATGGCTCGTGGTCCTGGCGCTGGCGCCATTTCACCTGAGGCGAGGGTGGAAGCGCAGCTTCGAAAGAGAGTGGAGGAATAGGCTAACACATTTAACACCAGCATGGGATTTACAGTAGATATGGTATATTTACAGTAGATATTTAACACATTAGGCATGGGATTTACACATTCTACAGTATATATTTATCGAAGGTGCCGAAGCCGAGTTTCTGGGGAGCCTTCGTCAACTGTTTCTGGGGAAGGTCGCATTGTTTGTCTCCAAGGCCGGAAAACAATACGAACAGAAGATTCGTCAATCAGCTAGCGCTGACAAGTGTGGCTTCATTGAGGAGAACCGCCCTCACTCTCCCTTTTTTTTGTTTCCAAAGTGGAACAATTCAGGGGTTGGTAACTGTCCCATTTTGGGAATATTGGACATCAGCTTATCGTAGCCATTATAGACCATATACCTAATGGTTGGGTGATGTTCAATGGGGACATTTAATGACCCATGAACAATTTGATCTGAAGCCGCTGAAACACAGCATTTAAAAGAAGAATCTGAAACTCGAAGCGGAGAGGTATTGGCAGGTATCGAGGCCAGACATCTGTCACCACGCCACCAAGCCACCAAGGAAACGTGCGCTTTACATCTGTACCTGTCGAAGTGTCGGCCATGATATATCCCATAGGATCCATGTATGGTATATATGCTAACATTTGGGGTAGATTGATGATAAATGTTACCATATATAGCATACATGGATCCTATGGGTATCATGAAATTATCAAACTAGGTTATCCCACAGTTGGATTCAAGGTGATTTGATGGGATTTAATCAACAAACTTGGGAATGAAACCAACCGTTTAATGAGGATATAATGGATGCAGAATTGGAATATATGGTCATATATTTGGAATATGCTGGAGTATATAGCAAGGTGGTGCCCCATATATAAGCAGCATTAATTTGCTATAATTTAGTTTAGTGATGTTTAGTGCAGCAGTTTAACTAGGATTTATGGTAGATATATTGACATAGTTAATGGGGTTTATAAAACCAACAATCATGACTGGGGGGTACCACCTTGTTGCTATCAAAAGGGCGGAATATGTACTGTAGTGACCAGCATTTTTTTCAGTAGCTGGGAATGAAACTGAGTCGAGATTGGGGTTAGATGAATGAAGCATCAAGAAATGATAAACCATGGCGGGATTATGCACTAAAGAGTGGGGTGTATAGAATCATTCCACAAGCTCGGTGGGCTAAATAAATTGCAATGCTGAGAGAGAATAGACCAACCAGCAAAAAGGTATACTGCAGGGCATCGAACATCAACCATGCAAGAACAGGTATGGCTATGGGAAGCCAATTTCAACAGGATATTTGCCCTGATACCATCGCGACTTTGGAATGACCTCACATGACGAAAATCAGCGAGTTGTTCAAACTCGAAAATATGGAGCTCGCCACCTGGATGTTTTTTTCAGCTATGTCAGCCATGTTTTCATGGGTATCCAACCAACCCCTCCTATTTCGGTGACCCCTCCTTGGTTTCGGCCATGTTTTTGGTCAAGATTCACCCAAAAAGAAGCCCAAAACATCGGGGAGTGAGTCAGCCATGCCAGCGTTTGTTGGATTGCCAGGCAATTGCTGCGGAGGCGGGGCTTGGTTGGTGCGCATTTGTTTAAACCAATATTTGTGTGTTTTTGATGATTTATTTGAGTATTTTGATGATATTATATGATGTTTTTTTTTTTACCAATGGTTCTTCGGGTGTTGTTTGATGATGCCAAGTGCCATAACGAGAGAAAAACCTCGTAGCTTACATATAACCGGACTTTGTATAGTGTGGCCATCGGCCATTCGCAACCAGGAAGTGTATATGGCCAAGAATCGGTGGTGTTTGCATAGAACGATAGCGAGAGAGAGAGAGAGAAAAAAAAAATGTGTTTGTTTGTTTGTTTTGTACCGGAGCTGAGAGAGGCAGTCTCAATTTGAGGAATCATTGGATGCTATACATAATCTCAAGATCTTCTTCATGGGAAACCGAATCCAAAAGTAGGATGGTTGCAGTCAGATGGAAAGAGACAAGTGCGTCGCGCTTTTGTGTGTTTTTGTAGTTTGCAAGCCGGGGCCAAAGAATTGGAACTCCTGGGCCTGCATGGGTCCAAAGCCTTGTTCCCTGAAGGTTACCATAGGAGTTTATAACTGTGTTTTGCAGGTTGGTACAATAGGGAGGAGTTAAAGATAGGGGACCCCCTGCAAGCAAAAACTTGGTCATGTTTGGTATCAAACCCTTCTTGATCTATTTTTGATCAAAAAAAAAGCATCGACCCATACCAAGTTCTATTTCTAGATGCTTTTCCCAGAGAATTTCCCATAGACCACCACTGGGGTGCCATTTCGAAGCAGCGATTCAGGTGAACCGCACCAGTGCCAGGGGCGTTCCAGAGGCGACGGTTTGGGGGCAGTTTCCCTTAAAGAGGCCACTTTTTGGTGCTTTACATGTTACTTTTCCGGGGTGTCATCAGCAGGTGAACAGTTGAACTCATCAACCAGAATCCGAAGCATTTGCTGTTTGGTACTTTGAAGAGTGTTTCGAATGTTTCATTTTCTTCATCATCATCATCATCAATAATATGTGCGATGAGTGGGAAGGACTAACAACAAGTGAACCACCAAACATGTGAGTGTGGATTCAAGTATGGAGATGTTTCCACGATACTATCCATGGGTTTTGAGAATGTGTATGTTTTTGTGTGGTATACTAGTATGTAATGGACTGACCCGAGATGTTCTTGTACATCGCAGATTTTGTTGGCACGGGAAATGGAATGAAATGCTGGCTGGTGGTTTGGAACATTTTGATGATTTGTTGTTTTATTTTTCCATATCTTGGGAATGTCATCATCCCAACTGACTTTCATATTTTCCAGAGGGGTGGCGAAAAACCACCAACCAGAATGGATTTGTCCCATGATTGTCACTTCAATGGGTCCCTGGGTCATCCAAAACCTACCATCTGGTTATGACTAAGTGACATTCACAGTTTGCCATGGACAGATCCACCATGCTATTAAGAACGGTAAACCATCTATTTCGATTAGGGCCATCGAAAAACCATGGCGAACTGTTAGTCATAACCAGAGGGTATCCCTTTTTCGGGGGGATGAACATCCATTTGCCACTGATCTGGGATTCACCAGAGGTTTTGACATGTTTTGAGTTTCGACCAATGGGAAATCCAGTGATGCGAAACCTTGGGATTTTTTGGACCCCACTTTAAAAAAATCGCATTGTATTTCCATGGGATTCCTATTGTATTCCAATAAATATAATCATCCATAGATCTAAACTTGATATGTATATTGGTGTAATATATTATAAATATATATTATTATACATATATATTTAAATATCCTAATAGATATCAACTTGATGTCGCGTTGGTGCTGCCAGGAACGTTGGGCACAAGACTTTGTGGCGCAGAGGATGCAACTTGCGCATGAGGCTCAGGAATGCACTGTGGCAGAGGCTCGGCCCTGGAAATCTGTGGGTGCTTCGAAGTGGTCACGTGAAAACATGGTTTTTGGTACTGTATATGATCTTGACTTTATATGTTTGGTGTAAATTCAATTATGTATGATTGCTATTGTTATCATTGTTCTTATTTTCATAATGAGTATTTTGTAATATGTTGAAGTTTGATATGATATACCCTTTAGATCCCTTTCAAACTTTCGTAGACAAAAATATGGACAATTCCCATGTTGGTGAATCATCAAACTCAATGGGTATACCCAGCTTGTAATCCTGCGATCTGTTCGGTTCCCTGGTGGCTTGCAAGTTTCATCGCGCAATCAACAGCCCAGCTTTGGCGGGCGTACCAGGCTTGAGAAATGTCCACAATACTTAGCTAAGTTGGTGCAAATGACTCCAATAACTATGATTTATGGTAGATATATCTATACTTACTATGGTTTACAAACCAACTTATAACTGGGGGGTACCACCTTGTGGTTACTTGCATTGCAGGCGCTGACAAGGCTTCTTGTCCGAGCATTCCAGTCAGCAAGTGGGAACTATATACATTATGTGATTATGCCAGTTGTGTTATACATGACACATCCCCGGTTATATATATATATATATGGGTCACAACATCATTCAATGTGCAACCCAATAACAAAACATGCCACTCACCGGCCTTTTTATGGGGGTCACGAGTCATCAAGTCATCAAGCCTTCAGTACAAGTATGCCCAATTGTCTCATCTTTTTCCGGGATGGTTTATTCACATGGTTTCTGGGTAAATTATAACGACCTCACTGTTCTCCCTCACTGGAATCATAGTTAGTAAGGGAAATGATCCCCAAATGGCCTTAATTCAGGTTAATGAAATAATTAATTTGGGGAAATTATAAGGGTCATGTTAATTCATTAATGTTGAAGTCATGTTAATATTCCCCATGTGGAAACCATGGTTCCATGTCCCAGTTAATGAAATATTATAATTTATTCACATGGTTTCCACATGACTAACTGGGACATGGAACCGGCAGAGGCGGTTCAAGCCGCAGCAGACGGAGAAGCCGTGAGTGAGGCGCAGAATTCACTCCACTTTGGGCAGGGCACGGTGGTGAGTTTGTCATTTTTGGTGGGATATCATAGGGATATAAACCAACCATGGAACATTGGGATATTTTATGGGGAATAATGAGGATATGCTGGGGACTTCATAGGATATATTAACTAACAGTATGTGACTTAAGAGACATAATGGAGAATAAGTTTGTCCAGAAATGGCGTATACCATGGATTTCAACATTTCGAGAATGTGATGATTACCCTCCGGCATTCAAGCATGGAAATTAAAAAGCAGCAATAATTGTGGTTTAAACATGTTCCGTCCAACCCGGACGTTGCTCCACACTTACACTTCTCATCATCATCATCATCATCATCATCATCATCATCATTATCATAATCATGATGTTGTCGTCGTCGTCGTCGTCGTCATCATCATCATCATCATCATGCCATCATCATCATCAACATCATCATCATGATGTCATCATCATCACCATCATGATGTCATCATCATCATCATCATCATCATGATGTTGTCGTCGTCATCATCATCATCATGATGTTGTCGTCGTCGTCATCATCATCATCATGCCATCCTCATCATCATGATGTCATCATCATCATGATGTCATCATCATCAACATCATCAACATCATCATCAACATCATCATCCTCACCATCATTTTCATGTTCAGGAACATTGTCATGATCATCATCATCAGCAGCAGCATCATCATAATCATCATCATCACCAGTGGCAACTCATGTGTAATGGGGTAATACCACCAACTTAAATGTCTTTTAGTCACAAGGGATCCTAAATCCGCGGCCCCCTATGACAAATATATTGAATGGTATGATCACATCAACTTATCTTCAAAAGGGATTAACAAATCCACCACCCCTTCTGACAAATATGTTGAACAAGGAATGACAACAATAACATCAACTGATCTTCATAAGGGGTCAAACAAAATCTACCACCCCCCCATGACACATATGCTGAACGTGGCAATCACATCAACTTATCTTCATAAGAGATCAACATCCGCCACCCCCTATGACAAATATGTTGAAAATGACTAACATCAACTTATGGGGTTAAAGCATCCACCACCCCCTCTGACAAATATGCTAAATGGGGTAGTCACATCAACTTATCTTCAAAAGGGATCAACACATCCACCACTCCCTCTGACAATTAGGTTGAAAAAGGAATAACATCAACTTATCTTCAGAAGGGCTGAACAATTCCACCACCTCTATGACAAATATGCTGAACCTGATCATAGCACCAACTTATCTTCATAAGGAATGATGATGATGATGATGACGACGACGACGACGATGACTGTGACGATGACGATGATGATCATCATGGATCACATTTACATGTACATATCGAAAGCCCCCCGGCATGGCATTTCAAAAATACGCAACCTTTCCACAATTCCGGCGCGGAGCAACGTCAGGGTTACAGCGAACATGTTTTCACGGGAACATCCTCTTTAAAATGGGTGATAGTCCATTGCTATGTTTCATCAGCGGAAAGTGAGCGGTTAGTCTTGGGCATACGGTTTTTGGACAAAAAAGGGGCTCAAAGATGGGGTAGACATGAACCCGACAACGAGCTGGTCGATGTCCTATTTTTCGGAAAGTGACATTTCTGAGATCAAGATAGGGTATATCCCACAATTGTTTTTTTGTTTTGTTTCTTATGGAAATAATCAAAACAGGTCACTGGATTTTTCAACCGAATTGTCAAATCAGTACAATGTTGTCCCAACATAGTGGTTATTTTTTTTGCCCCATGCAACTTGTCATTTGGGGTATATCCTATCCGGACAAGCCCATTTCCTATATCACATCATATCCATTCATATCCCATACGGTTTGTTATATACATATCCCCCCGAAGTGGTGGGTCTCATAACCCATTTCCAGTCAAACCCATACATCCCTGCAGTTAAAATGGTCAATGATCCTCGGCTCCCATCATATCTATTTTGTTAGTCAATGTATCCCCTAGATTCATCTAGATTCCCCAAGTATATCATATTGTGATATGTGTATAACATATATATATATTATAATATTGTTTTGTTTTAATATTCCTCCAGTATGTTTTACATTCTAGCTCTGGAAATCCATGGGGCTCTTCGGAAATGATCTGTATGATGGATTTCCCATATCTAAACGGAATCTATACGTAGTTTGCTGAGGGGTATTGGATATGTTGTAGAGGGTTCCAAAAAAGTTCGGAAAAAATGTCCACCTTTTGTAGATGGGGATAGTTGTATCTATTACTGAGATAAGATTTGAATTGTGGTATATCTATTATGGTAGTCAGATTTGGAATACTATTGAGATAGTCAGTTATCTATATATGTTTTATCTACTATGGTATATCTAATATATATATATATATATGTCTAGTAAGATTTGGGATACTATTAAGATATTCACATCTCGACCGTCAATATTTTGATTCTTAGCTGTCCCTAAGTTTGAGGGTTTATCATTGCTTTCCCCATGTGAATCATCATTTCCCGTATTTTAAGATGGTGACTTTTGGGTATCCTCCAGTCTTAGACACATTTCAATAATTACTGATAAGATAATATTGGTAAATATTGATGACTGGCATATAATACCCCTTTTAATCATGGAATGAATTACTAGTATCTCCAGTAAATCTCCCAGTAAATTTTCCCTGGGATATATTAAACTATTATACTGTTGTTCCGCATATCTTTCGTATGCCAATGGTTATAGTTATAGTAAACTACTGAACTGACCATATAATCAAATAATTACATGTGATTAGTAAATTATCACTGGTACTATTTCTATCAAAAGCTATGTCGCAAACGATGATTTCCCCATAATCAACGCCATGTACTGGGATTTTCCCAGCGAACGAAACCTCCATGTAGTGACCAGGCATTTTCCAACCAGCCACATAATCAACAACCAATAGAATACCAGTAGTCAATAAATCATAAATCAAATGCCTGGTTGGTGGTTTGGAACATGTTTTATGACTTTCCATATATTGGGAATGTTATCATCCCAACTGGCGAACTCATATTTTTCAGAGGGGTGGCTCAACCACCAACCAGATACTATTTTCGTATAACCAATCCTCTAGGGTAAACTGACATAGATGCTGAACAAAAACCATGTTTAGATCATTTTCCTTGGGAAGCCATGGGTTGTCCACATCGTTTTGTTAGTTTCGCTAGGGTACCCTCCAGCAATCAAACATGGCTAGCTGGGACATCCCTTACAAACATGGAGGTTTCTAGCTGGGACAATTATCGAACTATAGAAATGGTGGTTTTTCCAGCGAGCCATGTTTGATTACCGGAGCGTAGTAACCATATTTTGATTGTTTATACGAGCCATAAACATGGTAAAATTGTGAATGGTTTACTAGTGCTTTGTTAACATGCACCAGTAATATAATATAACCAATAAATATACCACTCAAACATCATTAAATCCCATGAAAAAACACCATTTTTAGTTGTTTCAATGCTGTGAAATCCCCTTAAGACACCACTAAAAGACCCGACATGTTGAAATCTGTGTTGTTTTACTATTACACATCCCATATATCCAGTTCTATCCCCATTATCCCATAACTCAATGGATTGGCTTAAGGGAAAACCTACCGGAAACCATCGGTTTTCCTATGATTCATATGGATTATGGGTGGTTCCTGTCATTTTTCCAAGAAAACAATCCATTGACTGTCAAGTTTCCATCAAAAATATTCAAAAATCCCATTACTGTAAATCACTATTGAATCCCACTAAATCACCATAAAATCCCACTAAATCTCATTAAATCCAATTAGAACCTTATTGTTGATGGTTGAATCTCCATGAAATCCCTTTTGTTAGTGCTGGTCTGTTCCCAGCCATTTTTGTCCATTTCCAGGAGTTGCTCCGCAGCGCCCTGGCGCGCCATCATCCCGTGCCAGACGACTCCTGGGCCGGGACGCTATGAGGGTAGCCCTATGACTTAGGAAACCTCAATATATATATATGATTTATATATAGTATAGTACAGTACAGTAAATAGAATATAGTAAATAGGTGTATGTATGTATATATATATATAGGTATATAGTGAAAAAAATAATATGGTAATAAGTGCCAATAGTATCGCACAAGGCGGTGGCGGAAGTTTCAAAGATAAGAAGCTATAGGAGAGGTCAGTTGTTGTCATGCAGGGATGGCAGAGCAAATCCATTGATGGACCGAAAGGTAGTTGGAGCTGCGCTTTTTGGAGTGGTTGCAGTGGTCACCTCACCCACAACTGCTGGATGTAGTGTAGTGGAGTGTAGTGGTAGTTGTAGCCTAGTGTAGTTGTAGTTGTAGTTCTGTTTGGAGTTGTAGTGTGGTTTAGTTTAGTTGAGTTGCAGCTGTAGTTGTAGTTGTAGTTGCAGTTGTTGCTGCAGTGTAGTTGTAGTTGTAGTCGTAGTCGTCGCTGTTGTCGTTGTTGTCGTCGTGGTTGTAGTTGTAGCTGTAATTGTAGTGGCAGTTATTGCAGTTGTAGTTTTAGTGTTAGTGGTAGTAGTAGTAGTAGTAGTAGTTGTAGTAGTAGTTAGTAGTAGTTAGTAGTAGTTAGTAGTAGTAAGTAGTAGTAAGTAGTAGTAAGTAGTAGTAAGTAGTAGTAAGTAGTAGTAAGTAGTAGTAAGTAGTAGTAAGTAGTAGTAAGTAGTAGTAAGTAGTAGTAAGTAGTAGTAAGTAGTAGTAAGCAGTAGTAAGTAGTAGTAAGTAGTAGTAGTAGTAGCAGTAGTAAGTAGTAGTAAGTAGTAGTAAGTAGTAGTAAGTAGTAGTAAGTAGTAGTAAGTAGTAGTAAGTAGTAGTAAGTAGTAGTAAGTAGTAGTGAGTAGTAAGTAGTAGTAAGTAGTAGTAAGTAGTAGTAAAGTAGTAGTAAGTAGTAGTAAGTAGTAGTAAGTAGTAGTAAGTAGTAGTAAGTAGTAGTAAGTAGTAGTAAGTAGTAGTAAGTAAGTAGTTAAGTAGTTAGTAAGTAGTAGTAAGTAGTAGTAAGTAGTAGTAAGTAGTAGTAAGTAGTAAGTAAGTAGTAGTAAGTAAGTAGTAGTAGTAAGTAGTAGTAAGTAGTAGTAAGTAGTCGTAAGTAGTAGTAAGTAGTAGTAAGTAGTAGTAAGTAGTAGTAAGTAGTAGTAAGTAGTAGTAAGTAGTAGTAAGTAGTAGTAAGTAGTAGTAAGTAGTAGTAAGTAGTAGTAAGTAGTAGTAGTAGTAAGTAGTAGTAAGTAGTAAGTAGTAGTAAGTAGTAGTAAGTAGTAGTAAGTAGTAGTAAGTAGTAGTAAGTAGTAGTAAGTAGTAGTAAGTAGTAGTAGTAGTAGTAGCAGTAGTAGCAGTAGTAGCAGTAGTAGTAGTAGCAGTAGTAGTAGTAGTAGTAGTAGTAATAGTAGTAGTAGTAGTTGTAGTAGTAGTAGTAGTTTTAGTAGGAGTAGGAGTAGGAGTAGGAGTAGTAGGAGTAGTAGGAGTAGTAGTAGCAGTAGTAGTAGTAGTAGTGGTAACTTAGAATGTTACCTTGAAAATTGGGCCGGAATTCAATACACCCTTAAAAATAGGCAAAAATAGGCATTCTAAATTTAGTCACATCGTTTTGGAAAATTGGGCAGTCTACGTTTTAGTAGGTCGCTATTTACTAATATACTAATATAGTAGTATAGTTATATAGTAATACAATCATATAGTAGTATAGTAATATAGTAATTTCGTAATATAGTAACATAGTAATGTAGTAATATAGTAATATAGTAATACAGTACTATCGTAAAATAGTAATAGTTTAATATAGTAAATATAGTAATATAGTAATATAGTAATATAGCAATATATAGTCCACCGTATACAGTATTTACTATCTGGTATTTACTATATAGTATAAAGGATATAGTTGTGTTTTGATATAGTGCAACTATAGTCAAATAGTCAAATAAAAAACTAACTATGGACTACTAAAGCCCAACAGAAGTTGGGTAAGTGGGATATGCACAATTTGTTGGGGTGGGGATATAATCTTATTGTGGGATCTATACAATCGGAAAAAACAACTATGGAATTTTACCAAGAAAAATGGTGATTGAATGAGGCTTCATCACCCAAAAATGTGAATTTTTGGAGTTGTTCATCAAGAGAATTGTTGATGTAATGGCATTTCATCAAGAAAATGTTGTAATGAAACAAGAAATGCCTGGGGATATTGGAATTTACCTGCTGTGCCGCAAGTCGGAATTGCGAAGTTGGAGATTGGTATCTTACCCAGCCATTTGATGGCCACTTTTCAGCAACCGAAAGAGGACTTGTGTTTGGTCTATGTTGACTAATTTGGTTCGGGTCATAAATTCAACGATTGGATTTAGTAGTATCTATATATATATATATATATTATATATATATATTATATATATATATTATATATATATATATATATTTGGCCAGATTGTAAACCAAGAAACAGAACTGTGCACCTTGTACCCAGCCCCGTTTTTGGGGGCGAACCCTCCAGTAAACATACCAAAACCTTAGGGAATCCCCAATTGTTTTCCTTAGGGGACAATGTTTGAGCCAGATCTGGGTGGGGAAAATGGCACATATGCAGACATGGAATGTGTGTTATCATGTCTCTGGAAAAACAAACGAGATCTACAGTATCCGAATCCATTTTTTTGACAGTCATAGTCTGAGTACAAGTCACCCATGTCAAATTGTCCTTGTAAGGCTAATTCAGTGACAGGATCATTGTCATTTTTGTATATGTTTGTTGGTTTCTTTGGCACTTTGAATTGAAACCCCATTCGTCAAAGTCATTGAATACCATCCCTTCAAGGCCCAACTTCGTTTACTGATGGAACGGCGATTGGACGATGGCCTCGTGCTCTGGAGGTTCGATTTTGGTGTTTTTGGGGCATCCAGCCTCTTCCGGAAAAATCTGCGGGCTTTCCAGTTTTCCGGAAAAAAAAACCTTGGTTTTCTACTTTTGTAAGTGCTGACAAAGGGGGGTTCCTGTGTAATTATTCTCCCTTTAACCAATTCCGGAGAAGCTTCGCGTGAAGAAATCATTCTTGGCCTCCTGGGTTCCAGTGCGGTTAGGTGATTTTGGTTATCTGATGGCTGGACAAATGATATGTGCTACTGGCTGTAAATGATTAAATGATTGTCCCCCAGGAACCATGGTTTAGTGGGGGATGAAATCAAATATTTTGGACATGCGGATTGACTCGCACAGGCAGTCTTTCCCTTTTTGCTTCACCATGGCCCTTTTCCCTTTCTGGCACTTCCCACACCTGGTACAGTAGATGTTGTAAATGATGTTGCCATGTTTGGGTCAGGAGCCGGCACGGGAGCTACATGCAGAAAAACCCAGAAGAGATCGCAGAAATCCTCTCTGACTTCTTGGAAGATTGCCCAGAGTATGGCATTCTAAGCAACAACTGTTGCCATTGGGCAGATAAGTTCACAAGGCGATTGGGAGTGAGAGGTTTGCCAAGATGGGTCAACCAAGCTGCGACTATGGCAGTGGCTGTCAGTGGTTTGCTTCGTTGGGCCCCACACCTCTCTGGGCCGCCGCCACTGTGATTCAACGCCATCGATCTCCGATCATCCTGGCAATCGCATGATAATGGTCTTGCAGACCATTGGCCATGGGGGTGTTTAATATGAAAGGGGGATGGGATTAAGTTTGGTGAAACCATCAAGAGTGACCTCGAATATCACTTTTAGTCATGTTTTGGAGTTACCAGCAATTATTATACCCTCAAGATCGAGGTGTCTAGAATCCCCACCCCCTTGGGGTTCCCGTTGAAGGTTCTAAAATCATCACCACTATGATTTTAGAACTTTTAAAGGCTATCATTTTAGAACCCTGAAAGTTTGGATATATGAGCCTTGTTGTGGTATGATTGATTCTAACAGACCACAAGAAAGGTCATTGTTTTGGAGTGCAGAAAAAGGAACCAAGTCGTGATGAGGTCTCTGCCCGAAGGTGCAAAACATGTTTGGAATTAGCATCTTTGGTTTTGGTCGATCAAGATTTCCATTTTCAAAACCAGGTGGTTTCAATGTCGCTTCGTTTGAAATTTCTGAAAAAAGGAGCTAAAACGGTGTTGAGCAGCTGCAGCAATGTGCAATGATAAACAAGGTATTGAATTATATCCGGCAACATCCGCAATTGAAAAAACACGAGCCTCACCATTACCTTCAACCTCCCACACAATGCCAATGTTGTTTGGAAAAAGCAAATGCCAGGTCAAGTTGTGATGAACAACCTGCAGTGATGCGCCTCCGTGTTTCCACCCAACACCTCCATTCTTTAGATACCAACACTTTGGTTCAACAAGGCCGGTTGGAAAAAAGGACGCGGGTCTATTGTCATCTTCCCCAGGTCAGTGTCAAGTGCTTTTGGGGAGCTTGAAGGCAACCATTCTAGACCCCCAGGTGCTGACTGATGGCCAGCTATAAGACAACTTAGCCGCTTAGCCATCCTTTGGCATTCTACATTCTACATCCTTCTGCGCATTCTTTAGGTACCAACACTTTTGGTTCAATCAAACCTTTTGGAAAAAAGGACGTGGGTGTATAATCATCTTCCCCAGGCCAATGCGTGTCAAAATGCTTTTGGAGCTTGAAGGCCACCGTTCTAGAACCCCAGGTGCTGACTGATGGCCAGCTATAAGCCAACATAGCCGCTTAGCCATCCTTTGACATCCCTTCTGCATTCTACATCCTTCTGCGCATTCTTTAGATACCAGCACTTTTGGTTCAACCAAACCGTTTGGAAAGAAGGACGTGGGTCTATAATCATCTTCCCCAGGTCAATGCGTGTCAAAATGTTTTTTTGAGCTTGAAGGCAACCATTCTAGACCCCCAGGTGCTGACTGATGGCCAGCTATAAGACAACTTAGCCGCTTAGCCATCCTTTTTGCATTCTACTTTCTACATCCTTCTGCACATTCTTTAGGTACCAACACGTTTGGTTCAATCAGAAGGACGCGGGTCTATAATCACCTTCCCCAGGTCAGTGCGTGTCAAGTGCTTTTGGAGAGCTTGAAGGCAACCATTCTAGACCCCCAGGTGCTGACTGATGGCCAGCTGTAACCCAAACTTAGCCGCTGAGCTATCCTTTGGCGCCCCTTCTACATTCTACATCCTTCTGCACATTCTTTGGGTACCAACGCTTTTGGTTCAATCAGAAGGACGCGGGTCTATTGTCATCTTCCCCAGGTCAGTGCGTGTCAACTGCTTTGGGGATCTTGAAGACTGATGGCCAGCTGTAACCCAAACTTAGCCGCTTAGCCATCCTTTGGCATCCCTTCTACATTCTACATCCTTCTGCGCATTCTTTAGGTACCAGCATTTTTGGTTCAACCAAACCGTTTGGAAAAAAGGACGCGGGTCTATAATCATCTTCCCCAGGTCAATGCGTGTCAAAATGTTTCTTGAAGCTTGAAGGCAACCATTCTAGACCCCCAGGTGCTGACTGATGGCCAGCTATAAGACAACTTAGCCGCTTAGCCATCCTTTGGCATTCTACATTCTACATCCTTCTGCACATTCTTTAGGTACCAGCACTTTTGGTTCAATCAAACCTTTTGGAAAAAAGGACGCGGGTCTATACTCATCTTCCCCAGGCCAATGCGTGTCAAAATGCTTTTGGAGCTTGAAGGCCACCGTTCTAGAACCCCAGGTGCTGACTGATGGCCAGCTACAAGACAGCTGATCCGCTTAGCCATCCTTTGGCATCCCTTCTGCATTCTACATCCTTCTGCACATTCTTTAGATACCAGCACTTTTGGTTCAACCAAACCGTATAGAAAGAAGGACGCGGGTCTATAATCATCTTCCCCAGGTCAATGCGTGTCAAAATGTTTCTTGAAGCTTGAAGGCAACTATTTTAGACCCACAGGTGCTGACTGATGGCCAGCTGTAACCCAAACTTAGCCATTTTGTCACATCGCTTCTGCATTTTACATCCGTCTGCAATACATTTGATAGAGAATTTTTGGGAGAACAAAGAAAAGGGAGAGACTGATGGCCCAGGAAGTTTTGAGACTGGTCATGGGCAAGGCAATCTTTCCTTCAATGCGATAGTCTTGCCAGACTGTAATGCGGTAAGATATGTTTTACAAGGAAGAGGGTGATTTCAAAAGATGACTGGACGACGCAGTCTTTGTGGGGGGAAAGGGGGCCTAAAGGTTGCAATCGATTTTTGCATCCATCCCGACCTTGCTGTAAAAAAAGGTGCTGCTTATATTTTCCGGAAAAGGTGGGCCTGACGCAGCCTTTAAAAAAAATCCTTCAAAAACAGAAAAATCCAAAACATTATGATGACCTGAACCGTGCAATGCGTACGGGAGGACAAAAACTGTGTGCAAATGAAGCGCAAAATTTTGCGTTAAATCATAACAAGGAGATTCCCTAAAGAACCGTGTCAATTTTCCATGATTTTATAGCTTCAGGAAAACGATTCTAGACCCCTACCCCTCCGTACACTTTGGGGTTCTAGCATGGTCTCCGTCTCCGTTCACAAATTGGGAAACCTTGGGTTTTTTAAGGGAAAACGATCCCAGACCCCAGATCCGGGGTTCTAAAATGTCGGACAAGGGGGTTTGTTTGATCTTGAGGGTATCAATTATTCGGATTGGTTGGGATGGTTGCCCCTTGACCATTGGGCTGCCCAATCGACGCCAACGACTTGGATGTGGCACGGGTTCATCCTATTTTTAAGTAAGGACCCTTCGGCAATGAAACATAGCAATGGGAAATCTAAAGGAAGGCTTTAATGGTAGACTAATCTATAAACGGGGAAATTTCGATTGTCAGGTTTGATTAATGGAGGGTACATAGCCTACTTACTATATAAATAGGATGAAACAATGAAACATCCTTTTTGATGAGTGGAGAAGCATGTGGGGACCCCACTTTCGACACTGACTGGATTGCATGTCAACACCTGCAGATCCCAGAGGTCGCCATGTGCCATCGTCCGAGATGGAAAGTGCTTAGGAACCAATCGTTGGCGAAGAACATTAGCAGATTAGAGCCTGATTAATTAAAGCTTACCAAGTTGGATGATAGTTGGTGTTTCAACCAAGTCAGGTTGCCTATGCTATCCTTTCGCCTTTGGTTCATGTGAAAAAAACAGCGTTCGCCTCCATTGGTCAACCCACATCCGCAGGCCCTTCCTCCAGTGGGTCTGTGGTTTCGGAGGTGGAGCCCCAATGGGAACAGCACGGGGGCCTGGAAGAGCCCTTCCAGGGCTGGAAGTTTTCGACCGGATCCAGGGGCGTTGTTTGGAACATTGGCGGTTTAACCATGGTATAACGGTATAACATGGTTTAACCATAAAATATGGGGGTTGCACATGTTGTTTAGCAACATGATATTCATTAGGATTTAATGATTGGGTTATGTAGGGATTTAACTGATGAAGAGGGTGGTTTCATAGGGATGCAGCGCGGATATGTTTAATGCAGTATATAACAACCAATATGATATTTGATGATATTTGAATGGTAAGTTTGGGTAATGTGGTGAAACCAATGCTATAAACCATCCCCAACTATCAACCATAGGACAATGTGGATATGTATATATATATACACACATATATATATAATATGATTTAAAATCAACCATATGGGCTATATGAGCGTATTTGAAAATGCAGTATACCTTAGTTATGACCATTTTGATCGGGAACATGATCATTAATTAACGGATGGAATAGGTTACTTAGCGGAGTTATTAGAATTGAATATATAGTGGTCAGTGAGAATGGGATAATAATGGGATAATCATAACATTGATGGGTGAAAACGTCGTAGCATGTAGGCAATTTAGAACCATGGGACTGGGAAATCTTGGCGGAATACTTAGAATGACTGGAAACTATAGATTTGAAACTTACCTTCTGGTAAACTAGCATAATTATGGAACATCACCATTTTTAATGCGTAAATCAACTGGCCATTTTCATAGCTATGTTAGTTTACCAGAGGGTACTGGTTGAACATAGCTAAATATATTGTTTTTGGATTGCCAGCCACAATCTGTCCATCATTAGGATTACCCAGAAAGCTGAGTTGGTCCTGTTTCTGGAAACTGTAGGCAACTGCAGTTGCGTTTATATTTCATTTGAGAATACTGCAACAGCCGACTCTTAGACGCCAGTGTCCTGAAAAAAACTGAGTTCAACCAAATTGTTGCAGCGACGCTACCGGAAAGTTGTGCCATTTTTGTTGTCAACAGGACATGTGCTGCTTTCACATCTTGCATGAGTTCTGATGTGCATTTGGGCATTCAATTTGGTGCCATCAGAGTCAACCAGAACCACTCGAAGATATACAAACACTGATTTTATACACACCACCACAGTCCCCACAGAGGGTTGGTGTCATATGGTGTTATCATTGAATATCACTGAGTGTGTATTGTTCTTGTCATTGAATTTAGCAGGTAGCCATGGGGTACGTTCTGAAATAGATTATAAACGCATGGTAAGTTCTGATAACTGTTGCGCGTCAAGATTCCCCGTGTTGCTGAATTCATCTGAACTCAATGGAACTGGGTAGTTTATGATGGCATTGGGCTAACCGCTTTGATACAGAGTATATGGAATATATAAAAATCTAACAAAGTATGTAATGAGATTCACCATCACCAACTATCAACAACAATGAAAAGGTGGGTTTATGATCATAATCGTCATAACCTAACTCCATCCTCATTGATAGGATTGCCAGAGGGTTTTCCTAAGAACTGATCATGTATTAATATATATATATATATACCCTCTGGTCATCAACCGTGGCTTGCTGGAAAATCGACCATTCAGTTCGATGATGTTCCCAGCGAACGATGCCTCCATTTACAGAGGATCTACCATTGCCATGTTTGATGATCCTCTGGTGACTAACAGTTTGCCATGGAAACCATGACCCTAATCGAAATAGATGGTTTATAGATGGTTTACCTATTAAAATGGTGATATTCCATGGCAAGCTGTTAAATAACCAGATGGTATATATATATATATACATAGATAGCTAGTTGATCTCAATATGATTATCCTGATTGCATTGGTGCTTCAGCGGGTCAAAATGACCAGCCTTCTGTGGACCTAAGCAGGTGGATTGTCAGTGTTTCAAATTATTGATAAATGATGGTTGGTTGAAGGTTGATTTGCCATTGGGCGGTTATAATAATACTACCATCAAGAGTCTAGGTTGGTTATACTACCTTCAAGAGTACTATCTCCATAAATTGGTGGTAGATTAATGGGGGGCTATACTATGTTTTACTACTTTTTTGGGGTGGGGAGTATCGATTGACCCATTCCGCAAACCCGTATCAGGATCGGCTCGGCTCGGTTTTTGAGTTATCCTGAAATAGCTATGAAAGTTCTGCCATGAGGATGCGTAAGTAAATATGAAACATTGTAAACATATTGCATACCCTTGGATGATTTTACATGATTTTAAGAGTTTTATTTGATGGAAAACGACTATTTTTTATGGGTAAATCATCTACAGATGGGCCATTTTCCATGGGGCCGCACATAATAAGGTGGCCGACATGGTGTGCTCACGCGTGACGGCTGCCTTACGCAAGCAGAAGCCACTGGGCTGTGACGGTAAGCAATGGATGTTTAACTTTAATAATAGAGATTGTAACCAAAATTTGGATATGATGGTAATAACTACCATAATAATGAATAATCATGATATGATTATTACCAATAATAATATATAATGCGGGTAAATATCGAGATACAATGGGAATCATCAACAATATGGTTATGGGAGTTTTTGCTGGGGGGAATTCATGGCAACCTCATTTATAATTTGGGACAATTCATGGGGAGATGGGATGTACTAGCCAAATGGGATCTGATTGGATATGAGTTTGTCTGAAAATGCAATACCCCATTCCATCCACTGGTCAATAATCAGTGTCCCGGTATACGCCATTTTCAGAGACACCCATGTCAATTCTATTTACATTCGTTTCACGACAGGCATGAAGGGTTGCATCTCCGCATGTGACTTTGGTATGACCCATATTGTTGGTTATCTGTTATCCTATTATACCCCCACAATATCCCATCCAAAAAGAACCCGTCTTTGCATATTAGTATCCTATATCATATGGTTAGAACCTTTGTTTATGGTATACGTTATACATGGATAATCCCACATGATTTCCCATTCCATATAGCCCTATCAAATCCGCCATTGAGGAAATCTGCGGGCGAGCTCTTCGACGCATTGGCGGGAGTCAAGGCACATTTTGTTAGATTTGGTCAGTTGATCAAGCAGAAATGTACGGATGTTGAGTACCAGGAAATCTCGACTGTTTGAAAAAAAACGGGATCTATCTCAAAATTCCTCAAAAATCCTCAAATGATGAGTCTTTAGATGTCTTTAGCACATATTTGGATCTATCTATCCAGTATCATTGGGGATTTGAATGGGCATGATTGACCAATAAAAAGGACGGACAAATCAACGAAACACGTGATCTTACAGTAAGTTGCATGAAATTACTAATTCAGAATAAGACTTAAGGCACACTGAGGTTACACAAGGTTATCCTGGCACCAACCATTGCCATGGAACCTGGTGAGGTGACATGGTTGGTCAAATTCAGTAGCTTCTAGTAGCTACAGCTCAGAAATGCAACAACCATACGGGATGTTGTTTGTGTTTCGCATGGCAAATTTCCCAGCTTGTCCCTGGGAAAAACATGTTTGAATCATCTTGAATCAAACGTTGCATTCAATGAGTTTGGGATTTTTGGGAGCCACAAAACGTGACATTTGACTCTTTGCTGTGAAACCAAACTCTTTCTTTTGGAGGTTGCCGAATCAAACACATTCATTTGTGTACATGAATCCTCTAGATGATCGAACTCCTTGTAGAGTATATCAAGCCAGTAAATATCATGAGGATGCTGAGTCAATACTACTGCCATCTACTGACACGTTTTTCTCTCTGGGCTAACAAAGTTTGGACCCCAAGGGGCACCCTGTTCAGATGATGAAGCTGTGCGAGGCGGCTGTGTATTGGCAAGACTTCTGTGCCTTCTTCTCTCAGATGGAGAGATCCCTGTGCGGAGACCAAATTCCAACAGGTCCCACGTTGTGGATGTAGGGTCAATAGATCCAAAAAATGGCATAATGGGTCATAATGAGGCAGCCGAGTATTCACATCACCAGCAGACCAAGCAGACCAAGCCCCATAGATGTGATGGGTAGTAGGAGGAATCATCGACCCAACACCTTGCTTTAAGCTACATTTACAATCCTGTCAAGTCAATTCGAGGTCTACCGCCAAACCAATTTCTGTAAATGTTTTATTGGATTGTTT
Source organism: Cladocopium goreaui (assembly GCA_947184155.2). Lineage (NCBI taxonomy): Eukaryota > Dinophyceae > Suessiales > Symbiodiniaceae > Cladocopium > Cladocopium goreaui. The sequence continues at coordinate 45,365 of CAMXCT020000045.1, read as the reverse complement.
GCCTCTTTTATCTCCATGTCTCTTGATACCTATTAAGGGACTAAGGGGTTAAATTTTGCTGAAGCTATCAACTAGGGTAACATGTTGCTCAGCAAAGAAGTCATTATTTGGCAGGACATCTAGGATTTGTTGGGTTCTAAGTTTCATGTGACAATCATGGGGACTAATCTCCATGTTTTTTGGATAAGGCACTGCGCTTACCAGATAAATCCCAATTTTTACTGAAACAATCCTATAATCATCAGTGCAAGAAATCCTATCGTTCTGGTGGATAAATCAGAATACTGTGCTGGGAGAAAAACATCTACCCTCCATCCTCAAACTTGGCTGGCTGGGAAATGCCCCATTTAGTTCGATAATGTTCCAGTAAAACCTATAGATTTATAGTAGGATGTTCCATGATTTTCCCCTTGAAAGCACCCTTTTTGTTCACCATTTCGCCAGCCCAGGACCGAGCAGCAGCTCCAAGAGCTGTGGTACAGCTTCGACAAGAACGGCGATGGAAGCGTTTCAAAGGAGGACCCCCGGAGCCGAATTTTTTGGAGGATGAGAGAAAGCTGGGGATTGTGCAGATCAGCCATTTTTCCTCCATTTTTCAATACTTCCACCCCCAGCCACAGGAGTTCACCAAGCGCATCGCGGAGGTGGATTCCGCCAGCAAGGCCGTGACGGAGGCCATTTGCGCACGTGCCTCGGCAACCGTTGAACGCAGCGGGGGATGTGGATGGCGGAAAGGCCATGTTTTTATTTTTAGTACTGTCAAATTTTGTATAAATCATCCACCAGGGATGAGGATTAATCAACCCACTTGACATTAATAGTAGTTAATCTAGGAGCATCATTTGTTGTCGTTATGGAATTATAGCGCTGCACTGTCTTTACAAGCTGCCAAAGAAAAAATAGATTTGACTCAGCACAATGCACAGAACGTGTCACATCTCACACGATGAGCATCCAAAAACCTTGGCCGGTACAACGCTACTGCAGACCCACAAATGTGTTCTTATCTGGATTGTGTGGCTCCAGTGCAACGTGCAGTGCAACGTGCAGTCAAGCACCGCGAAACGCTGTAATTCACAACGTTTCGTGCTTGCAGGACTCTTTTCAATGCCCTAGCCTCCCCAAAAACACAGGTTACATATTCTTGTAAAATTGGAGTTTGTGATTATGGCTGGGATAAAGAGGAAATAATCATTGTTGGGCTTACCACATCAATGGGAAGATGTAGGGAAAATTTCACGATTTATTTTTGGATAGGCATACTACTGTGGTGTGGCACTTACCTATCTGCCCGACTCACACAAGTTCCCTTGAGGAACTTGGCGACCTGCACCCTGCGGGGCATCTGGCTCCACTTCCCCATGAAATGCGGCACAGCAGAACCTATCCTTGGCTATACTGCTTAGGAGCTGGGTTCTATTGCGATCCATTGATGAGCAAGGACGTGATTATTCCGGAGAGTAAGGCCTTTGTGTCTTATTTGATCCAATTGATGAAGATCAACAGCCGGAATCGCGCAGAGGCACTGTTGTCCTCCAATTGTGACTTGGAGAGGTTGAGACACATCCTGAAGATTGAGTTCAAGCGTGAGTGGTTGGGACATTCCGAGGTGTCTCGAGCTGGAAAGGCTGTAACACAGAGTTCGTGAACATGTTGGGCTGCAGCCCAAGCTTTACTACTCCGTTTCTGGTTGGCTGGGGTTTCCATGTTGGATGATAAGATGCCCATAAATATCCATAAATAATCATAAATAAATATCATATGAGTGACCGACAAAATTAGCTCAAATTGGACTTGGAATGTTCAAATTTGTGTTAAAACCTTCACAACTGATTGGGGGACCACCCACTTACCGATACCCTATTTTTGCACATAGCGTGGAACTACAAACTTTCAGAACCAATAGGGGACCACCCACTTTGGCCATTTCCGTTGCGAGTAGTAATCTTGTCCGCCGCTATATATATATATATAGATTATATGATATGTGAATGTGTATATATATATATATATGTGCACACATATGTATACTTTATATGTGCCATGTTCACAACTGGGGTCATCAATCCATCTTCATGGGGATGTATGACCTCCCCCTCGGTTAATTCCATGTGAGTCATGTAACTTCACCGTGGCACATGTCAAAATTGGTTTGATTATCTTCGGATGATAGGAATCCCCCATACATATCCATAGCTGTATAATATCATATCCATATTGGGTATCATATTCATCAAATAAATATCTATCTATAATATGCATGGATATCCATACATTATATGGGGATGTATCAAAACCAATCTTGCTATATTTGGGAGGATGAACATCCATTTACCAGTTATTTGTGGTTCACTAGGGTACCAAGGTTTTGACTCATACCCATATGAATATGATAGCCTATAACATGGGTTGTTTGAACATGTTCCTAACCTCACCCCCCGGTCCTTTCAGAAAGAGAAACCCCATCCGTTGGGGTTTTCGTTTCCGCGACCGAAAACCGAGGCGTCAACAGCGCGCTGCGCCGTGAAGGAAAGACGGTGTGAGACTCAGCTGGGTCCCTGGGTACCCTCTGGTTATGTCAGACATAGCTATTGAAAATGGCCATAGAAATAGTGGATTTTCCCATGAAAAATGGTGGATTTGTCCAGTTCGCTATGTTAAATTACCAGAGGGTAAACCTTGGATTTACTGGTAGTCAAACGTGGCAAGCTGGACAATCACCCATTCACGACTCTACTGGTTGGTGATTTGGACTTACATGGCTTTTATTTTCATTTTTTTCCCCAATAGTTGGGATGATGATCCAATCTGACTTTCCTATTTTTCAGGGGGGTAGGTATACCACCAACCAGCCCATTCACTTCTATGATTTTCACATTCAAGACGGCCCATTTGGAAGGGGTTTCCCAGCTAATGATGTGTGATTTTCAAAAGGTAGCCATTGAAATGGGAATGAGAAACTCACCAACATTGAGATTTCATTATCAAACGTTAGGAATTGCCAGATACTTATAGATGTTTGATGTGTTTTGTGCTAGATGGTTTTACCATTGATCCTATTTTTAAGAGTCATTTTTTTGAGCAGGGGAGTAACAAACCACCAAGTAAATTGAAGGATACTTCAACAAGATACAATAAAATACAGTCGAATGGGAGAGTGAATCTACTATGAATAGTTGGTTCCAAAACTGCAAAGTGTTTTTTTTGAATTTAGGAGTTGCACCTGCAATTTCTTGAAATTTCCTAAAAAAACGTCGTTCAATTCACCGAAACACCATGGGGTGTCCTTCAAGCCGGCGGAGCGCCTTTCCAATTTGCCTGGGATGCCAATTTCATGAGATTTCTGGATGGCTTGAAAGCTACCACCAGATGGATCCAGAACCCACAAAATCAGCCATTCAGACTCATAGATCACCGACTTATATCATATTTTATATCTAAATATCTATATTATCTATACATACCCCGTTGATGCTCATATTATCATCACCGATTCAGGTCCACATACCCTCTGGTAATTTAACATTTACCTATTCCACATGGTGATTTTTCATAGCTATGTTAGTTTACCAGAGGGTAAATCTCATGATTTCCTGTAATAATTCCACTACAAACCCATTAAATATGACTATAATCCCATAAAATCCCATTAAGTATCCATTAAACCCATGATATAAATCCCATTAAATCCCATTAAATAACAACATTTCATAGCTGGCTTTCTGGGTCGCGCCAGGTGGATGAGCTGTTCCAAGCCTTGGCGGGAGTCAAGGTGCGATGAACGCATAGGGGTTGGTGAAGAGTAAACCCTGGTATTTCACTACCCTCTGGTAAACATACAAAAACCTATGGAAAGATCCACCATTTTCAATGGGCAAATCCACTATAAATGGCCATGTTCAATAGCTATGTTAGTTTACCAGAGGGTAGGGTTTAGGATAATTCATGGAGAATTCGTGGATATTTTTTTATGGATACTTCACTAACTATAGTTGGAGATTACAGGGGTTGGTAACTGTCCCATTTTGGGAATATTGGACATCACCTTATAGTAGCCATTACAGACCATATACCTAATGGTTGGGTGATGTTCAATGGGGACATTTAATGACCCATGGATTATATGTATATATACTTTTAAAATGTGTAATGATGATTGTAACTATATATGTTTGTTTGTTTGTATGGCTAAATGTTCAACTGCATAGCTATGTTAAAGTACCAGAGCTAAGTTTTCAGCAATGGGGCAGAATTATGATCAGTGCCTGCTAAACCCGTGTTGCTTGATGATTAGTTTGGGGATGTTCGGGGATTATACTAACAAAGGTTAACCAACACCTTGGGAAAAATCATCATTATGGGAATCCCTTTCTCAACCAACGAAAATGTCATGGAATGACAGAGAGTCTCGAACACTGCTCAAATGTTATACAGACATGATCTTACCCAGACTCAAGCGTAGTCATGCGATTGGTGAAAGGGCACAGTAGGGTTTTGGCGGGTAAGTTTTCGGCAGTAAATGGGAAGAGACGGTACTAATCCTGCTGGACATATGTTTTTGTTTGGCGATGTTGCATCTTTAAAAGGTGGCATATACTAAATCAGGTGGAAATCAATGTTTTTTTGCAAGGTATCTAAGTCATGTAGACTAGCAGATTGCTGGTGAGGTGCTGGTGTTTTTGTTTAACGGCATATTCATCCATCCAAGTCCAAGTGTTGGGGTCGATGTGTTTTGCTTAGCTCTGGTGTTTTTGGCTTTGACCCATACCCATAATGGCCATAGGCCATAGGTGTACTTTTCTGGTGAATGGCAAACACGTGTTCTTTTCCATCCCACAAGGGATGATGATCTTAGATTGTCTAATAATATGCTCTCTATATTTTCTCTATGATCCCAGGGGGCTTGAAACCATCAGTCCGATTTTTGATGATTGTCGTATTATGTACTTACACCATGAAATGGGCAAATGATAGCGAGCTCACCACAACCTCAGGTCTAGGGGATTCCTGGTGTGAGGTGCTGCCCGAAGCAGTGAATTTTTTGTTGCTTTATAACACCATGTAACTATTGTAGAGTCGTAACCCCTAGCGAAAGCAGTGAACCAAAGCAGCGTAGCTGGTCGGACCTGGGCTTCGAATATATTCACACTTTATCCCCAATATGTCTCCATCAAATGGTGGGTTTCAAACCCAATTTTGTTGATGAAATGACATTCAACCACAATTGTGTGCATGAAGAATCCCAACAATATCAGAATTGCTGGTTGGTGGTCTCAAACATTCTTTATTTTCCATAATATATGGGATAGTCTTTCCAATTGACGAATATGTTTCAGAGGGGTGGCTCAACCACCAACTAGATTAACTAGATTGTGTTGATCAGATCTTATTCACTCACAATTGTTCTTGGTGAAATTCAGATGTGTCCACCACTTAAAAATCGAAAAAACATCTCTCCGGACGGAACTCTCTTTCGGAGCCAGGATGCGGTCCATTGGCCCGACTTCCGCAGCCTCTTTGCGTCACTGGAGCATCTCGTCACGGTGGAGGGGAAGATGTGTAGCCAGGAAACCATGGAGATCCATGGAGATCCATGGAGATCCATGGAGATCCATGGTGACTTGACCGGAAACTGCTCCAGTGGCTAGTAGGGTGAAGACCTTCAGTGTTGGCGAGGATAAAGCTGCCACATGCTGCCACGTTTAGCTGCAGCGTTTTCAAAAGGTTGTATCCATTCACTGAACATCGGCAGATCTTTCGAGCCTTCAACATCCCTTGCCTTGTATCTAGTGGTGGTTGAGACGCATATGTTCGTTGCAATGAAACCACATTTGGGTTGGTGACTCACAGTGCGTAAGTATATTCTTGATTTTTTTAGGGGGTGCATATATTGGAAGACAATCACTTATCAGCATTTTTTGTGTGGCCCTTTCTTTATTGAAAGACCAGCGTTAAAAAATGCCAAGGACCAACAAACTAAAAAAGAACAAATACAACTAAAAGCACGACATACCAAAATTGCTAAAGTTTGCTAAAGACCAACTCTGAATCACAAAGACAGATGATAAGATGAAGAAATCGGTGACAGAAAACTGGTGATGCCGAGGCCCACCCTGCGTGAAGAGCAGCTAGAGCACTTGTGGCGTTGCTTCGATACGGAGCTGGGGGTGGCGACGAATGGGTGCTGGGTAGACCGTGCTGAAGGGACTTTTAAGTCGCCCAACTCTCTTTTTTTGCTATGTTGCTGAAGTCATTTTGATTGGGATATGTTGAATATGTTAAATATGTTATAATTAGTTATAGTATGTTAATGAATGGTGATTAGCTATGTCTTTTTTGTGCAGAGTGTCTCAGATTGAAAGAACACCATAAGATAACACGGATTTCGAAAGGGACTTGTAAGCCGCAGCAGTAGCATCAAAGTTCACCATTGGCGGAGCAAAGGTCTCCCATGCGCTCACCATAATAGGAGCTCCGTGGAGCCCCCCAGCCACAGCCTATTTTGGGCCACTTGGATTTACCTGCAGGGTCAACTGTTGTCCTTCAAAGAAATTCTAGCAGGTAAATCTGTCCATCAAGCCTCCAAGCCTCCCTGTTGTCCATTTACCAGCTTGGAGGCTTTGTTTGAGGCTTAGAATGTGCAAGATTTGCACAAGTCGAAGGCATTCGTCCTGCTGTCAGAGCCTTGCATCCCCTGAGATTATTGCAAGAACAATCTGTTTAAGAAACATGTCAGCAATGGGTGAACATGAGGATCAATGACCTATGTCCGGCCCCCCTGCATGAGGCCGTGATGTCCCATTCTGTATCATTCTGTGCAGGTTTGTTTTCCCTTCCAAGAAGGCTTTTCCCTGTGCTCAGTCTGCATTGAATCCCACTCTTATTTGTTGATAATCAGTTTGTCATACCTAATATGATTATATAATCCAAATAATATTGACCAATCATGATGTTCTGGTTGGTGGTTTGGAACATTTTTCCATATATATTGGGAATGTCATCATCCCAACCGAAGAACTCATATATTTCAGAGGAGTAGGTTGAAACCACCAACCAGTGTTGCTGTACTCATATTTAAAATCAACCCCAAGATGATTATAAATCATATTTGTCCATATTCTATATTAAATAACTCATATTAAATGACCATATTATATGTTCAAATCATATTTCCATATTATACTTTCCAAAACATGATGTTGCTGTACTCATATTAAATAACCATACTTAAAGCCCACTGGGGGATGGTCTATGCTGTACCACTCTGCAGTACCACCCAACCATGGTAACCATCGGATCCAGGACGGCGATGGAGGCATTTCACGGGAGGAGTTCCGGAAGGCACGGCGATGGGTTGAGTTATGGTTGGTATCTATTAGTGCTATAGCCATGGTATATCTATTAGTGGTATCTATTGAGTTATGATTGGTTGGTATCTATAAATGGCCCTAATCGAAATAGATGGTATATTGGTTTACCTATTACCATAGTATGACTATCTACCCTCTGGTAAACATACCAAAAACGATGGAAAGATCCACGATGTTTCATGGGTAAATCCACTATTTCGACTGGGCCATGTTCAATAGCTATTTATTTATACCCTCTGGTTATGACTAACATAGCCATGGTATAAATGGCCCATGGAAATAGATGGTTTACCTATTAAAAATGGTGGATCTTTCCATGGCTATGTTAAATAACCAGATGGTAATGGGAATCCCAATGGATCAATAATTTGAATTAGCAATAGGTATTGAACGGGAAAGTATCTGAAAACTCAATAAATCAATAGTTTTTGTTTAACAAACTTTGGTTATTTGTTCCCAAAGATTGAATCATGTTCATCAAAACTCAATAAATCAATAGTTATTTGTTCCCAAAACTCAATAAATCAATAGTTGTAAGTTCCTGTCCTCAACTTTGGGTAAGTTGGGGGAATGGTCATAGGGATTTTTGTAGATGACTTAGCGACTTGGAATCCCGTGATTTCAAAAAAAAAATCGGCTTTGAGAATGATGAAAAACACATATTATTTTTTGATAGATAGATAGTAATATATATATATATATATGTATATATAATATATATATATACATATATGATATGTATATATATATAACTATGTATCTATCTATCTATCAGTTTGTTTTGTTTGTTTGAGAATTTCAAAAGTCCAATCTGTGTGGCGATTTGGGATACTACTCACAATTTTGGGCTTTGCATGAAATGGTAGTATTCGAATTATACAAGTATCATGCAGGCACAGGAATCCAAATTTGATAGTCCCGTCCCATTGGTATTTGGGCAAAAGTCGGATTTGATGTCAAAATATGAATACATAAATTATATACATACTTTAATATACTCTACCATTTGTATGATTAAGAGTTTTCTCAAATTCAATGTGCATATCTGCATTCATACTCCCAGAATGCAAAAAATCTGGAAACATATTAGCTGCAGATCACAATTTCACTATTTTTTCGTGGTAAAAACCATGGTAAAACCCCGATATTTCATGATAAAAACCATGGTTTCCTGTAGATTTTCCCAACAAAACCAATCCAAAGATGTGCCCAGTCTCCCGATCTCCAGATATGATGATCCCGTACCACCAGTGCCTCAAAGGCACTGTCGACCGTGGGCATCACGCCGCCTGCACCAAGAATCACACAGCCCGGGATGCCCAGTGATCAGATGAATCAAGGGGAAGCATCACTTTTTTGTGGGACTTCATAGGATATTATGTCGCTTTCTTAGCAAATCTGGTGATATCTGGTGGGTGGTTTGGAACATGGCTTTTATGACTTTCCATTCACTTGGGAATGTCATCATCCCAACTGACGAAGTCCATCATTTTTCAGAGGGGTGGCGAAAAACCACCAACCAGAAATAATTTGGGTTTTTGTGTTGGAAATAGTTTGATCAAACCCACGAAATTGTCACCCAAAAATGTGAGCGCATGTGGTGGATCTGACCAGCAGATGGGTCGGTTTTACCAAGAAGAAGTGGGCTGCAAAGGTCTACCAACACAAAATCAATACAACTGGTCATTTCGGCCTTGGATTTCATTGGAACCCCAAGTTGCTGTTACCCTCTGGTAAACTAACATAACTATGGAAAATCACCACTTTTAACGGGCAAACCCACTATAAATGGCTATTTTCAATAGCTATTTCGACATAACCAGAGGAAATAGTTCATTGTAGTTCTAGTTATATAAAGCCGAAGCCGCATAAACCAGCAACTAGTAGAGGTGAACATCTCCACATGAAATGTTGGATTTCAGATGGATTGGTATACGATTTGTTCGAGGAATCTCGATATTGCCTGGATGACCAGTAAACCATATAGATACATATACATACACCATGTCTTGACCCTATAGCACACATGTTGTGAAAAGTCACCGTGCTTCTTACTGGTGCTTGGTAGGGAATGGAGATATCGAATGATCGTTATAATTCCGGATCATTCCGCCATTCCCTACGTTTATCACCAGAAAGATTTGATTATGTTTTGATCTTAGCTTACATGTGGTGAAAAATCACCACAAGGTGGTGTTCCCGCCCCAGTTATGAGTGTTTGTTTATATATAAACCAAAGTAAGTATAAATATATCATAAACCCCAATCATAAAAGAGTGTGTTTGTTTATAAACCCTAATCATAAACCCTAGTAACTATGAACCCTAGCTTTGTGTGTTTGTTTATAAATATATCATAAATATATCTATTACAATAAACCCTAATCATTGGAGTCACAACATGGAAGACTCCAACATGGGCTGATCAGGCCCTCTGCAGCCAGCTCTGCCGGGCTTCTCAGAGCCAGGGAGGATGCATTCGTGGCACGCTACGATTTGTCCGTATTGATGATTGTGATTTTTTATTAATTCAATCAGATAGAATGGGATGTTGATGGGATGTTAGTAGAATAAAGATTGTTATGACATAATATTGCATATGTATATATATATATATAATGTAACTGTTATTGTGGGTAAGTCCCCAAAATAATGGGATGCGCTCCCATTGTTTGGCAACTTGAATGTGGATGACTGGTGGGAATATGATCAACCATAACCTTCCGGTGTAATCATATGTTTCTTGCTGGATTTCCAGCTAGCCACGGTTGATTATTGCATTTTTAATGGTGGTTAATGGTGGTTAATGGTGGTTAATGATGGTTAATGGTGGTTAATATTATTGTTATTTTTACTTTGTTCATATTTATATGTTTGTTCTGTTTTGTGTTCTTGATGTTTGGGATGGTGGGGTTATGTCTTAAGCGATTTTCCGTGAAAAGTGCCGTTAAGTGAAGCGAAGTCAGAAGGGCTCCACATATTGGTTTTGGCTACGCATCAAATGATCTACTTTTGGTAGTGCCCCATTGTTCGCTAAGTTGGTTCATATTGTTGTTGAGTGGGGTTTATGGTAGATGTATCAAAAAAGTTAGATGGAACTATAAACCGTTATAAATCAACATATGAGTGGGGGGCACCCAGTTGTAGGTTTTCCGACCAATCTGCGCCAGGAATTGGCGCTGCAGGAGCTGGATCTTGGGGCTACAGTTCAATGAACCAGGGATCGAAACATGGATTTTCCAGTACCATTTTTGTTTGTAGATGGTGTCTTATTGTTTTATATATGTTTATGTATTGTTATGTATTACTGTATATTATGTATTGCGATCTAGTTCCGACATGTTTCAACTGGTAAATTTCACATAGAACGACTTGGCAGTCGAGCAGCCCTTGGATGGGAATCAAGGCCATAGGATATCATAGCGAACATGGGTATGCAGTAATCCCATCCCCATCCATCCCCCCTAAAAAATGAAACACCTCCCTTCAATGATGGTCCAAATGATATGTAGATCCCCCACCAGAAACCATGGTTTCTGGGAGCTGTTTCTTCTCAGAGATTCGTGTACATAGATGTAGACGTAGACCACTAAGATTTTGAAGGAATCTGCAGTTCACCAGCAAGTTCCAAAGCCAGTCCTTAGATCAGTGGAAAGGCCATTCCGAGATCATCCAAACTGACATAAACTGACTAATGCCCCAGGTGTTTAATGGGTAAATGGGTAAATCAACTATAAATGACCATGGATCAACCACCATTCTGGATATACTGATATACTATAGTTGAAATATCCATTAAAAATGGGTCATTTACCCATTATACCCTCTGGTTATTTAACATAGCCATGGTATAGATGGCCCATAGAAATAGATGATTTTCCCAGCTAGAAACCTCCATTTATTTGGGATTTTCCATGGCTATGTTAGTCATAACCAGAGGGTAATGGTCATTTACCCATTATAATGGTTTATGTGATATACTATGATATACTATGATATACTATGATAGTTGAATTATCCATTAAAAATGCTAATTTACCCACTATATTTATTAATGGTTTATGATCTGTGCCACACATTCTTCCATGATGTTTGCTGCCTTGGAACAGCCACGCCATCGGGTCCACCCCCAGGAGGTGTGCCAACGCATCGGCGAAGCGTTGCGACGCCAGGCAGTAGCGACGCAGGGGAAACATGGGGAATGGTTAGTTGTGAATACCTATCTGGTTGGTGGTTTGGAACATGAATGGATGATTTTTCCATTCATATTGGGAATAAGGTGAAGAACTGACGAACTCCATCATTTCTCAGAGGGGTAGGTATACCACCAACAAGCTATATTGTGGTTAAAACAATGACAAACCATCCCCCAAATCACCATAAATAGGTGGTATAAACCATTCCCAAATGGGTGGTTTAATATTGTTTTACCATGTTTTACCCACATTATAGATTATGATAGATTCAAATAAATGGGTGGTTTCCTTCTTACTGTTCTAGCCCTTTGAGTTTTTGCGGTTTTATGTCAAATTTTGAAGGGTGTATATATTCGTAAATGATGAGGTGTATCTTGGGCTGTAAAATCAATATTCCCCTTGACCAGCAAGTCTAACAATTGATAACAAGTGGATTTCCAGAGATCGCCCCTGGCATCCCTACAACATGGTGCCACCCCAGTTATGTTTGTCGGATGTTGGTTAAACCCCGCTAGTTTCGATATGAAGCAACTTATGGGGGGCAACACTATAGGCTACCTGAAAAATCTGGGGTCATGGTCCCAGAACATAGAACGACATTGGAACGTGTCTTATATATTATACAATATAGTAGTTATATATATATATATGGTTATACGATGTTATATGCATATATATATATATAACATTGTATAACTATGAAAAAATATATATATACATATACATATTATGTTATTACAGTCATGTTTGGCATGTGCACTGCGTTCCCTGGATTGACCACTATGCTCGCACCGGAAGCGCTGTGCGTTGGTGAAATCATAGGTATCCTAAACTTGGAAGGCGTGTTTCACGCCGACAAAGCAACGTCTCCATTTGGCATTCCCGCCATTTGACACCATACATTTTCATACAGTATTATATATGTAATTATATGCATGATAATACTGTTCTATGAGAGTTGTTATATGAATTTATAAATCCCATTGAAGCAGTGTACCAGCCATGACTAGATGTCCCCATGTTAGGTTTCTTCGGTGCCCCCAGACTGCCCCCATGCTGCCATGGACTTCGGTGGCTGGTGGCCCGGTTTCGGCCCGTGTGGCTTCCGCACCCAGGAGCGTTGTTGTCATGGTGGTTATATCAAGTTATATCCCAGAACTGTGGGGAATATCTGCAGGACCCTGTTTTGGACCAAAAGCTTGTTTTTTTTTAGTTAACAGTGTTAACAGTAAAGTTTCAATTGAATCAATGCATGCAATGCTCTCTTTGGTATTTTGTCTAAGCTGGTTGATCTCATAACGGTTGATTTACCATTTACCCCCGGGAGAGGGCTTTGTCAAGCCCGCTGGAGCTTTGTCAAAACGAAGGAAACCCAAGAACTACGAATATGACGAAATTCGAACATTTTTGGGTGGCAGGAGCCAACTATGGAATATGCATTGTGATCACTGATTTATTTTGAATATTTGATCTTGAACATCCTGTTCAAGTCAATTTCACACCTGTTTCTCCTCTGAAAATACATGCTATGTTGTTGGTTATACAGCTATTGGAAGTGTCCCAAAAATCCTCCAAAATATGTTGGTGAATATCCCAATCTCTGTTGCTGATACCTACAATTCTTGCTGACCCTCTTTGGCCGTACCACATGTCCTGAATGAGTTTGGTTCGAGGGAAAAGACCGCATTGCCAAAGAGAAAGCGAGAGCAGAGCAGAAGAAGAAGGAAGGCAAAACGTCTTTGGCCTGAATACATCACCCTCAACTTCACAGATGGCATCAACAACCACCAGTTGCGTGATGAAGGGCACAACCATTGGTACTGTCCGATTGATGTTGGGTCAGTTGATGGGTTTTGGCAGGACGAAAGCCATGCGCATCTTCCCTCAAATCAACCCAGTGAATCAGCTAAACTTGTGGACATCTCAGTGAAACCGTCAAACAAAGAACATTCCAAGAAGTAAGAACCATTAACAACTAGAGAAATACCTTGGTTGTTACTTAGACAACAAACAAAAAACCATTAGCAGAATCAAGAACAACATGCAATGTCAATACTTTCCAAAACAGATTCCAAATCAGTTTCAAAGCCATATTCGCCACGTTTTTTTGTTTTCGCTGACCTCATCCTCCACATAGGACCTGGCAAAAGCCGCCGGTCGCAGTTCGGGTCGCCCTTCGGGCAATACCGGCCGAGGCGGCGCGCCGCCAACGTGGGGATTTGACCAACAGATGGGGTGAAATCCCAGCAAACAATTGGGAGTTCATCTGGAAATATCTGGAAATATCTGGGATCTAGATGTTTGTTTACGTTTTTTGGGTATTCGCTATTGTGTGATGGTCATAAGTTGGGTTAAATCCTTTCACAAAGCCAAAGGAAGGGAATCAACATGAATCAAGCCTTTTGCTGGTGATATGGTTTCAACTCAAATTCCCGATCATGTCCTTATGCCTTATCCCTATTTCTGAAATGATCAAAACCATTAACATCATTTAAACTCATAAAAGATCTCCACTCCGGCTGGTTTAAATCCATATGATCCATATGTCACCCCAATGGAGATCAACTTCCTCATCGAAATCGGCTATACTTCACTTTTAAATGTCTATGTCCAATACATCAATGGCCATTTCAGGATCCTAGATTGGAGGTACCTACCATATATATCCACCTTCAAATTTCAGCTACGAAATGGGGAGGACTTGGGCTACAGTACAGATTGCCAGCCAGCATTTTTTTGTACAATCAGGAGGGGTTGTGCCCCCCATTTTGTATTTGGAATCATTTTGTAGTTGATTCCTTTCAAAGCATGCATTTTCATTTTGTAGTTGTATATGTTGAGTTAGTTGAAGCATCCAACATAAAATTTCATTAGCATTTTGTAGTTTTACAAGTTGAATAGTTGAAGCATCCAACATAAAATCTCATTTGCATTTTGTAGCTGTACAGGTTGAATAGTTGAAGCATCCAACATAAAATCTCATTTGCATTCATGCTAAACATTCATTTGCATTTTGTGGTTGTATGTATGCTGAGGTGCAGGGACAGGGATAACACAGATAAGGAATGATCAAGATGGGTAAGAATGAAAAAGACGTTCAACTTTAATGAATGTCCCCCACTAACTGAGAGCCAACCCCCATGCAACCGGCCCCTATGCTCCCAATCAAGGTGCCATAGGAAAACACTTGGAAAACACTTGATCCAACTAAATTCAATCATTGACAACTACAAAATGTTCTCCGAATTTATGTTGGTCGGAACTTTGGATGGCAAAGACCCAACTACAAAATGTCATTGGGAAAAATCATGTTAGAAGTTCCGACGTTCAGCTATTTTTTTGCCTTCAGATGCATTGGATTTTGTAGTACTGGTTTTGAATTATTTTCCGAGCCAGAAAGAGTTATGTTCTTCATTTTGTAGCTGAAAAAAAGTACATGCACTTGCATTTTGTAGTTGTGCACCCTATGCATTCCGCTCTGTATCTACCAAAACCATCTGCACAACTCCTCCCCCCTTATCTGAACCCCGATCCATATATAAGGACTATGTAAGGCCTATGTAAGTGAATATCCCCAGAAAATATGGCCTTATATGGTACAGTACCTCCATTTTAGGATCCTGGAATTCCTATTGAAATACATCTTCTTTCAGAATGTTGGTATGTGTTTTTAATATTGCTATTTCACCATCAACTGCTAAATACTCTATACACCTTACACTGGCTCCGGCAAAATCCTCCATCCTCCCTTGGCCTCGGCCTGTTGGGACCAGGTCCGTCAGGTCCGTCACCGGCAGCGCGACCGCGAGATCCTCAGCTTGGCCTGGCCGGCGGTGCTGGGCGCCTCGATCGATCCGCTGCTGTCGCTGCTGGACACCTACTGGGTCTCAAGGTGCCGTGGGGGAAGCATGGTGGGTACCCGGCCTGGTAAACATACAAAAAACTATGGAAAATCACCATTTTTAATGGGAAAATCCACTATTTCTATGGCCATTTTCAATAGCTATGTTAATTTACCAGAGGGTAAAGGGAAAGGGGGGGTTCTATGTTTCCAAACTCATCTGGAACTTGATGGAGGGAAACTAAACCAATGCTGGGGGCACCACCTTAGTAGCCACAAGCTACAAGTTGGATTTCATCAAGACTTAGATTGAGGTCTTTGGGGATGCCGAGCCATGTTGAACCATGTTGAACCACATGCAACTGCTGGCTGAAACACATGCAAACGTTGGAAACAATAGGAATAAGGAGAGATTAAGCAATATGAATATTTGGATATCAGATTACTGTAAGCATTGGGCAAGCAGTACAACATGAGGAATGTCAACGCTACACTATTGCACTTGGTTTTGTGGAATGTTCATTCATTCTCGATAGACACCATTGCTGATCAAATCATCCTTCATCACTGATTTTACCAAATCCCATCAATGCTTAAACCCAAAGTTTCCTGGAATTTCACCATGCATCCCCATGTTCAGTGGTTATTCAATGGTTAAACACTGCTAAACCCCATTGTTTACTTCATTTTCCCATATTTTTTGCATATGTTTTTTCCCACATTCAATGGTTAAACCATGTTATATAAACCCCTTACGATTGTCCCCCCCCCAGCCGGTTATTTGTCCATGTTCCAGGTGCTTGGGGATGGTCTCCCTGGCTGCGCTGGGTCCAGCGCTGAATGTGGAGGATCGGAAAATGAGGAAAGGAAAACCAACTGGTGATTTAACTAACCGTTTACTGGTGATTTTCCATAGTAGAATTGTGATTTACTGATTTATGATTGGTAAACTAACAGTTTACTGTGGAAAATCACCATCTTTTAATGGGTAAATCAACTATTTCTATGGCTATGTTCAATAGCAAACGGTAACAAATTGCCAGAGGGTAATTCATACAATGTGGATGTAGAACCGTAACCAACAGCTACTGATTATATGTATGATATATGATGATATATGGGTGTGTCCAAGACAATGGCGATTTACTCCAATAATTATGCCTGCAAAAAATGGGTAAATGCTGGTCAAACCAGTAGGTTTACTAGTTGGGGAATTCAATCCACCTTTTTGTTAATTGATTTTGCCAATCCATGTGGTGTTCAACGGCCAAAATGCTAGTTTCACCAACAACAAACATGGATAAACATGGTTTTAAGCAACACACATTGGTTAAGAAACCAAACTTAGGGATTTCCAAGACAGAACTGGCCAAGAATAGCCTTTATATAATCATGGGGATACACGCAAGAAGTGGGGATATTTCACAACCATCAATAGTTCGGATCCATGACTAGTAAAGCTGGATGTGTAAAAAAATAGGGAAGTTGATAAAATATACTGAACCGGGCAATTTACAGTCACCCTTTTCATACACATCCACCCTTGGTTGGGAGTCTTCCAAACCCGTTATGTTTTGTTGTTTTACATTCCAATATGAGATACTAACCAGCAATGTTTGGGTAATTACTGGGTAAACACACAGGTTACTGTTCATTAGAGCAATGGTTCATTTTCTTCGCATATATATAGGTGGTGTTGCGTGCTACCCACATTTTTTGGCATGGTATGTAAAAAGATTAGCGATAGGTATGGCTTAGGGCCTGCCCCGCCCCTTGTAACAGCCAAATAATGGATTTCTACATAGAGAAGCAACATGAAGCACCAGGAAAATAGCACAGAATGACATTAACTTTTCGGAGCCTGGGGAAGAAATTTCATCAGTCCATTTGGTGTTTCTAACCCTTTATGTCTTGGTCCTCTTTTCCTTGACATTTGTTTTATCAGGTGGCTTGGAGTTGGTGTCCAGCTCATCTTTCTTTCCATGGTTCTCCCCCCAAGAATTACCACCATGTCACGTATCAATCATATGGTAACTATAATTTTAAGTTTCAGACTTTCAGGTAGGCAAGTTTCAGACCTTCAATTTTCAACCCCATCAAGTTTCAACCAATGGTGCTGATAATCAGGAAAAACGTGAAGCCAGAGAATTTGACGCTCAACATGCTGTTCAGCTCTTCTCCCCGGAAATTCTTGATGTCTTTGCACAAGCTGGAGGCTGAGGAGCAGAAGGGCTCTTGGTCTATCAAGCAGTTTTTCAGTTCTCTCCAGGAGTTTAGCTACGGCAAGATGTGTGCTTACTTTGCTGGGGTGTCTGCTTCGGTTCTAGCCAAGACCCTCGGTCCCGTGCACAACTTCCTGTCAGGTGTGCTCGGATGTGTGTTGTTTTTGAACCGCAAGGCAGTTCCGGGAAAGAGTAGCATTGAGTGGCCTGCTGGCTTGTCGCACCAGGGCTTTGAAGAAATCATATTTTCGAAAGTGCCTAGCCAGGAGTTGAGCTTTCCCAGTGGCAAGATTGCTGCACTGCCAGCATGTCTCCGCTGCACGTGGCCGCCGCTTGTTGATGCTTTGCTGTCTGGTGGTGAGCAATGGAAAATTGTTCTCCAAGCTGGGACTGCTGCTGACAAGATCAACTCTTTGAGGGAAAGGCTCTCAACGTCATGAAGATCAACAGCAGTGACAGGCTTGTGCAAGTCTTGAAGTTCCTGGACAAGTCTTGAAGTTCCTGGACAACAGTCTCAGGAACATGGACACACTACTCAAACTTCAGGAGTCTCTCAAGAATTGTGCCTGGAAGGGCATGGAGCAGTTCAGAGAGACTTTCGGCCGAGTTGAATCCTTTGAGAAGGATATCTTGAACATGATGCTTGGTTTCTTGGAAAAGGCCCTTGCCCAAGTACATTCCGAGATGGAAGTGTCTTGGGGGGAGGGTTTGTCCAAGATTGAATCTTTGAGTGCCTCGCACACCCACAGTTTGCTTCTTCGACTGATCAACGGAACCAAGAAGGCTTCTGATGATGGCTTAGAAAGTTGCAAGGACTAGTCTCTGTTCAGTTTTCTCATCATTGCCGTTGGTTCAAGAAGAGACAAAAGAGTGGCAGGTGTGTGGCAGGTGGGTGGCAGGTATGTGGCAGTTGGCCGTTTCAATGTGGCAATGTGTCCGGTCTGTCTGTCAGAGAGGGCGGCAGGTGTGTGGCAGTTGGTCGTTTTAGTGTGGCAGTTGTGCCCCGTCTGTGTGTCAGTCAATGTGGCAGGTGTGTTGTTTCAGCGTGGCAGTTGAGTGTCAGCAGGCAGGTATGTCTGACAATTGGGCTTATGAAAATCATGGTAGAGAAACTTCCTAACTATAGTTGTCTATCCTTAAAACTTCCGCCACCGCCTTTTGCGGTACTATTGGTAAATTTTACTGGTAACATAAAAGTAGATAGCATGCCTTTGTTGACGCACATCACCATCAACATAGGACCATATGACTTGTGAAATTTATTTTTAATTTAAAAATCAAAATACAAAACATATTGCTGGTGTATGATGGTTACTCACAGCCTACATGTCAGTATCAGTATCATTTGTTTATCATCACATCAGAATGATCACATCATCATTGTATCATCAACTAATGTCACAAAATCTTGAGTTGTTTTGATTTATCTTGGGTGGTTTTTGTTTTTCTTATTTTTTTAGATATTTATCATGGTGTGTCAGGTGGCCACATGTGTGGTGGAGAACCCTGTGAGTGGCAAATGCCAATGCTTGACTGCATGCTCCAAGAACTGGCTTCGTGCTCTCAAACACTTCTTGACCGGGGCGAGGGTTTGGCACTCCAAAATGCAAACATGAAAAAGTACCAGGAAGCAGCTGCGGGCACATCTGAGACGACTCCGTGGCTTCTGAGTGGCAACGATGTTTGTTGCTTTAATCTCAGCATGGGCTTGTTGGCAGCCATGTCACCGCTGGAGTTTGACTGGTGCAAAGTACGGGATAATGATTTTGCGTCACATAGTATTGAATCCGAGACAAATCGATAACCATATTTTTTTGCGGGTATATATAGACAAATATAGGGCAGCCAACGACAACCAGAAATCCTTCGTCGTATTCATGCAGGCTTGGAGTTAGGAATCCAAATGATTGGTATGATTATGAATGACCATCAGATTTGTGGAACGCGTTGAAACCACCAACCAATGCCACTAGCATTTGGCATCTTACATCATTTTACAAACTGGTGCCCCGATGTTGTAAGGTAATTGTGTAAATAACTTGCTCCAAATATACCATAAATCCAAGTGTATCCAATTGGGGCATAGCCATATAATACATTGTAATACCATATATATATATATATAATTCAAACACATTATCACCTACTGGACTAAGCCAACTTAGCTAAACTATGGGGCAGCACCTTGTATTTCCCACAGCGATCCACCAGACGGAACGCCGCAGCCAGGATTGGATGTTTGACATCTTGAAGCTGGGTCAGTCAGAGGGGGAGAGGTCCGTTTTGGGGTTTCTTTCATCACTGAGCTGCGTATGAGTTGGGATCTAGTAAAGATGTTAAGGCACTTGGAGAAATCTGATTGGGTCACTCAAAACATCTAACAAACCATTCGATTTCGTAACATTTTTTGAGGCAGAGTGTGTTTTGTTAAAATTTTACACCGTGACACGGTATTCCAGCATCCGGCCGCCTGGATGCACTTTGGGACCTGAGTAGGGGGGTAAACCAACCCAGTAAAACCGTCGGTTTTGCTCCGCATCCGTCAATTTTCAGTGACCTTTTCCAATCAATATATATATATATGGAAGTGTATAACAAAACCTGAATCATGAACATCTGGATAGTTTGTAGCGGGCTCACTGTGACGTCGGCACTGGAATGCTGGCTGGTTAGGATTCGGGGAATCATCCCCAAATTTCAAGGCCGCCAAATCTGTTGGTCCCTTCACGGTTCACATCATTTGACGCTTAAAAAAAAACGGTCCACACCGTGCCCCAAGGGGAAGGACCTACCCTCCACAACTGTACCTGACTTTGGAAAAACATCCATTCGAAATGGTGATTTTGCAGCCACTCTGTCGGGTACCGGAAAGCATCGCATTTTAGTGAGTCTGCATGTTAGATGGTTAGATCAAGTTGTTTCATGTTGTTTGATGTTTAAAGAATGTTGTTTGAGTCTTCGATTCCATTTTTGCGTGGTTCAATAATAAATAATAATGTTCAATCAAAGTTTTTGAGATGTTTTGATGGTTTTTTCCTCCACTTCTGCAACCAGGCTGGCTGGGTTACCACGTTTGATGTCCTTCCCGAGGAAAACGGTGCAAGTGCCGGTCCGCACATTGACCTCCGAAGCCGTCGCAGCCAAGAAGCCGGCCGAGGTCTCCAAGGTGCTGGCGCAGGAACCTTGGGTTGAGATGAGTTTACCCTCTGGCTATTTAACATAGCCATGGAAAAACCCTTATAAATGGAGGTTTTAATGGGAAAATCATCTATTTCTATGGGCCATTTTCCATGGCTATGTTAAATAACCAGAGGGTATATCCTCCAAAAACCAACAGTTAACCAAGACTGTGAGATATTTGTTTGGTCAACTTAACTATTCTTTGGGGTCACCACCTTGTAGTAAATGGTTTCTGATTTATAACCCATAGTCCATATAATGGTGATACTGTGGATGGTTCAATGATATATTGCTAGAACAGTTCAATATATTAAGCAGTTCAATTATAGTTCAGTGAAATGACTATTACCAGTATAGTAATGTTGATCTATATATATATTGTAACAAGTTATAGTAATACATAGTTCTGAATGACTTATGGTCTGATAGTTTGGATTGGAGTTTGCTGATCCCAAAATGCCCCATGGATGTTCATCTTATTGAGTTATTGTACAATTTAATTTATCCAGATAGTTTATACTTCATGATTGAACTTGGGAAAGAAACCATTCTGGTTTGCTGATCTATCGTTACAACCTGTGGTCATCACCAAAGAAATTTGGAGGTCAGCGAGCCAGACATGGTGGAGCATATGTCAAACTCAGTGAACTCAGTGACTGGTTAATAACAATACTATTGTTAGTGCATATATATAGAATAATCCATTAAATCACCATTAAATCCCATTAAATCACCATTAAATCCCATTAAACCCCATAAATTCACCATTAAATCACCATCTTCACCAGAAATTATCGGGACTTCCCAGGGAGAACCAGCCGGTGGGATGATCTTACCACTAAACACCACCAGAACCATCACATGTTTCCATGGTTGAATTTTTGCAGCCATGTGAAATGACCAAGAGCAGGTTTGAGTTCATAGGTACTGTGTATATATATTATATTATTATATATGTATGTTTCGCCACTTGTAAAGGGTTCATATGCCATTTTTTGGGGATTCTAACACGTCTTCTATCCATGTACCGGTATAGTTCAATGACTTTCCCGTCAACTCGCACCACGAATTGGTCAAGGCTCTGTGCTTCTGCTGGCGAATTGGCTTGGCCGTGGCGCCTTAGCTGGGAAGTCTGAAAACCATGGTGAAAATAAATTTTAGGGGACGCTAATACAGCCATTTTATGACTGGGGGAATCATCATAAGATGATATACTATGGGTAAAACAAGAGTAAACCATCTCCCAAATCACCGTAAATAGGTGGTATAAACCATTCCCAGTCATGGGTGGTTTATGGCATTGTTTTACACACATAAATATGATACCAAAACTGATTGGTGGTTTCAAACATGATTTTTATTTTCCATTTATCTGGGATGTCATCCTTCCGATTGACTTTCATATTTTTCAGAGGGGTTGAAACCACCAAGCAGATCATTATTGTATGCTTATTTACCATTCTATTGGATGATTATTTACCATTCTATTGGATGATTATTTACCCTTTGGTAAACTAACATAGCTATGGAAAATCACCATTAATATGAGAGAAAATGTCTGAACAAAACCATATCTGCTGGGATTGTCTCCCAAATTTCGGTTGAAAGTCCCGAGGCGTTGCTCGGCTCAGTGCTGGCCCCGCTGCTGTTGAGATTGTCCTCGGTGGAAGCCACGTCTCCGTTGCAGCTTGACGGCTCGAGCCTAGAAAAAAAACATAGGAACATGGTGATTTCACCCAGAAAACATTGGAATTTCAAGGAATTTCTAATAATTTATAGCTGATGATAGCTAAGTTGACTTACAAAACTTAGTGAATTCTATGGTTTTTTGGGTATATGACATGATATGACCATAGTTCGTGGGACTTATAAACCAACAAAGATTACTAGGCTTAGGGTATACGACCTTCTGGCTGAATCCCAGCTCCGCTTCAGGCTGGGTCCAGCCAAAGCCTACTTGGTGTCTTGGTGCCAGGTCTGCCAGGCCTGAGTGGAATCCCAACGGTTTATCAATGGAGCCAGGTCTGCCAAGGCGAGGCCCCCCAGGTCTGGTAGAAGTTGATATACTATATCCCCATATATCCCCATATATCCCCAATAAGCCTCAGTTGACCAAGTTGTAAATCAACTTAGCTATCTGAGGGGCGTCACCTTGTATGTGTTCAATGGGGAAATAATTAAGGGGACATGGTAGAAACAAGAGACATTTACATGTTCACAATTTGGACTACATTGACATATTCAGTTTTCGGGTGATGCACATCAATCCAAGTTTTATGGTGATTCACATAGCTATGATGTTTGGGTTCCCATGAAATATGATGGATGACCCATGGCACGATATACCATGTAGCTTGACATTGGACCAATAATGTGGACCCAATAATTAGCCCCAAGTGGGCATGGTTTCAGACATTGGGTTTACGGTTTCCCTCATCGTTGAGATTACAACAGTGATGTCGGCATCGTGAAAATTTTCTCTTTGACTGGTGTGCTGCTCGTGAATTCAAACTGTGTGTACACAGGAACCCCAGCAAAACCGGCGGGAGGAACAACATAAGATAAAGTGTGCGTTACTCACTCGTTACCGTAAATGGTTAAAGGGCAAGAGACCATCATGAAGGAGCTTTTACATGGTCTAAGACCGTTGCAGGTATGGTTAAAAGCACAGAATGACTAGAACAAATCTGAACTCTGCTGTGGTTTTGGTCATCAAGTAGTCCAAAAACTATAGCACCCCACATTTATTACCCCAAGAATCGATGGGTATGCCATCAGCAACAGGGGGCATCATGCTTGATTAGCTATAGAAAATCACATGTTTTAATAGGTAAACCATCTATAAAGTGGCCATGTTCCATGGCTATGTTAAATAACCAAAGGGTATATCTTTATGGATTCATTTCCAGATGTTTGACTCAATGATTATTGGTTTTTAAGGAAACATCTCGGCGGGAAACCCTGGTTTTTGAGGTTTCCTACAGGTTTTCCCCAACATGTCAGGCACCTTAGGTGCCCTAAGGTGCCACGTCTCTGGGGAACTCCAGGTTTGTTGTCGTTGATCGTGCCAGGGCGGCAGGGGGTATCCTTCCTGAGAGTAAAACTCTCTATAAGGTGGTGCCCCATAGTTAGCTAAGTTGGTGCAAATAACTCCAATCACTTGGGTTTATGGTAGATATATCTATACTTATAAACCAACTTATAACTGGGGGGGCACCACCTTGTAGACTCCAGACACCATGGTTTACTGTATATATAGATTATACCACATAATTGGACCATGCAATGGGACTGTTTTATATAAGGGGGATGGGATTAGTATCACATGTGGGGATACCTCGGATGCTGATGGAGAGCTTTAGTGGTGCAGTATTTTGTTGTATTTGTCTACACATGGGGATATGAGGGGATAATTACATTGATGAATCTATACGCTAACTAACAAAATAACTGCAGGGTATCTACCCTCTGGTAAACATACAAAAAACTATGGAAAGATCCACCATTTTTAATGGGAAAATCCACTATTTCTATGGCCATTTTCAATAGCTATGTTAAATTACCAGAGGGTAAGATGATTGGGCTCACGACCTGTGGAGCATCCAATGGGGACCAAGGCTCTGGAAACTGCAGATTGGAGTCGGAGGTTTCCTAATGGCTGGGGGTACCCCCAGTGATCATCTAGCCATTGGGGTACCCCCATTGTAGGATATTGTAGGCAAGTTCCGTATACCACTGGCAGATTGGGATTGAGGTCCGAATTTGAGGCGTGAGAATCCCAATGGCTGTCCATATTATCTGAAGACCATGTTGTTTCTTGAACTAGGATAAGGAAAACGTCTATGTTCAGTAGGGAACCTTTAGCATTGCAAGTTGTTCACAACTGGGAAAAGATCTCCAATTTCTGTGGATTGAAAATCAGTCAATTCCCCAGTCAAGTTGACCAAGAAATCCGAGAGTGAGTCATATCTATTGATCTACTGTTTCTTGTATCCTTCATGTTTGCATTGAAAAATACTGTGGCCTAAAAACCGCCTCAAAAAATTGGTGGATCCTCCATCTTTGTGGGTATGACATGGTGGTTCACCGGGGTGAACCACCATTTACTTTGGTATTAACCTTGGTGAAATCCCCCCCAGAAATTTGGAGATGACCTCTTGAATATCCTATAATTATACTATGTATTAATTATAAACTCAATCATGGAACTAGACCCGCTGATTTCTTAGGGAAAAACACCAGATTTGAATAGCTTTGACGGTTTAAACATATTTGTAACATGTTAAAACCTTAATTTGCACCATGACAATTGCCACACATTGAGGTATACCCAAGTAATCATGGCCATATACCATCTAATATACCAAGTTCATGCAGAACTATATCCCCAAGATCACGGGAAGATGATGAATAATGCCGAAAACCATCCACAAATCGTCATAACTGTTCAGAAAAACATGGAAAAAGCCATGAAAAACGGGGAACCCTCCCAGGTCACGACGTGTTTTGAGGTGCTGCAAGCCACGCTGTCGGGCGCCTTTCGCGACACCGGAGCGGTGCTGCGGCTGGTGCTGCTGGGAGCAGGGATCAATGCGGTGCTGACGCCGCTGGCGGTGGTGCTGTTGAAGGGCGGGACAGCAGGTGGGGCGGCGTGGTGCCTCAATCTTTGGGGTTTAACCACTGAAATGGAGGTGGGTCAAAACCTATTATTATCAATTCTAATGGGATGAACATCCATTTACCAGCTATTTTGATGTGAACTACAGGGGTACAAGGTTTTGACACACTGCCAAATCACTGAAGAAATGGAAGATTTCGACAGCAAATTGATGTTCATTGGTTGATAACTGACATAACATTAATTATGGCAACCCCAAAATAGATAGAACAGTTAGATATGTGAGAATGATGGGGTACTTCATCTTTACCATCCTTGAAAAACTATTCTATCTTTTTTTGGGGGAAGCGAAATATCGAAATTATAGGTATGCTTCTAAAACCAACAACCATAAGGTTCAATGCCCATGCAACATCTACACATTCCAATTACATATTTAGGTCTGTACATTGTTGACATACACACATTTGGTAATGATCACAAGATGCAAATCCCAGACCCATTCCAATGGTTTCGCCCTTACTGTACCCATCCCAGTTGTATGTGGATCATAAGTATGTTAGAAGCCAGCTCTATGTGAGATAAACCCCCAGTCATTAGAATCATGCTTATATCATTCCCAAAGAAAAGGTGATACGGTGCCGAGTACCCATCCAATGTCATTTTGTTGGTTATAATATTGTCATGTTATAATCCAGCAAACATACCAACAAAATCAACATTCTATTCATGAATACTTCCGCAGTGTCTTGATTTTCATTGTAGTGAAACCAGAGGGTTACAATAAAGATTCCTTTAGGCCTGCTTACAAATTGATATCACCCACTTGTAACCTTAGTAATCAACCACTTCTCATGTACTCTAGATTTTTCCAATTGTCCAATTTGTGTAAGCAATGTTTCATAGTCTTAAAGTTAAGATTGGCTAGCCACTCACAAATTCCGATTTTTGTTTCCATATTAATTGTTTTCCCACAGGTTCTGCAACAATGCTCCATATATTCCACTATGTTTCACACCTTTTCTCATATGTTTCCTATATGTTTCCCAGGTGTTTCCCACATTTTTCGGGACTTCCCTATCCCATAGCTATCCCATCCCATACATGGTGGTTCATCCCACTTTGTAAGTGGGTTAGTTCACCCTACTTATAGGTGGATTAAGCCTACTTATCCCACTGAAAAAAGTTGGGTGAACTAATCCACTTACGATTCCTGGGATGAGCCACCAAGTGTAATTCCATATAAACCCACACAAACCCATATTATCTGGGTAAATTATAACGACCTCACTGGGACCATGGTTAATAAGGGAAATCATCCCCAAATGGCCTTAATTCAGGTTAGTGCAATATTATAATTTACCCAGATATTATGTATATATATATATATCCCATATAAATTCCATATAAAAGCCATTAGGTGCCGCCTGGGCGACGACCTTTGCCTGCTACTGTTCCGCTGCAGCCGCGTGGTTCACTGTCGCGCGGCGGCCCGGAGGGCCCTGGCTGCCGCCGCTGCGGCAGCTGGCGGCGAGGGCGCTGCTGTTGCGCAAAGCCGAGGAGTCTAAAGGAGACTTGGAAAAAAAACACGTTGGATAAATAGCGATGAATAGTACTGTAAGTGATAGTAATTGATAGTAATAGTACTTTAGCAATATTTAGTAATTGATAGTAATATGTAGTAGTTGATAGTAAGAATGATAGGTAATAGTGACTACAGTAGAAACTGATAGTAATAATGCTAGTAATAATGACAGTAGTAATAGTGACTACAGTAGGAATAATAAGTAATTAATTAGTAACCTTTGATAATGGATCAATAGTAGTAATTAATAGTAATAATGATTACAGTAGTAATAAAAGGTGATGAATGGTACTTTAGTAATTATAAATAGTAGCTATCAATATCTATCAAAAGTAATGTGCAACTTGGACTCTGAATAGTACATAATATTGATAGTTGTAAATCAGGGTCGGAGGGCGAATACTCATAAATAGTGATCAACTGGATCACGATCACAATGAATGAACCACGTGTAATCACTATCTATTATGATAGTAATAGTAATAAATAATAAATACTGGATGATATATGTATGTGTATATACATATGTAGTAGGAATCATTGATACAAGCATGTAAAAATGGTCACTACAATAGTAGCAATATAGTAGTAAGATAGTGATCTTTGATATAGTAGTACTTAATATATATCGTAATAGTGACTTGGACTATTAGTAGTGTTAATGGAAACTATAATGGTGACTATATTAGTATACTAGTAATACATAGTGGTAAATTGTGATTAATAGTGATTAACAGTTGTTGATATTAAGACTGGCAATCACTGTTCCAATAATCAAAGTCTTAGATAAGATTCCAAGTATTACTGAAATCTATAATGATAATAGTGATAATAGGCTAGAGAAACCCGCATTAAATAGGCCTCAAATGACCATATGACTCGTGGTATCCATCAACGGTTAGCATGGTCGAGTCCATTCATGGGTACCCTTTGGTAATCAAACATGACTGAGAAATCCTCTACAAATGGAGGTTTTCTTTACTAGGAAGATAAAGCCATGGGGGATTTGTCATTGCCACCTTTGACGATCAAGTCAGGGCTCTCAGTATTCCCATATTGTTCTCCATGTATACTTGTAATACTAGTCGTCATAATGCCATTTCAATAGACATGTTGGGTGCCAATATTGCATACGTGTTGGTAAATATGACCCCAACTTAGCAGATTTGCATAGATTTGCGATGGTTTAGAGTGTTGCTATCATTGGTATATGCAGTATATATATACACGTATATATGATATTGGTATTTTGCTCAAACATACTTCAACCTGCTTCATTTGTTGTATGGGAATATGAGTTTCCTATATTTGGAAACTATTTCCGGCACAGTCTTCTCAGGATGGATGAAGTGGTTGGCAGCCGCTGAGCCGCCCTTGGGGAACTGTTGATTTTGGCAGGGTTAGCCTCTCGTATAGCTAGCCATAGCTATGGTACATTTTGTCCCCTTTGCATTTCCATGGCAAGTAATTATAATGATAATAAAAATAGCAATAATATCATAAATCATTCGGATAAGATCAACAGATTGGGCATCCATGAGTAGTATATAAATGGGTTTGCCCAGAATTAGGTACCTCAAAGATATGTTGAAAATGATGACAAACATGACAAACCAAACCATCGCATTTGGGGGTCTATATACCCTATTTTCACGTAGGCCCATGTCTTGTCAATCCTAAGAATGGGTTGGGAGTCTTGAACTTTGGCCACGCTAAGATTAAGGCACCTTTTGTCAAATTCTTCTGGAGCCGCAAACTATATAGATTGACTGGATTTGAGGATTATTTCAATTGGTGCATCGAACGCCATCGAAAGTCTCCAAATGACAGTACTGGTTGGTGGTTTGGAACATTTTTTATTTATCCATATATTGGGAATAGTAACCACCAACTGACTAATATTTTTCAGAGGGGCTGAAACCACCAACCAGAGTAACAAGTTTGCTTTTAGGTCTGAGAGTTGCACACGTGGTGGCTTTGTTGAAGACAGCAATCTTGGCATGCCAAGACATACCCCAAGCCTGGAGACCAGAGGCTGGCATTTCGTGACTCCATTTTCCAGCTGAAAAACATCCCAATTCATTACACCAATGGATTTTAACTTGATCTTCAATTCATTACAGACATTTATGGTCTTGCAGGCTTGCCATCCTGACTAGATGGGTGGATGTTTCTCTTTTTTCTGAGGCGAATGCAGCAATGACTGCCAGGAGTTTCTCTTCGTTGACCACCTGGTTTCTCGGGTTGACTTCCCACCAGGTGTGATGGTAGTTTCTCTGCATTGAAAGATCTTGTACACGTTTCTTGGTCCTCCCTTTTTCCATTGTTTTCATGATGTTCCATTATGTTACCCTCTGGTAAACATTTACAGTTCGCTATGGAAAATCACCATCTATAGATAGGTAAATCAACTATTTTGATGGGCCATTTTCAATAGCACACTGTTTAATACACTCCAAATCATACATTTTCATGGGAATTTCCTTTATAAACCATCCATTTTGGGTACCATATGCTGCTTTATTTCAGGGCCACTAAAGTTCACCATCGATGGAACACAGTAGTGGCCACAGCTGCAAAGAGTATGTTTTCTGGCATTTGTGCAAGTGACTCCATGCAATGATATATATATATATGTGTTTATGATCAATAAAATCTTGAAACATGATTATACAAATGTATATATATATATATACATATAATCATCAACCTAAAATGCAAAGGCAGATTCCATCTCCAAGACACATCCAAGACACCATAAATAAAATGTACCATCTTTACAGCACCATAAAATGACCTCTGGCTGAAGTCTCTCGTTATGCTACTTGCCCAACACTGCCCCTATGGTTCAACCTGTTTCATATCACTACGCAGTTTCAAGCCTCTACAAAAAATAACTAAGTATACTGAGCTGGAACAGACTTCCTTAAGAACCAACTCAGCTGGAAGGATGAACTCCAGTTGATGGTATACAATTCGAAATTTGGTTCTATGTTTGGAGATGCATGGCTCACAGCCGAATGTTTGTGCATCCAGTCCTGTCTGGTGGCTTTAAGCTGCTTTAAATCTGGCGACGTGTGTCCAGTTTGGGATTTGGGATGGGTAGCTCCGCCACTGAACCACTAGCTTCAGTCACCCAGAATGGTTTCGTTTGCCATCCATGAACCATCCATTAGTCATCCATGAACCATCCATTAGTCATCCATTAACCATCTATTAGCCATCCATTAGTCATCCATTAACATCCATTAACCATCTATTAGCCAACCATTAATCATCCATTAGGGCATTCAAAGCCGAGGTTGGTTGCGTGTGGCATCATCACAAAGATTGGCGTAGCGCCGTTGGCAGCTCACACCTGTATGACCAAAACCTTCCTGTCCTTCCTGTGGCCTCGACAGCGATGGGCACTGCCGGAAAGTTGGTATGTACCCTCTGGTAAACATACAAAAAGCTATTGAAAATGGCCCATCAAAATGGTTGATTTACCCATTAAAAATGGTGATGTTCCATAGTTGTTTGTATGTTGGTATATAGCCATACTATGGTATGCATGATTATTTGTTTAATAGTTTTATATGTTTTTTATACATAGAGGCTTTGGGTCAAAAAAAACAGGAAATGGCGCATATAAGATAGTGCATATCAACCTGAAAGTCTCAACATGACGAACTCGTCGCTAGGGTTTGGTATGTCACAATTTGGCACAGCTCCTCCGAAGTCCATGGCCAGATTCCTCAGATAGCCATTTGTCAAACTTATAGTTTCTCCAGATGTCATATCAAAATTGGCTTAATGTGGGCAACCCAATCCCACCATTTGGGGATGGGTTTTACTACCCATGGTGATTTTAGGGATGGCTTATTGGGTTTACTCTCCTTGTTTGGATTTTTCCAAGATTCGAAAGAAGATGTTTCCCCATATGCTATGGCTATTTCCCACCAGGGGTACCCTTTTTTTCACCAGTGGCTTCCACTTCGTGACCAATAACTTCAATGTTAACATGATGTCCCACATGACTTTAGGAAACCATCCCATCCCATGCTGCTCAATTCTACTACATGATATTCCATCATATTCCATTATATCCCATGAAAAGTCCTATTCTATTTCCATTGCATACCATCGCATCCCATTAGATTCCATTGTATTACATTATGAGTACCTATCAACCTTGATATCCAATTATGATACCATAATTCTTACATCCCGTCGTATGCCAAGCAAAAAACATGAATTGGTGAGATAAATATTGCTTGTGTAACAATAAATTCGATAAAGGCGTTCATTACATATTGTCATCATTAGCTACCTTCGAACCCCATTCGATCCCAATTGTGTCCCATCTGCTAAGGTACTTGTCATATCTTGTCCATATCATTCTCCTGTAGTTCGCTTTATCTACCATAAACCCCAAAATGTGAACGCCTATCTCAACGAACTGAGCTCAGTTTTTCTGGGGCACCGCCTTTCAACTGTATCCCATTCCTGAATGCTTAAGTTGCTTGCAGCTTACTTGTCATATCATTCTATCATTCTATCATTTACTATACTATCATTAACTATTGTTATATCCCAT
The DNA here is from genome assembly GCA_947184155.2 of Cladocopium goreaui. Lineage (NCBI taxonomy): Eukaryota > Dinophyceae > Suessiales > Symbiodiniaceae > Cladocopium > Cladocopium goreaui. Next base: position 13,775 of record CAMXCT020000045.1, on the reverse strand, counting down.
TGTCATTATAGTATAATTATATCCTATCAAAATTGATCCGATCAACTAGTGTTATATCGGATTCTAATCCCACTATTGCTCCAGTTAAATCCCACTATTAAATTGTGATATCCCATTATCATTCCCATTTATTATTGTATCCCAATTATCCCAATTGTATCCCAATTATTATCTCAATTGTATCCCAATTATTATCCCAATTTTCCCAATTATTATCCCAATTAGTGCCAATTATCCCAATTATTATCCCAATTAGTCCCAATCCCAATTAGTCCCAACTATTATCCCAATTATCCCAATTATTATCCCAATTATCCCAATTATTATCCCAATTAGTCCCAATTATTATCCCAATTAGTCCCAATTAATTATTGCTAAGGTACTTGTTGTACGGCTTCCAGCTCTCCTCCCAAGTTCTCGTCTCTGCCGACTTAGCGCAGCAGAAACCGAAGCGCGCGCGTTGGACGGCGCTGCGCGCCACGCGGATGGGCATGGTGGTGGCGGTCGCTACGGCCTTCGCGCTGTGGGTTGGAAGGGACTCCATCGCCAACACGTTACGTGGCACGTGGCACGGACACGTTGAAAGGTGGAAAATGGTGGTGAATCCTGGCAAACTCATGGTAATTTCATAGTAGAATCATGGTAAATACTGTAGCTATGTGGAAAATCATTGTAAAATCATGGAAAATCATGGTATCATCATTAATTGTATGGAACATCATGGTAAATCATTCACTTCAGAGATTATTCAACAGTTGGTCAACTTTGAAATGTGGTGAAGCATCATGTTACAATATGTCACATCCATGTTATATATTATGAAAAACTCATGAGTAATCAGCCGAATATGTGGTTCCTTTGAACCACCAAAATATTGTTGTTTTTGATTGTTTTTGGCTACTGGTATATGCCAGGCAAGATGTTGTTGTTCATTTCAAACACGCTACATCCCTAGGTTCATGCACATGTGCCCACTTTTCGTTGGCTGTACCGTGCCTCAACGACAGATTCGGTCATAGTCATAGGTTTGATTTAAGGCTAACATGGAATTTCAACTATAAGAATGGCGATGAATTGGGGATGGTTTATGACATTGGTTTTACCACATTGTGTTTACTTTATCATATTATTCACCACCAGATATGTTATATTATATTTTTCACCATCATATTATTCACCACCAGATATGTTTATTTACTTTATCATTACGATTATATAACTATTATGTTATATTATTTTCTACATTATTATACTATACTATTACCATCTATTACCATTGTGTAATATATTTATATATACCATCAGATTATGTACTATGTATATATATATATATGTATGATATTGTACTAGACTATGCTATGATTCATTAAAGAGCCCTGGGCTACTCCTAACAGGGCCACTCCTAAAAGTTGTTATCCTTTAAAAACATATGAAAAATAAAAAAATTTCAAAAAATCAAGAAAACATTCCAAAAAAAAAACAAAACAAATGAAAAGCAAATTCAAAAAAAACATATCCAAAACAAATCAAAACAGTTCAAACAAAAATATAATAAAAAACAACAACAAACTAATGTCAAACAACAACAACAAAAAGGTCAAAAGAACTCACACAAGTTCAAAAAAATGAAAAATAATTAAAACAAACAGACAACAAAAATAGAAACCAAAACAACATCAACAAAAACAGCGAAAAAAAAGGAAAGAACATAAAAATAAATCACACACACAAAATCCGGAAAACAATTTTAAAATTATCCAAATATATTTCAGTACTTATTTAAAATAACCTAAAAAATATGAATGAACCCTAATTATTTGGAATGACATATGTTTTTTGGAATAAAACGGAATTATTTGGAACGAAATTGAATGATTTGGAATTAAACTCAAAGAACAGGAATGTTGAGCGTCCCTACAAGGAATGTCCCCTAGAGAAGAATGATATACCACATTATATATATATATACACAATCAGAGTATGTACCATATATATATGATATTATACTATATTATTTTACTATATACCAGATTAATGATGTAACGTACCACATTATACAAAAAAACACTGTCTAGGCTGGTGAGGGACCCCTCAGTGACTGCAGCCTTCGAAACTTTGGTGCCACCAGCGATGGTCATGTTGCTGATCTATGGCGCCTTGGATGGAAAAAAATGATGGAATTCCAGAGAATTTGCCGACCAAGATCAGGATTTATAGGGGATTTTAATGTACATATATAATTATATTATATTACATATATGTGTATATATATACATACATATGGTGTATGTGGTTATATATATGGCAATATATATATATAGGAGATCGATTGGTTTTTTATGCGCTTATATGGACTTGTTATGGAGGATTTACAATCAAGCACCTGCCGGAGTTGATCAGCAAGATTTCACAATGACTGGGGACGTAACTGACACAGCTGATGGTTTCAACGGGAAAAACATCTACAAATGGTGGATGTTCACTTGCCATGTTTGGTTACCAGGGGTACATGTTTTAGTTTTGGTGAGAAGACTTCTTGTCTTAATCAGCGATACACTACTCAGATCAGATTTGAATCACCATAATTAGTTCTTTGTGCCGAAGTCTGCAAAACACAATTTCAAGTCTCCAGTTGCCATTTTTGCATAGATTCAAGAATTTTCCCCATAGTTATGTGTTTTCCCCCTAACTTTTGCAGGTCATCACCATAGTTCGACCTACTATTCCCACTGCATATGGTGACAATTGCGATAACCATTCTATATATACACATTCTACACATTCTATAGAATGTGTTTTTCAGAACCATTCTATATATTCCCATGTGGTTATCACCATACTTATCACCAAAATATAATCACCATTATATGTCCATTCTACATTCCCAGTATATTCCCACCGCCCCAAGTGTTTGCCAGGCGCTATGTGGGTGGCAGATGGAGTGCTGTATGGCTTTGGAGAATATGTATGGGTCGCGAAGCCTCCTGACAAGTTCTATGACAGGTTCCCACCAAAAGTGTGGATTTACATGAAATTACCACGAAAAGTGAGGATTTACCCTCTCGTAAACTAACATAACTATGGAAAAATTGAAAATCACCACTTTCAATGGGTAAACTCATTTTCAATAGCTATGTTGGTTTACCAGAGGGTATATTGGTTGTCTTTGGAATTATATGGAGCTGTCATCAAGTCATGCTGGCAAAAATTGGTTTATCAGTGACTGTCGGCTTTATGGTATACACTTGATGTAGTTATAAACCAACTTATAACTGGGGGGGCACCACCTTGTTGTTGCTAATGAATGAAGTGAACCTGTCGAACTTAATTTGATCCCAACTTATAATGTGCAGTAGTGGAAGAACCACTGTACTTTGTTTCGTATCTTGTTGAACGTGTTCCCATCCTTTTTTCCTCCCAAGGACTGTCAGTTGTAGGAATTCAAACGGGTTCTACATGTTATACTATCCAATATATTCCAATATTATATATATATGGGGATGGGTCAAAACCTATTATTCTCATATTTGGGGGAATAACCATCCATGAAAACCAGCTATGACCCATCGGGTACCTCGGGTCCGTTGTTTTGACCTTACCCAGAATGGAGAGCAAGCAAACAAAGGGAAGAACATTGTTTGCAAATGATTCCTTTCCAGACAATGTGGGATTGAAACTAGAAAAGGGCGAATCATTTGATCGTGTATCCCTTCTTCAGAATCCTGTTCAGGAATACAGATCAATTCCCCGGCCGTGGTTTCCTAGAATTTGGAGGACCCAAACTCATGCGCATGTTTGCTAAACCGTTCAACCTCCAGTTTGGATGATCCTAATCTTGAGAAATTGCTAAATCATTCGGCTTTGAAAATAAAGGAAAGCTGTGTGCCAGTGCAGTTAGTGTCATCTTTGGATAGCCATCCTATGTTATCCATATGCAGTGTCACCATATGTTGACACATGATAATTGTGATAACCATATGGTGACAATTGTGATAACCATCTAATCTGTTACCCTCTCTGATGTTCAACACATAGCCATCCAAAACCAGAGAGTTACCCTATCTCTGTGTCAGCATGGCTTCAGATCTCCCATGGATGATATGACACCGCAGCGAGGTGCACCACTTGCGCAGCCGCATCGGCTGGGATCTTCATGTTGCTCTTCTCCACGCTGATGCAACCCACGGCTTCCCATATCTGGTGCCTCGGGGCAGGAAAACCACCGGTCATGGTGGAGGTCTCTCGTGGCGGTCTAGGAGTCTAGGCTACCAAGAACCAGAACCAAGCCGTTGTTTACCAACAAACATGGGGGATCAAGAGGGACAACCATGGATAACCCATGTTTTGGGTGTGGCTTTGATCCAGTTTGATCCCGGCCTGGTATTTCGTTTCACTTTCCATACCATGATTGTCCTACTCCTCTCTTTAAGGGTATCAGTGTCCATTGGACATTTGTGTTCCATTGTGAGCCAACCAGATGAGCTGAAAAACGCTTCATGCACCGTGTGGCCATGTACGAATGTACGAACTATGTAGTTTGAAGCGACATCTCTTATAATCCCAGGCCCCCTACCCTAGCGTAATATTTACCCTCCAGCAAATTAACATAGACCCTGAAAATCACTAATGTTTAATGAAAACTCGTTTTCCAACCCCTATCTGCCAGGGTCTATGTTAATTTACCGGAGGGTAAATTTAAAATATATTAACCACCAACAATGTATGAGCCCAAAAAACATGTGATTTCATCCCCCACAGCCACCATGGTTTCTGGCTGGTGCTTTTCATATTAGGGGGATGATATTTTTCTCGGCCATTGGCAAATCCAGTTCCACGGTGTTTCTCCACTTTGATGCTTGCACCTGGACTAGCTGGCAGTCTGCGGTAGAACTTTGTTTTCACAGGGGTGAACTAATGATACTCAATGTCATTGGTCCATATCGTGTTCTAGTATCTACTATTGAGATGAACATACTATGTGTATGATTGTGTATGATGTGTATGTAGGTTGCAATCAAGGGAAGATGTTTGCTGACTTGTTCCATTGCGATGAGGTTTCCAGTGCATACTCCATGGTGTTCACTCCCAATGGCTTATATTATCAATATTAAATATATCACCATCTGTTCTACAGTACCATCAGTACCCGCGATAACTGCGCATACGAGCAGTCTTGTTGATTGTAAATGATTGTAATTGTTCCGTTCGTATGTCCAAAGATCGCAGACTCCAAACTCAACCAACACATGGTATATTCACTAAATGAGTAGAGGTAGTCACTGGTGTTGAACTTTACCCTTTTCGCACCACAAATTTTCCAGTACCGATCCAGTCGCAGGTGGAGTTTGAATGTCATGATGGCGATCCGAGCGATCTTCGGTATCCATCGGGTGTTTTTCAGCAAGAAGTCACCGTTGTCCAAAGCATCACTGGCAAAGTCCTCAGTTGTACAAAGTGACAAGGCATAGCAGGGCGATGCGTAGTCGCTTGTTTACCTGTTTTTTTTCGGAAAAAATATGCAGAAGAACTTCATGTTTGGATGATCAAACCATGCTTTCATGTTGATTTTACCTGGACAAAGTAATCCAGTAGATGTTTGGTTGGTGTTGCTGAATCATTTTTCGTATCCTATTCCAGCTGTTGAAAATGATTTTGATTGATAATGTCACGAGATTTTCAGGTTGAAATGTTGACACCACCAGGCATGAGTCAATTATTTTGGATAGCTTCAACGGTTCACCAGGCTACCATCCACTAGTCCTGAAGATGTAAATTAGATATAGTTTAACAATTTTCAAAAATCACTAGCCACCTGTGGATCTGTTGGCATACTTTTTTTTTGAATGTGATGGATGGTGCCTGGGGAATCTGCTCAAGGCACATCAAGGCACGTCAAGGTTTCCAGAGATGAGCCACGGCAAAGCACCGGTGGGAAATTGGAGACCCAGTGCACTTCGAACAGGGCAAAACAGGTAGCGGTAGCGAGAAAAAAAGCTGGAATCCTAGTTTTGGAAGGTCATCTTCTCCGATTGGTTGATCAAAGTCACCTGAGTCATCAGTGGAAGCCCAAGCTTCAAGAGCTGGCATTTGTCGAGTCCTCGGGTAGTGAATGGTGTACTATACTGTAATGAAGTGATCAACAAATTTGAGGGTCTGAGGGTCATTGAGGGTCTTAAAATGTTCAAGTTTTGACGTATATCTGTATCTGTGTGTGGGTGTTTGATGTGTGTTTGGTGCACATGCACGGTTTAGACAATTGACAAGAACTTGTATCGCTACATCTCGTGTTCCACTGCCATTGTGTGTGTTTTCCATGGTTTTCCATTTTTTTGATTGTCTAGTTGCTTTTTGTCTATGTTTGATTTGTTTGTATTTGCCTTTGTTTGTTTTATTGTTTGCTAGTTTGCCCAACCTTTTCAATCCGTTTCACACTTTCTGCTGGACACAGCAGACTCTTTGGATGCTTCCAAAAAACTGCCTTGGGGTTCACAGCGCCAGGGCCAAACGGTGGACAAACTCTTTGACGCACTGGCAGGGGCCTAAGGTTTTTGGAGATGTTTCGTTCATAGATTGGTTGGTCTGAAAATAGGTTGGTCTGAAAATATGGTACTCCCAAGGTTCTAAATCCACTGGTTGATCATCATTCATTTTCTGTATAGGAATTGCAATTTGGCGCTACACACCTGAATGGTACAATGTGGGGCCCCCAAGATAGCTAAGTTGGTTTATAACTCCAATAATTATGGTTTATGGTACCTATAACTATAGTTAATGGGGTTTATAAACCATCTTATAACTGGGGGGCCCCACCTTGTAGATTTGTGAGTTTCCGGACTTGGAAGGAACAGTGAGAGAGAATTCCTAGAAATCCATGTTAAAACCTGCAACACAAATAGAGTTTCGTGTGGTTCTTTCATGTTTGTTTCCATTGAACTAGCGAGTTTCTTTCCAAGATGTCATACAAGCCTCAATGTCCTGGGACATCCTGGGACCGACTCAAACTCCTCAGAACTGTGACCGAAACTCGGGTTGACTGTTGACTTAATCGATTTGAGTCTATCGGCGATACTGGCCATGTCCATTTGCTGGGTTGCAGTTCACATAGTCTACAGTCTGTTTGTTGATATTCCATTTCTTTTCGAATACATACTCACATTTTGGTGTTTACCGTTCTTTTTGGTACTAAATCCACCAAACTCTCTTGGAGAGCATCCTAACTTTGGTGGTCAACGCCCCTTACTATTGTATTTGCTCATGAACAAATGACCATCTCCCATTTTGTTTTTGTGACTTGAATCGCCAAATTTGAATGGGTAATAGTGTTGCTGTTTAAGTCCTGTTTTTGCTCGTCAACCCCGAGCTTTTGTGGGCGGTGTCCATTATGTTTGCTTGTTCCATTTAGATGTTTGGTGGTCAAAATCCGCATGTTCATTGGTTGAGTCCCCAGTATCACTTGTAAAATCCGTGCGCCCTTAGACATGGTGGTTTCTGAAAAGGCACGGGGGATCCCCAGTCGTCACCATGGGTGGGACTCCTATACTAAGTCATGGCCATCCATGACTAAGTCATGATTTGGGGTACCCCTAATGATGTAGGAAAACCATGGAAAACCCTCCATATGGAGGTTTCCTACGTCATAACAGGTACCCCCAAATCATCCATTATCATCCATTCAAAAAACTGGCATTGATGATTCATCATAATATGGGGGTGGGTCAAAACCTATTATTATCAATTCTAATGGGATGAACATCCATTTACCAGCTATTTTGGGGTTCACTAGGTGCCAGGGTTTTGACATGTTTTGACCAATAGCCATATTTCATCATACTCTATCCATTTTTTTGGGGGGTACCATTTATGGACCCCCCCAGGGCCCCACCAGTGGTTGAACCATGCCCAGGCTGCAGGGCGGATGGAGGTGCGCTGGCCGGACTTCCGGGACTTCTTTGCGCAGCTGGAGCTCGGGACCCTCGGGACCCTCGGGACCGGGCAGCAGGAGCACAGGAGGTACCCTGCTTGGCTCTGCTTGGCCCAGTAGGTTATATACAGCCATATATCACTAATATAATATCCCATATTTACCTACAAGACTGGGCCATTTGTTGGGTAAATGTAGGTAAATATTCCATACATTGAGCATATGGCTATGAATCAATACCTATTAATAGCAGTTTTAGTGGGATGAACATCCATAAATCCCAGCTATTTTGATGTGAACAGAAGGGGTACAAGGTTTTGACACACAGCCATATATCACTAATATAACTTATATAGCCATGATATATTTATGGCTGGTTATAACTTATACCTGGTATCACTTAAAATTCACTCATATATAGCCGTCGTTATAGGTGGATTGACCCTACAAACTTATCCCACTGAAATAACTGGGGTGAACTAATCCACTAAGATGAGCCACCAAGTATATGCCAGCTTTCTATGGAAATATCACGGGTTACATATGGTTATAGATTCTATAGTCATAAAACCATTTATTGACTGGGATGCATCCCCAAGCAACCAAAAGGGGTTTGAGGCATAAAGAAACGCACTGGTTTAATATGTTTTGGGCAAAGTTGGAGACCTATAGTAAAATGAGCCGGAGTTTACATAGTGGGAACATCACGGGGAGGTAGTAGGGATACACTGACTGATATGTACACATAGAACCAAGAGTATCTATTGTCTGGGTGTGATCGCAAACATCAAGATTTGAACCTTAACACAAATTTGGCAATTGGATTTAAAGCAGTGAACATTGAAAATTGGACATTGGATTTTAACCAGCAAGAACGCGGGATTAAACCAGCAAGCTATGTTTGACCCGGTTGACCAGTTGACCAAGGAAAGATAGAGCGCATTCATCCAACGTGCCTGGGAGTATGATTCAAATCACACCTCCGCTTTTTATCCCCAAAAATACCGTCCCTCATATGTTTTGAAACCATGAATTTACTGAAGAGAGATTCCCAACGATACTCAAATTTATATATTATATAATACACACATATATATATATGTTCATGTTTATTGGTTTAATGCCATTGTATATTCTGGCTGGTTGCAGCAACTCAAAGTTTTTCACCCCATGTTTGAAAGTAACATCCTGGATGACTATGATTCGTTGACTCCCCCCAAAAAAAAGTATTACGACATATTAAGACTAGGATAGACTAGGTTTAAACCCAAAAAAATGACCATAATTTCAGTGATTTCACCTCAAAAAAGCTGAGGCCATCGTTGAAGGAAGTGGATTTGCTGCAGTGGGGTGGCCTGGGAATCCGTGGTCGTCGATCTGGAGATCTTCACATGATTTGTTTTTTTCGAATCTCTCAAGAGTCTCAGCATATATTGTCATTTAAAAAAATGACCTATGTGTGGTATTTCTTACTAAAAAATCGAGCCATGCTGATTCAGCAGGCTTAAAAACCGTTTCGCCTGGCTGGTTTCATTTAGGTTATGGAAGACCTTCGACGCCAATGCTGATGGCGGTATCTCGCGAGAGGAGCCGCCGGTATTTCCCATGGGAAATCATCTATAAAATAATCTATAAATCATCATAATTGTCTCTATATAAATAGCCTGCTAATGGGCAAGTCAGCTATAAATTTCAAGGCACTGTCAGATATTGTCAGTGCTGAGGTGTTCTGGAAGTGGATGATTCCTACAAGCTGGAGGTTTGGCTGGATCATTTTGAAGAACGACCAAGACACCTTCGGTGAGATGAAGCCCGTTGTGGAATAGTGCGAGATCTTGCAAAAAGTGGACGGGTGCACAATGTTGCTGTTTGATTCCAAAATTGCAGGTGGGCTGATCAGAAACAAAAGAATTAGGTCACCAAATCTGTCAACCCCCCTAAATGAGGTTACTACTACTACTACTACTACTACTACTACTACTACTACTACGACTACTGCTACTACTGCTACTACTACGATTACTGCTACTACTACTACTACTACGACTACTGCTACTACTACGATTACTGCTACTACTACTACTACTACTTCGACTACTGCTACTACTACTACTACTACTACTTTTACTACTATTACTACTAGCACTAGTACTAGTACTAGTATTTCCATCACTATTTTCTTTAATATTACTACTATTCTTGTTTCTACTTTTAAATAAAATCTTACTCTTCTTGTTTTATAATTACGTACGTTTACAATTACTATTATGATGTTCTTTATTTCTTTTACTATGGCTATGACTATTGTTTGTTTCTTGTTTCTACTATTTATTTGATGTTTTCTTTCAATAGTTCTTTTTATTTTTGTCCCTATGTTTTCTTGTTTTTCTGTCACTTTCAGTATGTATTTATTTTGTTACATATGTTTCTTTTACTTTCAGCTGAAGTCGCATCCAGTTACTGTCGCTCACCACACGGGAAGATGCAGCGACGTGAGCACAAGTCTTTACCTCTTCGTGGCAATGGTGGAGATACAGAGGTGCGTTGCACCAACATGATCGCCACATATAATCTGATGGAAGGGGTTGATCCACAGATGGAACGGTTTGGTGGTTTGGTGGCTATCTTTTTCTCTTTTCGGGTGGGCCAAGGTAGTGGGGTGTGGTATTTGATCACTGGGAAACCAACTTTTGGACCAAGCCTCTTTCCAAATCATTCAGCGTTGGTGGATCGGGGTTGTCATCAAAGGGCTACTGATTGGCCTGTGGGTATGTCATTCAGTTGTATTCATTTTAATGCAATGTTCATTCAAGTGTGCTTGAATATGTGTGAAAATGATGCACCGAAGCCGAATTTGTCCTTCAGATGGCTCCAGTTATACCAATCGTATGCGAACCAATCAACCATCATTTATTAATATCAGTTATCACTGGATGCCCGTATAAGTTCGATGTTTAAAACCTCTCAATGATGGGTGATCAATCACTTTCAGGTGTTTGTGTTTTTTTTCTGGTGGTAGGGTCCCCAAATGTCCCCAATCCTATCTATTGAGGTTTATCACAATCCCAGTAAGGAATTTAAGATTGTCATGGTTCAGAAATCACATAAATATACACATAGATAAGAATTTATGGTTCAAAAATCAACCACAATAATCAAACTCAATAAAATGAAGTAATTTAAAATATAAGTAGAACTAATATATAAATTATAAAAGTAAAAAAGCAAAAAAACAAATGCACAAACCTATTATTTTTCGAAACATGAAACAAGAACTCAGTCGCCCAGTCGTCAGTCGCAGGAGTTCCGAAAGGAATTGGCCAAGGTTACAGTGGAACCTGCCAAGGTCGCGGGATGAGGGGAAATCTACGGGGGAATCTATCGGGAATCGGTACCCTTTTTCGCAAATCCGTAAGTTGATATGTTTGTGTTGGGGAAGTTGTTTAACATTGTTTGGAGGGGGTCCTTTTTTTGCAAATCCTTAAGTTGATATGTTTTCTTTCGGATTTTGTTTAACATTTGTTCGGGGTGTTGTTTCCTCAAATCTACTGGAAGTTAATCCAAGTCCGTAATTTGGGTTTTAGATGCGTCCATTCATATGATATAAATATAGTTTAATATGATCAATGGCACGATATAATGTAATTAGTATGATAAATAGGTATACATACAGTATTATATAATAGTGATTAATATTGATTACTGTAATAACATATCTATTTATTTGGTATACCGGTATACCCAATAATTCTGTTGTATTTTTGGTATTATCTATTGTATAGTATTCTCTCTATACAATGATTATCAAGCCCCAACATGATATTATATATGGAGTTATCTATTATACATTATCTATATTGTCCATATGTATATACATACAATAATTAATATCGACATCTCTTGCATTTTATTATAGATTTCATTGTTCAATAGATATCAATTATTATAGTGTAACAATGTATAATTAATATCCCAGTGGCATAATTACTATAGTTGGATTATACTTATGACGTTCTAATTTATTACATTACAATATAGTAATTAATTACATTAATGTATTACTATTACTATAGTGTATCTAATACCCTCTAGTAAATTAACATAGACCCTGAAAATCACCAATTTTGAATGGAAACTAGTCTTCCAAGCCCGATGACTGCCAGGGTCTATGTTAATTTACTGGAGGGTAATATACATATATATAAAATTAATATCCATACTAGTATGTAATGTGGTTTACACAGCCTTTTCCATCCTGGCTTGACCCGGCAGGCCAAGCGACAATGCAACGTCTCGGAGGCAAAGGGTTAAAAAAAAAAAACGGGTGGATGTCAACGGCTAAGAAGCCCTGATTAATGGAACATGGGATCATATACCCTCTGGTAATTTAACGTAGCTATTGAAAATGACCATTTATAGTGAGTTTTCCCATTAATAGCATGGTGATTTTCCATAGTTATGTTAGTTTACCAGAGGGTAAGGGTTAGTGACCCTAGCAATATATCCCATAGTAATGGAAGATTAATGGAAGATTAATGGAATAACCCCCGATCATTAATGGAAGATTAATGGAATATCCCATAGTAATATCTCTGGGTAAACTATAACAACCTTACTACGACTTCACTGGAATCATGGTTAGTAAGGGGAATCATCCCCAAATGGCCTTAATTCAGGTTAGGGAAACTATATTTTACCCAGATATATGGAATTCATATCCCCATTTAATTTATTCTATAGGATAAAATATGGGTTAGATATATATATATGGATTAATATAAACCACTTACTATATAAGTGGGATGCACATCCAAGTAGAGGAAACTATTATTTCACTGACAAGAATTGGGCGGTTATCACGTAAAATAGTGAGTTGGTGAATCAACATAAGAGTTTTTTTAAGCAGCAGTAATGTCAGTTCTTACCAACCAAAAGTGGGTAGTCAACTGACCCAACGAAGCGATACTACCAACGAACAATGCGGAAACAACCACAAGAAATAGGGATTTTGCCAACAAGAATTGGGAGTGAATCACCAAAAAGATGAGAACTCCAGCATGAATGAATAGTTGATTCAAACATGTAAAGGGAATGCCCAATAAATCCAGGAGTTCAACAAGCTTTGAAAGGAAACGTAGTTTTAACTGCTGCCACACGGAAGTTTATACTTCAATCTAGTTCAATGTTCAGTCCCCATGGAGTCGTGGTTTTGAACATAAGGCAAGAGATCCACTTTCAAAGGCATCCATTGTTTTGTTTTTTTCTGCCTCCCTAGGTAGCTCTAGGTCCCTAGGCAGCTCCGCCTTTTTGGACTGAAGAATCATACCCTACTTTTTCTATCGCTCAAGAGGATTTGGGCCCTAAGTTACGTAGTATGCTATGCTTCAATATGAAAAATGATCAGACATCCCTTAAAACATTTGACACAACTTCTTCTCACCCATCCATCATTGGAATGATCTTGACCCGAAAAACTTGTCGGGAAGGTGAAATGCTCCTGACCAGCCTTTTTGTGGGCCATAAAGCTACCCCAGTCTGTGTCTCATCACGTTACGAGTGCGCTGGAGGACATTTGCTCCACCGTGGCAGCGATGTTGCGCCGTGAGGGCAAGACGCAGGAGCGATCTTGGGAGCGTGGACCTTTGTCCTGGGGAAAAAGGTTGTTTTGTCATCAAAGATCGGGTGTCAAATAGAAAACTTTGGGATTTGTGGTGCTCGGTTTGTTTCAAAATGAAGCAAAATTGCGAATTCCCTGCTTTATGGGAATCGGGCAAACAGATTTTAAAGCATGGAATGGCATATAGCCATTGTTGACACAACTCGACATGGGGTTTGCCAAACGAAAAGGGCCTTG